>JASXTE010000015.1:15025000-15315000 GCA_030280995.1 Hemileia vastatrix
ATGTTTCATGAAAACAGGCACTCTTGCTACATAAGAAGTGTTATCTTTTATTCTTTCAGTATTTTTCAACATGTTTGCTACTTCTATTTTCAATCTTTGTAACCTATCCTGTATTACTGGTACATGAGTTAGGGTGTCATTTACATTTGAAAAAGATAATTTAACACGTCCCTCAATGGTAGCCATAATATTCTGAGAGTGTTCTAATTTATTTTCTAAATCTCTAATCTCGGATTTTAAGCCCTTATTCTCATTGACTAATTCATTATTTGAATTTTCAATAATTTTTAATCTATTGGCCGTTGCACTCAATGATTGTGTTAGCTGTAATAATACCTTTTCTGTATTATTGTTTGACTCTTCTGAGAACTCTTCCAATTTTTCAATTCTCAATAATAATTTACTTATTATCTTTGATTCCATTGGATTTTCTTTTAAAAAATATTCTATTTTTTCTGTGTGCAACTCAGAAGACTCATCATTTGATTCCATTTTAATATTAATAGCATTATCCTGGTGATCAATAAAACTATCTACATTGTCTTTGTGCAAAGACAAGTTTAACATATTTTTTTCAAATGAATAATCCTTTAAATCATTATCAATTATATCCAATATTTCCTTATCAATCTCATTACCTATAAGTAATTCATTGTTAGGTTGATGCAATTGATCATAAGAAGTTGGATGACTCACCAAGGTCTTACCCCATTTCCCCTGCCTCTCCTTGCCTTTCCCCTGTAAGGGTGACTGCTGGATCCTTGTTGAGGAGGATAGTTGTAATTTTGGGCGTACCAATCCCATTTCCATTTGCTTACTGTAATTTTTTGGTCCTCCTCTTGGGCTGGAGGTGTTGCTATGGAATTGTTGGATACCACTGTTGGTGGTTGAGTCTTTATGTCCACTAGAGCTTGGTTTACTTCTATGAAACCTTGAGCTGCTCTCTTTTCCAGATTGTTGATCTGGTCCACTATGTTGTTGACTCTTATTGTCAAGGTGTTCATTAGGGTGGATAGGGAGTGAACTTGTTCTTGTAAAGTTTTTTTTGACTTCTTTATTGAAACCTGCTTTAAAAGCTTTTCCCTTTCCTCCAGCAACATTGGTTGAGTGTTGTTGATTATGGGAGAGTCCTGGCCCTCCATTTGAATGTCCTGTAACAGGTCTTTCAGCTCTAGGTCTTAAGTTATAAGGTTTTGCCTTATTACTTACAATGTCATTGTTGTCACACATTTTCACGTGGAATTTAAAAAATAGAAAGTTTAGATATGAAAACTTCAAAAAGGAGTTTTATCAGTATTTATCAATACCACTGAAGACAATTTTATTTCTTACTTATTGGTATGAAGTAAATCTTTGAGTGCCAAAAGTCAAATATGCTTTTTATGTGGTCACTTGATTTCACTGGTGTACAATATGTAGCCGTGTTTTTATATTTAAAAGAAAACAACTGTCAGTAAGATTCTTTCTAAATATTTAATGAATGTTACAAACCAATAAAAAGAAAAGATTAAGAGTCTTGTTAAAAGAAAAATATTAATCAGTTTTATTGGTTTATTATCTGCAAAGATCACAAATTTAATTGATCTATTGACAGACTCCCACTAATAACAATTTTATGTTAAATTAGTGGTAAAATTGTTGATTCAATATCACAATTTTATTATATAACAGGGCTTCTTTTTCTGAAATCACTATATAAGTGACCCCAACCTGTTGTAATTATCCAAATATTTCTATAGGGATATTATTTACGTGCACCTTCTTTTGAAAATTTCACTTACTGGATTATAACAGAATTCTTGAGGAAAGCTCCCCAATTGTCAGGCTAAGATCAAGTACAAGAATGTGAAATAGCTTGAAAAGTCTTTTTCTAGAAGATTTAAATGGTCCTATATTAATACTGTAATATAAATCCAACAAATAATAAAATATAATTCAGAATAAAGGTCTCAGTAAATTAATTCTCACTAATTCTATATGTGGCTTACAATCTTTTTAGTTGGTAGAAAAATAGATTATAATAATTCAGATACTACCCAAAAGTCTTATAAAAGTACTATTTGAAGTGTATTGTAATTTATTTGGTTATATTGTGTAAATTGTAAATGATAAAGAATATAGAAACAAGACCCAAAAACCTCCTCCTTTTATACACACTGAGTTCCCCAATAAATCCCTTGATATACCATCCAATACACAGTTAAGGACGCCTCAAATCCACTAATAGACCTGCCCATCAACATTCCTAGTGATCCATGACATAATTAGACAATTAACAACCGCCAAAATCCTGTAATAATAAGGGAAATCCATCAAAATTAAAGAAAAAGACAAAAAGAGAGTATATGCGTATAAAACAATAATATAAAAGACTAAAGGAGACCTTTTAAGATTAATAATAGCTTAAGAATAAGGGGGATTTACTGTAGAAATGGAGGGGCTAATCCTGACATTATACTACGTAAAATTCCCATCCAAAAATAACCAAAATTGACTGAGAAACCACCAAAAAACTTAAAACAGAGCGTGAGATGTGGGGTAACTACATGCAGTCCTTGGCAGGCACTTGCACGGGTACATCCTTGACTAAAATTAGGCTAATTTAAGCGTGGTGATGAAATAAGATGCCAAGAATGAGGTTATTAATGAAATTAGTGCATATAAACAAGGTCAATGCACTATTAATTAAGCTAGGACACTAAATAAGCGCCTGTCGCCTATTTTAGTGTGTTCCCCCACAGTGGGCATAGAATGTGGGGTAATTATAGTTTGAAAAAGCTAACTTTGCTAAAAATGAAGCTATTCACACGGGAAAAAAGCAGGCAGTATGTGGCCAGTACACAGAAGCCATTTCTGGCATAAAAAACACCAAATTTGAAAAGTGTTATTTTTATGCTTTTAAATAGCCAAATCAATAGTCCTAAATGAGCTCAATTGATCTGTCAAAGCGCATTTTTAATATTCTCAATTTTATAGCGCATATAGTCAACTTTTAAGTGAAATAAAGCGCATTTCTTGTTTTTTGCATAAAACAATGAATATAACAGCTTTAAGTGTACTTAAAAATTATTTAGCCTTATACTTAAGGTTCTTAAGATTACCCTAACATATTCCAACTTATTATTAAGTACATAAGACCTATAAAAGGTGGATATATGCGTGTATATAAGGTGTTATAATGGCATTTTTTGTGTATTATCATAATTTTACTTATGTATACTGTTTGTGTACTCTCATTTATTGTTCCCATGTATAGTTCATGTGTTTAAATTAACTTATAAGCAATTTTTACTCAGTCCTGTGGATATACAGGCGGACAGTATTGGTGACCTGAATTGTGGTTGAGAAAATTTAAGAAAAGTAGGACATATTTGAGTCCATGTTTGACCCCAAGTACCAAATCAGTCATGTTTCATGGCATTTTTGTATGTAATTTTTTGAATTAAAAACTCTATGCATCTTTAGTAAGGTTTAAAAGATGCTATTATTTTAATTTTTAATTTTTAATTTTTTTTATTCTTTTTTACTTTACTTTATTTTATTTTATTGTATTTTATTTTATTTTATTTTATTTTATTATATTATATTATATTATATTTTAATTTTTTTTATTCTATTCTATTCTTTTTTATTTTATTTTATTTTATTTTATTTTATTTTATTTTATTTTATTTTATTTTATTTTATTTTATTTTATTTTATTTTATTTTATTTTATTTTATTTTATTTTTTTATTTTATTTTTTTTTATTTTATTTTATTTTTTTTTTATTTTATTTTATTTTATTTTGTTTTGTTTTGTTTTATTTTATTTTATTTTATTTTATTTTATTTTATTTTATTTTATTTTATTTTATTTTATTTTATTTTATTTTATTTTATTTTATTTTATTTTATTTTATTTTATTTTATTTTATTTTATGTTATTTTATTTTATTTTATTTTATTTTATTTTATTTTATTTTATTTTATTCTATTTCTTTTTTTTATTTTATTTTGTTTTATTCTATTTCATTTTATTTATTTTTCATTTTTTTATTTTTTAAATTTTAATTTTTAATTTTTTTTATTTTAATTTTAATTTTATTTTATTTTGTTTTGTTTTATTTTACTTTATGTTATTTTATTTTATTTTAATTTCTTTTATTTAATTTTATATTATTTTATTTTATTTTATTTCTTTTATTTTATTTTTTTTATAATTTATTTTATTTTATTTTATGCTATTTTATTTATTATGATTTTTTTAATTTTATTGTATTTTATTTTATTTTAATTTTTTTATTTCATTTTATTTCTAATCATTTTATTTTTTTTTATTTTTTTCATTTATCTTGTATTATTCTATTTCATTCTATTTATTTTATTTTTTTAATTTTTTTAATTTTTTTTTAATTTTTTAATTTTTTTGTATTGTATTCTATTGTATTTTATTTTTTTTTATTTTTTTTTATTTATTTTTATTTTGTTTTGTTTTGTTTTGTTTTGTTTTATTTTATTTTATTTTATTTTATTTTATTTCATTTTTTTATTCTATTTCATTTTCATTTTTTTTTATTTTTTTTTATTTTATTTTATTCTCTTTTATTTTTTTTCTTTTTTATTTTTTTATTTTTTAAATTTATAATTTTAATTTGTTTTTTATATTTTTTTTTTATTTTATATTATTTTATTTAATTTTATTTTATTTTATTTATTATAATTTTTTTTTATTTTATTGTATTTTATTTTATTTTAATTTTTTTATTTCATTTCATTTTATTTTATTTTCATTTATTTTGTATTATTCTATTTCATTCTATTTATTTTATTTTATTTTATTTTATTTTTTTAATTTTTTTATAATTTCTTAATTTTTTTGTATTTTATTTTATTTTATTTTATTTTATTTTATTTTATTTTATTTGATTTGATTTTATTTTATTTCATTTTATTTATTTATTTATTTTATTTCATTTTTTTTATTTTTTTTATTTTTTTTAATATTTTTTTTATTTTATTGAATTTTATTTTATTTTATTTTTTTATCATATTTTATTTTCTTTTATTTTATTATATTTTATTTTACTTTTTTTATTTTATCTTATATTATTTCATTTTATATTACTCTATTTTATATTATTTTATTTTATTTAATCTTAATTTATTTTATCTTATTCTATTTATTTTCTTTTATTATATTTTATTTTATTTCATTTTATTGTATCATATTATATTTTTTATTTTATTTTATTATTTTTTATCTTATTTTATTTTATTTTAATTTATTTATTTTATTTTATTTTGTTTAACTTTATTTTATTTGATTTTATTTTACTTTATTACTGTCACCCTGGATATCACCAGGACTGAATAAAAAGTACTTATAAATTATTTTAAACACATGGACTATACATGGGAGCACTAAATTAGAGTACACAAATAATATACATAAGTAAATTTATGATAATATACAAAATATGCCATTATAACACCTTATATACACGCATGTGTCCACTTTTTATAAGTCTTATATACTTAATATTAAGTTTGAATATGTTAGGGTAATCTTAAGAACCTTAAATATAAGGCTACATAATTTTTAAGTACAATTAAAGCTGTTGTTCTCATTGTTTTATGTAAAAAACAAGAAATGTGGTTTAAATCACTTAAAAGTTGATTATATGCCCTATAAATTTAATTATATTAAAAATACGCTTTGACAGATCAATTTGTCTTAATTAGGACTATTGATTTGGCTATTTAAATGCATAAAAATAACACTTTTCAAATTTGGTGTTTTTTATGCCAGAAATGGCTTTTGTGTACTGGCCACATACTGCCTGCTTTTTTCCCATGTGAATATCTTCATTTTTAGCAAAGTTAGCTTTTTCACACTATAATTACCCCACATTCTACACCAACTGTGGGGAAACACACTAAAATAGGCGACAGGCGCTTATTTAGTGTCCTAGCTTAATTATAAATGCATTGACTCTCTTTATAAGCACTAATTTCATTAATAACCTCATTCTTGGCGCTTTAATTCACTACTACGCTTAAATTAGCCTAAATTAGTCAAGGATTTACCCATGCAAGTGCCTGCCAAGGACTACATGTAGTTACCTCACATCTCACGCCCTTTTTTGAGTTTTTAAGTGGTTTTCAGTCAATTTTGGTTATTTTTGAAAGGGAATTTCCTGTAGTATAATGTCATGATTAGCCCCAAAATTTCTACAGTTAATCCCCCTTATTATTAAGTAATAATTAGTCTTAATTCTCACTTTTCCGTCTATTATTTTAATGTATAATACGCATATACTCTCTTTTTTTGCTTATTCTTTATTTTTGATGGATTATGTTGGTGGTCTCTTGGTCTAGAAGATAAATCTGGAGGTCCTACAAGGGTTTAAGTGGATTTATTGGGCTCCAAAAAAAACAATGTACATATTTTCTTTAATCTTTTGATTATTTTACTCAAATGATAAGAGTTGTTTACAAATATTAGTATAATTTATATCTTAGAACTATGTGGATGTAAATACTAATGTTATAAAATATAGTAATAAAAGATTTAATTTATATATTGTTAGTTTGGTAAGTAAGTAAGGAATGGTCTGAAAAGTACAAAAAGAGAGGGCCTTTTATAGGCAAAAATGTGAGAAATAAAGACACAGAGTTAACACCACCTAAAACAAGGGTGTGAGAAAAAAAAGTAAATAAAGAGAGTATGTGAAATAATAAAAGATATACTAAATGGTGCGTAAATAAAGGTATCACTTTTATTTAAAATAAAACTTGAGTTCCCTTGGGCTGTCACATTTAGTACAAAACATTTTATTTAAAATGTTGATTCAACAAAAATCTAAATTTCTTGATAAAAAAATTTGAAAAAAAAAATTATTTTTTATATTTTAATACTATTTTTACTCCCTCTCATCTGTATTATTGAGTACGGTGTTAGTGAGTAAAAATGTATGGGACAATTACTTACTTTTATTAATTATTTACATTACTTAGTGTACTAAGCTAGTTAGTTGTATATAATACATAATTAGGTTATAAATAATTAATTACTAATAAGGATTTAAAAGGTGTGGCTTCATCTCAGTAAGATAATTAATTATTTTACTGGATAAGTCTAGTAGCCTGGCTGACACTCACTTACTCTAAATAAAACAATAAAAAAAATGCTATGATTTTTTCTTTTTATACTTTTTTATTAGAATAGGAAGATTAGATATCTCCTTCCCAGGTATTAAGAATCTTATTCAGATGATTTATTCTTGAATCTCAATAAGTATTCTGAACCTTTTTCAGAAGTGACTATTCTGTCATTCAGAATCTTATCAATTACTGCTGTTTCAGTGATTTCATTAGGGGTTTTCTTTGGTCTTCCCCTCTTTTTTGGAAATAAATCACTATTGGGTGTGTAAGGTTTCAAAAGAGATATTGGAAAAACAGGATATTTTCTGTCATACGGAGAATATAAAATAACTTCAACTGCATTATCACCAACCATTCTTCTGACAACAAATGAACCAACAAATGGGTCTTTCAATTTGTTATTACCTTGTAAATTGAAGTGGACTGTAGAAATCAACACCTCATCACCCTTTTTAAAAGTGTATTCTTTATGGGATTTGTCCCACCTCTTCTTCTCATATTCAAATGATTTTTCAATACATTTTTGAGAATGACTTCTGCAAAGTTGTTGCATTTGAAGAAAAGATTTTACACCATGATGTAAATCCAATTTAGGTATTTTATTATTGAGAAATTGGGTAGGAGTATTTGGAACATATCCAAGCCAGAGCTCAAAAGGCTTTCTTTGAGTAACAGAATGAACAGTGCTATTATAAGAAAATTCCAACCCAGGAAGTAAGGTAACCCAATCATTAGTGAATCTGTAATTGTCTTAATACTCATAGCCAAAAGCACAGTACCTTCTTATCATGTCTTCTAGAGTCTGAATCATTCTTTCAGCTAATCCATCAGTCTGAGGGTGATGGGCAGTAGATAGTTTCAGATCATAACCACAAACATCCATCAGAGACATCCAAAATTCAGAAGTAAATTTAGGGTCTCTGTCAGAGATTATGGCTTTAGGAAAACCAGCAGTATTAAAAATATGAGACCATTATAAGAAAGCCAATTCCTTAGTGGAAACATCCTTGGGAGTAGGGATAAATTTACACATTTTGGTGAATCTGTCCACAATAACCCAACAAGAGTTATAACTGTCCTTTCCAGGAATAGGTAATCCTGTTACAAAATCCATGTTTATTATCTGCCATGGTGCATCAGGAGGTTCAATATGTTGCATTAATCCAGATCTCTTACCAGTCAATCTTTTTGATTTTTGGCAAGAATTACATGATTCAACATATAATTTGGTGTCTTCAGACATGTTAACCCACCAAGCAGTGTTTTTAATTCTGATAATTGTTTTTTCAAGATCAAAATGTCCAGCCAATATGTCATCATGACAAATTTTCAAGATGATTTCTTTCATAGAAGAAGGAATAACAATGACATTACTCAACTTTCTCCTATAATATAGATATCCCTCATCAATTGAAAATTTACCTTTCTCCAAAGCCTTCTGGTACTTTGTTGGAAGGGTTTTAATTAATGCTTGTATTGAAGCATTCTTTGGATCATTTAATATGGTTCATAACTTTTTTGAGTCAGTATCCTTATCATATGAATCCAGAATAAGCTGTAATAGCTCTTCCTCCATATCAACCACATATATCCCATGAATATGAATAATTTAATCCTCAGGATCATAAGCAGGATTAAAGTCATCATTTGGTAGAGGTAACCTTGATAACATATCCACATTTGAATGAACAATACCAGCCCTATGAATAATTTTCATTCTCCCTCTGTATTCCTGACCAGCTAACTGCCATCTGAACATATGTCTGTTAGGTGTTTTTAAGTTTATAAGGGATTTAACTGCACTGCAGTCAGTGACAAGTTCAAATTTCCAGTCATCTAGATAATAATTTAGCTTTTCTAGAGCCCACACTATGGCTAAAAATTCAAGCTGAGTGGCACCATATTTCAATTCACTATTTCTCAAGGTTCTTGAAATATAACAAATTACTACTTCTGATACTTTATCATTCATCACTTGATTTTGATGGAGGGCAGCACCAAGACCAATATAATTGGCATAAGTGTACAAAACAAATGGTTGATTAAAGGTAGGTAAAGCATTAATTGGTGCTGACATCAAAAATTGTTTCATAGTGTCAAAAGCTCTCTGTCTTTCACTATTCCAGACAAAAGCAACTTCCTTTCTAGTCAGTTGGGTAAGGGGTAATGCTATGACTTTGTAATTTTTAATATAATGTCTATAATATCCACACATTCCCAAAAAACTCTGGAGCTCTCTAACTCACCACGCAATATGGGGGGCGGACTTGCTAGCAAGTCCGCAACCTTGAACCCTAATTCATATCTTTTTGAGCACACATTGAGGAAGTGATGAAACCATCATGAAGAAGTATTGAATTTACTTTGAACACACCTTGAAGCTCATGTGAACACAAATGGGGCTACAAGGGCTGGAAAGGCTGGAGAGAGGGGTGAGGAAGGGTGTATGGGGTAGCGAAAAGGTTGGGAAAGAGTTGGAAGGGAAGATTAAGGGTTCCGAGGCATTTTAAATGAAGAAAAGGGTCTGGGAGAGGTTGAGAGGGGTGAAATGGGGATCAAAAGAGGATGGCATACAATGGGGCTGGGAGGATAGCGAAAGGCATGGGAAGGGAAGACAAGCATGTGTTGATAGAATTGAAAGGGATGGAGATTGGTGCAAACAGAGTGTGAAAATAGGAGGATGAACTCTGTTCTTTGGGCGAAGAACAGAGTTCACTTCCATAAAATATTAGCTGAAACATAGTTTTCAATTCTGTAAAAACAGTTGTAAGTAATAGAAAAAGTCACTGATTTTTTTTATATGTAATCTGAAATTTTTTAATAAAATTATTGTATTTAAGAATTGCAATATTGTCAATCAATTTTTATTGATCAAATTAATTTAATAAAGTATTATTTTAATAAGCTGTTTCAAAAAATACTTTGCATTGAGTAGACTCATGGAATGATTTTTTCTGGCTTCCATTCAGTTATCCTCACACTTTCACTATGTTTTCAATATAGATCCATTGTTATTTGTGTGATACTTCAAGTGAAAGTTCAGTATTACTTCAGTCTGAGTTCCATCTGATTTCCATCTGACTTCAAGTTGCGGACTTGCTAGCAAGTCCTCCCCCTATATTGCGTGGTGACTGTGGTAGGAGCCTTCACCTTTTGTAAGGCTGCCACTTTGTTTTGGTCAACACATATCTAGAAACCTGAGACAACATGACCAAGCACTTTTAAGGAATTAAACCAAATTTGCATTTCTTCAAAGCAAGTGTCATATTTATCTGATCCATTTTATGGAACACTTTACACAGGTGGTTGAGATGGTCCTCAATTTTTTTTGAGAATATGATGATATTATCAATATAAGCCATCAGCCATCCTTCAATTATTTCTTGATGGAAAGTGTTATCCATAACTTTTTGAAAAACCAAATGGGTATTTCTAGGGCCGAATGGCATCCTAATGTACTTATAAATACCCATATGAGTAGAAATAATCATAAAATTCTGGGCATTCTTCTCAACAGGTACATATCCCTTGTTACCATCCAAACAGCTGATATATTTAGCACCTTGTAGGGTAGTATGTATAGAGCTAATTCTGGGTAAAGGATAGATATCATCAACAGTATAAGTGTTCAATTCTCTATAATCACTACCTAACCTAGCTTTATCTTTATCATAGGAAATTAGAACAGGTGAGATAACACAATGTTTAGGTGTTTCAACTACCTTTTCAATAACATTCATTTTTAAAAGGGTAGAGATATTGTCTTCAATATCTTTTCTCTTTGTGGGAGAAGCTGGATAAAGCTTCTTCTTTAAACTAGGTGGTATATCTGTCAATGGTCAGGATAATGAAAGCTTCATTTCTTCTTTTACCAATCCTAATTCATGTGACCCATGAGCAAAGGCCATTGGAAAGGATTTTATCAATTTAATGATGGAATCTTTATCCTCACCAGAAAGTTGTTCTCCAAAAGAAGCATTGTCAATTTCAGACACAAGGTCAGGCATTTCTTTTTTTGATCTTCCTTTATATTGAGCTACAGAATGACCTGTGTTCAATCCTGGTGTTAATAGTTTCTTGGGGGAGGAAATTTTAAATTTTCTCTTCCCATTCATCCCCATTGTGAAGCATTGGTTTGAAGGATCCAATTTTATGCCATATTTGGTTAAAATGTCATTCCCCAAAATGAACCAACTAATCAAATTATTATTTTTCTTGACAACAAAATCACGTATGGATCTTACAAAACCATGGTTATATTTGAAAAAAACCATGGCTTTTTATTTACCAATGGTGGACAAAACAGAACCATAACCTCTCCAATTCTCATAGATGATAGGCATAAGTTTTGATTTTTAATCTTGGTCCACTGAAGCAAGTGCTTTTTCAGATACTGCACTTCCTCCAGCTCCAGAATCTAAGACAACCTCAATGTTGTTTCCATTGATTGAGACTGGTGCCTTGAGAGGGGCAATAATAATTGAGCTATCCTCAAAATTTTTTATGATCTCAGCATCTTCCACTGTAGATAAATCATTATTCTCAATATCAATATTGTTTAAATAATGAATATCCTCTTCCAGCATTCAAATTTCTTGGTGAGATTCATATGAAATATTTCTGGCACAATCACTTGAAGTATCATCCAGTGCTATTGTGCCATCAGCATGTCCCTCTGTCTGTTCAACAAGATTTATCTTCTTGTCATAAACATGGCCTTTCTTCCAAGGCTTGCTGTATTTAAAACAAGTGTTTGTTGCATATTTTTTTGGTGCAACAGGGGAAGAAGGTTTATCAACCTTTTCCAGAGGTTTCTATTGGTTAGTGGAGGATTTCTCCAAAGGGGTCCTAGGAATGAATCTTCTGGCATCATACTTGTTGTTTAGAAGGATCTCATTACAAGTATTAATGAAGGAAGAAGGTTCTCTGGAGAACTCAGTCCTAGCCACTATTAATTCTATCAAAGACATTGGTAATTTATAAAGGATCCTGTCCTTCCATAACTCAAACTCCATATTTAGGTCCATTTCCCTCAAGATTTTTACAAGTTTTATTAAGAACTCAATAAGTTTATCAGTGGAAGAGCTATATCTTGTTTCCTCATACTGACTTAGTTGAACCATCCTAAACTTGGAGCCACCAAATTGTGCTTTAATCTATTTTTTCCAATCTTCCCATGAGTATTCATTCCTATCCAGGAGAACAGATTCATACCACATTAGGGCTACATTGGTAAAAAAAAGAAATTAACTTATACACAATTTCCTCATCTGGGAGTTTGTAAGAATTTTTTAAGTTATCAATTCTGCAAATGAATTGCTGCCAATCAGAAGAAGAATCACCATCAAATGTTGGATACTGGTCAAGTTTTGGCCAATTCTTTTGATTTGAAGGAGTCTCCTTAGTATTAGCTTGTTTCTGAGTAAGAAGCAGCTGTAACTTCTATAATTGTGCAGTAATCTCATTGTTTAATCCTTCTGTTGAAGATCCTGGTGCATCATCAATTTTTGATGGAAACTCATTGGTCTCAACAGGCATTTCTGAGTCTAATTTTACTTTAGATGAACTAGCAACAGATAAACTTGGATCATCCTGTACCATATGTTCCTTCAAAGAAGTTTCAGAATATTTTTGATCATTAAACAATGAATTCAATTTTTCTTCAATGGTTTTTAGTCTGGTTTTTACCCTTGGAAGACTAGATAAACTATCATTGATTGTTTTAAAAGATAACTGGGTTTTATTTTGAAAAGATGAATAATGATCACTCTATCTTTTCAGGTTCATCTTATCTACCTCTAGTTCCTGGCAACAGGCAGACACAGTATCTTGTAGTTTAGACAAATGATTTTTGATATTTTGCCATATAGCAACTTTCTTTTCATGAGTTGCTTTGTAATGAAACAAATCATCAGAAACTCTCTGTAACTCACTCCTTAATACTTGATAACCCTGTTCAGTTAAAAAACTATTATATTTCTGAGTTAATTGCATGTTGTTCATGATATGATTTTTTTGGCAATAATATCTCTCAAATATTCATCATTAATTTTTGCTACATCTGGAGTGTTTCTTAATAAAGAAACAGAGTAACTTTCCAGATTCTCATAAAACTCAGGCTCAAGTGTTTCATCAATAATAGCCATATCAGGATTTATCATTGAAGTAGCAATTAATACTAAAGGATTTTATACATTAGAATATTGTGTGATTTGTCTACTCTTATCAACCTCTACTGATCTCATAGTTTCATCCCCTCTGCCAGAATTACCTGAAGGAACTGGATCAGTAACAAGAAATGGTACTTGAGATTCAATAGAGTGACTTACCAAGGCTTGGGAAAGATCTGAATATTGTTTTTTTATTTTCTGCCTCCTTGATAAGGGTGAGGATGTGTTGGGTTAAATTGACTGGATCTTGACGGACCTGCCTGAGGCATTTTAGGCTACTGTTGAGACAGATAATCCCACTGGGTGTTTAACCAATCCTACTGCCACTTTGACACTTACACCTTTTCTGGTTGCTGGGGAGCCAATTGTGGAGGATCCCTGGGGGGAGGTGGTCTCCTCTTCTCTTGAAGAAAGGCATCTTTTTTTCTTACCTTTTCTTCTAGTGAGCCTATTCTTGCTCTCAGTCTTAAGTTCTCTGTCCTCAGTTCCTTTATGTGGGTGGATAGATTCTTTACTTGCTTAGTTAAAGGCATTTTTTTTATTTTGAAGCCTTTGGGAAGTCCTTCTGGGGCTTGATTGAAGGCTTTTGTTCCTGAGAATTTTTTTCCACCAGAATCTCCACTTCCTCCATTTCCACATCCTGATTGGTTCAATGATTTATTAATTTGAGCCAATTTTGTAGTTAAAGGAGAACTCACAGAAGTAGCCTCATCATAATCAATCAGATCCAATTCCTCTTCATGTGCAGCAGAAACACCTTGATCAGTCATTTTTTTTAATTTAGCCTGAAGTGAGGGAAGGAAACAATAAGATGAATTAGTTTTATTTTTGCTTTTATTTAAAAGAAAAATAATAATAAAAAGAATATAAAATTCTTCAGGACAAAAATCAACTGAAAATAATAATCAATTATTTATTAATTCAAAATAATCTTATAACCAGGATTAAAAGAAATCAACTGAAGAAATAAAATTAAATTTTAATTAAAAAATTAGTTTATGATAATTATCAGGAATTAAATCAATTGAAAGATATTTAATTACCAGGACTTAATGTCAACTGAAATAATTTAATCTAATTTATTTTTTATAATTATTAAAATTTTATTGTCAGGACAATTTGTCAACTGGAACAATAAAATTTAATTTATCAGGACAAAGTCAACTGAAAAATATAATATAATTAATTTAGAAAAACTAATTTATTACTTCTAGGAGTAAGAACAAAATTGCTCTATCTTTGTCAACTAGGAAAAAATAAAAAATTAATTCCAATTTACCAGACACCTCCCCCTGTAAAATGAGCAAATTAATGCCACTTACAGAGTGCTGAGTAAAAGGAAATACGTAGAGTATGAAGAGTGCAAAGTGACCCACGAATAGTAATCAATATAATTATCACAAAAATATATGACTATAGTCAATATATAAGCCTAAGTTTTGGAGCACGGTTTGATTCCTGTTTGTGGCAAAAAAATAAGTCACGTGATTGATGATGTTTGTGGTTTTTGTTGCCCACTTGTCCTTATAGGTACCTCAATGGCGATGGTCCCACGATCTCCGGCCTCAAGATAACAATGCGCCATCAACAATTGGGAAGGGCCCCCAACTGTTGGTGGGCTCTTAGTCTAGAAGATAAATCTGGAGGTCCTACAAGGGTTTAAGTGGATTTATTGGGCTCCAAAAAAAACAATGTACATATTTTCTTTAATCTTTTGATTATTTTACTCAAATGATAAGAGGTGATTACAAATATTAGTATAATTTATATCTTAGAATTACATGGATGTAAGTACTAATGTTATAAAATATAGTAATAAATGATTTAATTTATATATTGTAAGTTTGGTAAGTAAGTAAGGAATGGTCTGAAAAGTACAAAAAGAGAGGGCCTTTTATAGGCAAAAATGTGAGAAATAAAGACACAGAGTTAACACCACCTAAAACAAGGGTGTGAGAATAAAAAACTAAATAAAGAGAGTATGTGAAATAATAAAAGATATACTAAATGGTGCTTAAATAAAGGTATCACTTTTATTTGAAATAAAACTTGAGTTATCTTGGACTGTCACATTTACTACAAAACATTTGATTTAAAATGTTGATTCAACAAAATCTAAATTTCTTAATAAAGGAATTTAAAAAAAAAAATTTATTTATATTTTTTATATTTTAATACTATTTTTATTCCCACTTATCTTTATTTTTGAGCACGGTGTTAGGGAGTAAAAATGTATGAGACAATTACTTACTTTTATTAATTATTTATATTACTTAGTGTACTTAGCTAGTTAGTTGTAAGTAATACATAAGTAGGTAATAAATAATTAATTACTAATAAGGATTTAAAAGGTGTGGCTTCATCTCAGTAAGATAATTAATTATTTTACTGGATAAGTCTAGTAGCCTGGCTGACAGATTATCCCTATTACTACAGGATTTTGGCAGGTGATATCATTCTAATTATGTTACTGGTCATTCTTTTTGCTTCTGGACATGTCTATTAGCCAGAATGATGCGTCATAAACTGGGTATAGAGCTTTTCAAGATACACTTTTGGTCTAGAAGATTTGGTACGGAGTTTTTCAAGGATTTTAAAGGTTTTAAATGGACTCTCAAAGATTTGTACGTATTTCTTAATCTAAGTGATTTATTACTCAAATAAAAGAGGTAGATTTTTAATATTGTTATAATTTATTGATTTAGAATTACGCTATTGTAAATACTAATGTGATAAAATATAAAATATAAGTTTTGTGTTGTAATACGTGGTAATAAAAGTAAGGTGATAAAAGAATGGTTTGAAAAGCACAAAATCAGAGGCCTTTTATAGGCAAAATATGAGAAAATAAAATGTAAGGAATTTACACCGTCTACTATGAGTGTGAGAGAAAAGAATTACAAGAAAAAGGAGTACATAAATTACATAAGAAAGTAATAAATTAGTACGTCAACAAGGGCATCAAATTTATTAGAAACAAAGTTTGAGTTCCTTGGACTGTCACAATTATTACACAATAAATAATCATTTACATTACTTTCACAGGATTACAGATCTCTCACTGAGGTAATATAATTGTTTTAAAGTTTTTATATTATAAATTTATTATTAATTTTACTCCCTTTGACATATACTTTTGAGCACGGTGTTAGGGAGTAAAATTGTAAGGGACATTTTATTTATACTACTTATTGTACTTAACTTTAGTTAATTGTAAGTACTACTTAAGTAAATAAATAAATATTTATTATTAAGAAGAAAGGCGTGGCTTCAACTCAGTAAAATAATTAATTATTTTACCGGGTAAGTCTAGTAGCCTGGCTGACACTCCATCACTCTAAAAAAACAATAAAAAAAATGCTATGATTTTTTCTTTTTATACTTTTTTAGTAGAGTAGGAAGATTAGATATCTCCTTCCCAGATATCCAAGAATCATATTCAGATGATTTATTCTTGAATCTCAATAAGTATTCTGTACCTTTTTCAGCAGTGACTATTCTGTCATTTAGAATTTTTTCAATTTCTGCTGTTTCAGTGATTTCATTTGGGGTTTTCTTTGGTCTTCCCCTCCTTTTTGAAAATAAATCACAATTGGATGTGTAAGGTTTCAAAAGAGATATTGGAAAAACAGGATGTTTTCTGTCATATGGAGAGTACAGAATAACCTCAACTGCATTATCTCCAATCATTCTTCTGACAACAAATGGACCAACAAATGGATCTTTCAATTTGTTATTACCTTTTAAGTTGAAGTGGACTGTATAAATAAACACTTCATCACCCTTTTTAAAAGTGTATTCTCTATGGGATTTGTCCCATCTTTTCTTCTCGTATTCAAATTATTTTTCAATACATTTTTGAGCATAATTTCTACATAGTTGTTGCATTTGAAGAAAAGATTTTACACCAGGATGTATATCCAATTTAGGTATTTTGTTATTGAGAATTTGGGCAGGAGTATTGGGAACATATCCAAGCCAGAGCTCAAAAGGCTTTCTTTGTGTAACAGAATGAACAGTGCTATTATAAGCAAATTCTAACCCAGGAAGTAAGGTAACCCAATCATGAGTGAATCTGTCATTATCTTTATACTCAAGGCCAAAGGCACAATATCTTCTTATCATGTCCTCTAAAGTCTGAATCATTCTTTCAGCTAAACCATCAGTCTGAGGATGATGGGCAGTAGAAAGTTTCAGATCACAACCACAAACATCCATCAGAGACATCCAAAATTCAGAAGTAAATTTAGGGTCTCTGTCAGAGATTATGGCTTTAGGAAAACCAGCAGTATTAAAAATATGAGACCACCATAAGAAAGCTAATTCTTTACTGGAAACATCCTTGTGGGTAGGGATAAATTTACACATTTTTGTGAATCTGTCCACAATAACCCAACAAGAGTTATAGCTGTCTTTACCAGAAATAGGTAATCCTATTACAAAATCCAGGTTTATTATTTGCCATGGAGCATCAGGAGGTTCAATATGTTGCATTAATCCTGCTCTTTTACCAGTCAATCTTTTTGATTTTTCGCAAGAATCACAAGACTCAACATATAATTTTGTGTCTTCAGACATATTAACCCACCAAGCAGTGTTCTTAATTCTGATCATTGTTTTGTCAAGATCAAAATGTCCAGCTAATGTGTCATCATGACAAATTTTCATAATGATTTCTTTCATAGAAGGAGGAATAACAATGACATTACTCAACTTTCTTCTATAATATAGATATCCTTCATCAATTGAAAATTTACTTTTTTCCAAAGCTTTTTGGTACTTTGGTGGAAGGGTTTTAATTAATGCTTGTATTGAAGCATTCTTTGGATCATTTAATATGGTGCATAACTTTTTCAAGTCAGTGTCCTTATCATATGATTCCAGAATAAGCTGTAATAGCTCTTCCTCCATATCAACCACATATATCCCATGTATATGAATAATTTCGTCCTCAGGATCATATGCAGGATTAGAGTCATTATTTGGCAAAGGTAACCTAGATAACATATCCACATTTGAGTGAACAATGCCAGCCCTATGAATAATTGTCATTCTCCCTCTGTACTCTTGAACAGCCAACTGCCATCTGAATATATTTCTGTTAGGTGTTTTCAAGTTTAAAAGGGATTTAACTGCACTGCAGTCAGTGACAAGTTCAAATTTCTGGTCATCTAGGTAATAATGAAGCTTTTCTAGAGCCCATATGACAGCTAAACACTCTAATTGAGTAGCACCATATTTCAATTCACTATTTCTCAAGGTTCTTGAAATATAACAAATTACTACTTCTGAAACTTTATCATTTATCACTTGTTTTTGATAGAGGGCAGCACCAAGACCAATATAATTGGCATCAGTGTACAAAACAAATGGTTGATTAAAGTCAGGTAAAGCAAGAATTGGTGCTGACATCAAACAGTGTTTCATAGTGTCAAAGGCTCTTTGTCTTTCACTATTCCAGACAAAAGCAACATCCTTTCTAGTTAATTGGGTAAGGGGTAAAGCTATGACTTGGTAATTTTTAATATACTGTCTATAGTATCCACACATTCCCAAAAAACTTTGGAGCTCTCTCACTGTAGTAGGAGCTTTCACCTGTTGTATGGCTGCCACTTTGTTCTGGTCAACACATATCTGTAAGCCTGAAACAACATGACCAAGAAATTTTAAAGAATGGAAACCAAATTTACATTTCTTCAAAGCAAGTGTCATATTTATTTCATCCATTTTCTGGAATACTTTACACAGGTGGTCAAGATGGTCCTCAAATGTTTTTGAGAATATAATGATATCATCAATATAAACCATCAGCCATCCTTCAATTATCTCTTGATGGAATGTGTTATCCATGACTTTTTGGAAAACTGAAGGGGAATTTTTAGGGCCAAATGGAATCCTAATATACTTATAAATACCCATATGAGTGGCAACCATCAGAAAGTTCTGAGAATTTTTCTCAACAGGTACCTGGTGATATCCTTTGTTACCATCCAAACAGCTGATATATTTAGCACCCTGTAAAGTAGCATGTATAGAGCTAATTCTAGTTAAAGGGTAGATATCATCAACAGTATAAGTATTTAGTGCTCTATAATCACCACATAACCTGGCTTTATCTTTCTCATAAGAAATTAGGACAGGTGAGATAACACAATATTTAGGTGTTTCAACTACCTTTTCAATAATATTAATTTTCAAAAGGGTAGAGATATTGTCTTCAATATCTTTTCTCTTTGTGGGAGAAGCAGGTAAAGGCTTCTTCTTTAAACTAGGTGGTATATCATTTAATGGGTAAGACAATGAAAGTTTCATTTCCTCTTTAACTAATCCCAGTTCATGTGACCCATGAGCAAAGGCCATAGGAAAAGACTTTATCAATTTAATGATGGAATCTTTATCCTCACCAGAAAGTTGTTCTCCAAAAGAAGCATTGTCAATTTCAGACATAAGGACATGCATTTCTTTTGTAGATCTTCCTTTATATTGAACCACAGAATTACATGTGTTCAATTCTGGTTTTAATAATTTTTTAGTGGAGGAAATCTTAAATTTTCTCTTCCCATTCATCCCCATTGTGAAACATTGGTTTGAAGGATCCAATTTCATGCCATACTTGGTTAAAATATCATTCCCTACAATAAACCAATTGCTCAAGTTATCATTTTTCATGACAACAAAATCACAAATAGCTCTTACAAAACCATGGTTATATTTTAAAAACACTGTGGCTTTGTATTTACCAATGGGGGACAAAACAGAGCCATACCCTCTCCAATTTTCAGAAATGATAGGCATCAGTTTAGATTTATAGTCTTGATCTACTGAAGCAAGTGCTCTTTCAGATACTACACTTCCTCTAGCTCCAGAATCCAGAACAACTTCAATGCTGGTTCCATTGATCAAGACTTGTGCCTTGAGAGGGGCAATAATAATTGAGCTATTCTCAATGTTCTTTATGATCTCAGCATCTTCAACTGTAGATAAATCATTATTATCAATATCAATAGTATTTAAATAATGGATATCCTCTTCCAGCATCAAGATTTCTTGTTGAGATTCATATTAAATATTACTGGCACACTCACTTGAAGTATCCTCCAGTGCTACTGTGTCATCAGCATTCTCCTCTGTTTGTTCTACCAGATTTATCTTCTTTTCACAAACATGGCCCTTCTGCCAAGGTTTTTTGCACTTGAAACAAGTGTTTGTTGCATACTTTTTAGGTGCAACAGGGGCAGAAGGCTTCCCAACCTTTTCCAGAGGTTTCTGTTGAAAAGTTGAGGGTTTTTCTCAAGTGGTTCTAGGAATGAATCTTCTGGAATCATACTTGTTGTTTAGAAGAATCTCATTACAAGTATTGATGAAAGAAGATGGTTCTCTGGTGAACTCAGTCCTAGCCACTATCAAGTCTCTCAAAGACATTGGTAATTTATAGATGATCCTGTCCTTCCATAAGTCAAACTCCATTTTTGGGTCCATAGCTCTTAAGATTTTAACAAGTTTCATTAAGAACTCAATAGGTTTATCAGTATAAGAACTATATTTAGCTTCCTCATACTGCCTTTGTTGAGCCATCCTAAACTTGGAGCCCCCAAATTGTGCTTTAATTAATTTCTTCCAATCCTCCCATGAGTAATCATTCCCATCTAATAGGACAGATTCATACCACATAAGGGCTAAATTGGTAAATAAAGAAATTAACTTAGACACAACTTCCTCATCTGGGAGTTTGTAAGAATTTTTTAAGTTATCAATTCTGCAAATAAATTGTTGCCAATCAGAGGAAGAATCACCATCAAATGTAGGATATTGGTCAAGTTTTGGCCAATTCTTTTGATTTGAAGGAGTCTCCTTACTACTAGATTGTTTCTGAGTAAGAAGCAGCTGTAATTTCTCTAATTGTGCTGAAATCTCATTGTTTAATCCTTCTGTTGCAGATCCTGGTGCATCATCAGTCTTTGATGGAAACTCAGTGTTATCAACAGGTATTTCTGGAACTAATTTTAATTTAGATGAACTAGCCACAGGTAATATTTCAGCATCCTGCACTATATGTTCCTTCACAGAAATGTCATTCAACAATGAGTTCAATTTTTCTTCAATGTTTGTTAGTCTTGTTTTCACTCTTGGAAGACTTGATAAACTCTCATTGATAGTTGCAAAAGATAACTGAGTTTTATTTTGAAAAGATAAATAATGGTCATTCAAACTCTTCAGATTCATCTTATCTATCTCCATCTCCTGGAAACAGGTAGATACAGTATCTTTTAGTTTAGACAAATCATTTTTTATATTTTGCCATAAAGCAACTTTCTTTTCATGTGTTGCCTTGTAATGAGACAATTCATCAGAGACTCTCTGTGATCCACTTCTTAATGCTTGATAACCCTGATCAGTTAACAAACTATTATATCTCTGAGTCAATTGCATATTTTTCATTATATGATTTTTATTGGCAATAATATCTCTCAAGTATTCATCATTAATTCTTGCTACATCTGGAATGTTTCTCAATAAGGAAACTGAGTAACTTTCCAGACTCTCATAGAACTCAGGGTCAAGAGTTTCATCAATTACAGCCATATCAGGGTTAATCATTGAGGTAGCAATTAAAAGTAATGGATTAGATACATGAGTTATCTGTCTACTGCTCCCAGCCTCTACTGGTCTCAAGGTGTCTTCTTCCCTCTCAGATTTACCTGAAAGAACAGAATCAGCCACATGAAAAGGCACTTGAGCATCAATAGAGGGATGTACCAGGGTTTGCTGGGTATCACCATATTGGGCTTTTCTCTTCTTTTGCCTCCTTGATAAGGGTGGGGAGGAGTGGGATTGACCTGGGTGGGCCTTGATGGACCTACCTGAGGTAACTGATGCTGATTTTGAGACAGGTAGTCCCACTGAGTGTTTAACCAGTCCCACTACCACTTGGACACTTCCACCTTCTCTTGGGACTGGGGAGTCAATCGTTGTTGATCCCTGGGAGGAAGAGGTTTCTTCTTCTCTTGAAGAAAAGTATCTGTTCTTCTCACCTTTTCTTCCAGAGCATCTACCCTTGCCTTTAATATCAAGCTTTCTGCCTTCAACTCCTTTATGTGGGATGACAGATTCTTTATTTGTTGGGGCAATGGCATCTTTTTTATCTTGAAGCCTTTTTGAAGCTCTTCTGGTGGGTTTATTATAGGCTTCTGCTCCTGAGTTTTGTCCACTAGGATTTCTACTTCTTCCATCTCTACATCCTGTTTGGGGCAAGGATTTATTAGTCTGAGAAGTTTTTCTTGTTAAAGGAGAACTTACAGAAGAAGGCTCATCATAGTCAATCAAGTCTAGTTCTTCTTCACGTGCAGCAGAACCACTTTGGTCATTCATTTTAAGTGTCAACTGAAATGAAGAAAAAGGGATAATAGATGAATTAGTTTTTTTTTTTAATTTTTTTATTTAGCAAAAAAAAAAAAATTTTTTTTAGGATAAAAATCAACTAAATAAAATTAATTTATTAATTCAAAAATAATTTAAAACCAGGATTATAATATAATCAACTGAAGAAATAAATTAAAATTTATTAATAATAATTATTTTTAGGATTTAAATCAACTAGTTTATTACCAGGACTTATTGTCAACTGAAGTAATCCAATATAAATTTTTATTTAATTAAAAAAAGAAATTTTATTGCACTTAACTACCAGGACTTAATGTCAACTGAAGTAATTAAATATAAATTTTTATTTAATTAAAAAAAATATTATTGTCAGGACAATTTGTCAACTGGAACAATAAAATTTAAATTAATCAGGACAAAGTCAACTGAAAAATTATAATAAATAATATTAATATATAATTATTTTATTAATTCTGGGACTAAGAACACTTAATGCTCTATTATGGTCAACCAGGAAAAATAAATAAAAAATATATTCCAAATTACCAGACACCTCCCCCTGTAAAATGAGCAAATTAATGCCACTTACAGAGTGCTGAGTAAAAGGAAATACGTAGCAAATGAAGAGTGAAGAGTAACCCACAGATAGTAATATCAATAATTACCACGATATATACGATGTTTAGTCAGTATATGAACTAAATTTTTGGAGCGCGGTTCGATTCCCGTTTGCAGAAAAAAATTTTGTCACGTGACATATCACGTTCGTCGTTTTCTCGCTCTCTCGTCCTTTACAGATACTCACACACTGATGGTCCCCTCGATTACGCCTCAAATATTGTTGCGCCGTCGATAATTTGGAAAGGCCCTCAATTGTCAAGGTACGCTTTTGGTCTAGAAGATTTGGTACGGAGTTTTTCAAGGATTTTAAAGGTTTTAAATGGACTCTCAAAGATTTGTACGTATTTCTTAATCTAAGTGATTTATTACTCAAATAAAAGAGGTAGATTTTTAATATTGTTATAATTTATTGATTTAGAATTACGCTATATTAAATACTAATGTGATAAAATATAAAATATAAGTTTTGTGTTGTAATACGTGGTAATAAAAGTAAGGTGATAAAAGAATGGTTTGAAAAGCACAAAATCAGAGGCCTTTTATAGGCAAAATATGAGAAAATAAAATGTAAGGAATTTACACCGTCTACTGTGAGTGTGAGAGAAAAGAATGACAAGAAAAAGGAGTACATAAATGACATAAGAAAGTAATAAATTAGTACGTCAACAAGGGCATCAAATTTATTAGCAACAAAGTTTGAATTCCTTGGACTGTCACAATTATTACACAATAAATAATCAATTACATTACTTTCACAGGATTACAGATCTCTCACTGAGGTAATATAATTGCTTTAAAGTTTTTATATTATAAATTTATTATTAATTTTACTCCCTTTGACATATACTTTTGAGCACGGTGTTAGGGAGTAAAATTGTAAGGGACATTTTATTTATATTATTTATTTATACTACTTATTGTACTTAACTTTAGTTAATTGTAAGTACTACTTAAGTAAATAAATAAATAATTATTATTAAGAAGAAAGGCGTGGCTTCAACTCAGTAAAATAATTAATTATTTTACCGGGTAAGTCTAGTAGCCTGGCTGACAGAGCTGGTAAATTAAGGGGGTCATTGGGGACGTAATTGTGTATAAAAGGAGAGGTTTTTTGGTCTTGTTTTCTACATTCTTTATCATTACAATTAAGCATATAACCAATACAATTACAATACATATCAATAGTACTTATAAAGTCTTTGAATAGTATCTGAATTTATTAAATCTATTTTTCTACCAACTATAAGATTGTTAACCATATATAATTAGTGAGATTAAAATTACTGAGACCCTTATATTGAGTTATATTTTAATACTTATTGGATTTGTACTCCAGTATTCCTATAGGACCATTAAAATCTTCTAGACAACTGACCATTCAAGCTAGTTCATGTCTCTGTACTTGACCTCAGCCTGACAATTACAGTTTATTTTACTTTATTTTACTTTATTTTATTTTATTTTATTTTAATTAACTTTATTTTATTTTATGTTATATTACTTTATTTTATTTTATTTTATTTAATATTATTTTATTTTATTTTACTTTATTTTATTTTATTTTATTTTATTTTATGTTACTTTATTTTATGTTACTTTATTTTATTTTATTTTATTTTATTTTATTTTATTTTATTTTATTTTATTTTATTTTTTTTATTTTATTTTTTTTATTTTATTTTATTTTATTTTTTTTATTTTATTTTTTTTATTTTATTTTATTTTATTTTATTTGACTTTATTTTATTTTATTTTATTTAACTTTATTTTATTTTATTTTATTTTATGTTATTATATTTTAGCTCACTTCACTTCATTTCACTTTGTTTTTTTTAGTTTATTCTATTTAATCAAATATAATTTTACTTTACTTCACTTTACTCCACTTTAATTTAATTTAATTTATTTTATTTTATTCTATTTAGTTTAATTTACATCACTTCACTTTAATCTAATTTTCTATTACTTCACTTAACTTCAATTTACTTTATTTTATTTCTCTTTTCCTGTAAATTAGATCTATTTATTATCAGAAGAAGGTCAAGTAATTGACCACAAGATGTCTGTGTTGCAGACATGCACCACTTGAAGACAATGTTGTGATAACTATAGATGCGATGTAAGAACTAAAACAGATGACGCTCAATACTCGATTAAACTATAAAAGAGATTGCCACGCGAATAAACCAAAGAAAAATGATGACTGTGCAGTATGGTGGATGGCCGTTTTATCGAAGTAGGATCTGCCACATGAGGCTTAGTAGTATGTCTCCCGAAAAATGAAAGACACTTTCGGCAAAAATGACAATTATTGACCTAGAGCATTTCTATCTAAAAGAAATTTTCCTATGATAGCAGCCCCATATCCCATCCATTCCTTTAGATAGTCAACAATTGGGACACAAAATGGGTATATCATTGCTCCTCCAGGTATTAGTAGCATTGCAGTAAGTCCTGAATCATAGGGAACGTTGTCTTGCTGCCTGAAACCATAATTGAAAATCAACATTACTTTGCAAGAAAAAAAGAGTTTTGAACAACGATTTGGTTAGTTTTACCTAATGATACGATACTTTTCATCATCGCATTTTTCCAAATCTACCCGAATAAGCATTTCGAATTTCATTGTTTTTTGAAACGGGACCCAACTAGGCACGGCAATGTGCTGTATGATATCTATTTAATCCAATAAATGATAGCACAAAGAAACACTAAGGGAATGTAGTTTTTGGAGGGATTTTAAAACAATAAGCCCAAAACATACCGATATATGCTTGGGTCTTGTCTTCATTGAACATTACGGACCGAAATTCAATTTTGTTGTTTGAGCTGAATTTTCGACTATTAAGTATACAAAAAAAATCAAATGTCATTTGACCAGAAAAAATGGATATTTGAGAAGATGTTTATTATTCACTATATTTTGTATATGCCAATAATTCGTTCTCGTGAGTTTTTAGATCGTGGCACAACAACCATAGTGTGTTCCAGACAGGCATCTTCAGTGAAATATCTGACACATACCATTTCGTTAGACAAAAAATCTTTTAGATGAATCTATAAACCATGCGCGAAAGTACAGCACCTCTTAATTGTAGCCACGGAGTCAGACAATTTCGGGCTTTCTATGAGTTGCCGGATAACTTCTTGAAGCTTGTATTACAAAAGACGCACATTAACAGATTAGTTCTGAATGGAATGAAATAAGTTTTTAAGTGATATCACTCACCTCTTTACTAGGATTATCCATCTTTAGCTGATTTTATCTAGTGTGCAATTGGCAAGAGAAAGATTCAAAATTAAAGACTCGAGAGATTGGTGAAGAGTCACGACTATTTTAAATATATAAAAGGCAAACGTGGAAAAGCCGCACAGGGATAAACTTGCGACAAGAAATACTTGACATCAATTTAGCGTGGAGCAGCGTAGATTTTATACTTGCGACTCCAGCTTGAAGAAGAACGATGTGAACCCTCAACTCTAAACCGGTAGTGTTAACACCGCGAAAGCGTCAAACGCTCATACAGTGACGGGCATACGTAAACACTTTAAGACTAAAGTGTAATCTACTGTAGGCAGTAGTGGAATTTATAATCATTTAAGCAGTTATCCAGATGTAATAACTTCAAGTCAGATCGGGATCATCATTCCCCGGATAAAAAGGTTTCATACAGATTATTTTGAGATGAGGCAGGTTCATAAGCAGGATTCATGGTCTACTTGGCGGTGCTAATCAACAAATAATGTCGGAAGATATCAATCAACTCAATTACAGCTGGGTATGTAAACATAGTCAAAAAAAATTTTAGGAAGCATCTTTTTTTTCCCACCTGGTGGAACCATCATGAAAATAATTAATGAGTAATATATGGCACTTTACTTCACTTGATTTGAGCAACAAAAGCTCAGTCCACCCACAGACCGATCAGATCTACTTTTGGCTCAATAAAATCTAAAATAATCTTTTCATCGCCAGCAGCCGGCGAGGAAGTTGCATCCCGAGCTTCATAAATTGCCAACTGTGTCCTTAAACCTTGATTAGATGTAAGAAAGGCAAGATTTGCGGTTTGCTTCAGAGGGATATAGATGGGGGGTCGCGGCTGTTACTAGTATGTACAAAGAGTTGATATCTTTCTCAATCACCCTGATTAGCTATTTACCCCATGTAGTTGATTATCTCATGAATTTACTTCTTAGACATCCTAAACCACAACGGCTCATAAAATACATTTAAATCTTATTTAAAAGGTGTAGTGAGGTCACTCTTATGGGTAATTATCGTTGGTTAGAAGAGTATAGACAATCGTTCGCCAAACACATTTTGGCTCAGTTTTGCCAAGAAATAATACTGGACTGGGCTAAAACTTGCTAATTTAGCAACCGATTGTATATGCTCTTACCATCGCGGATCCATTCAATTATTACTTGTTCTATACTGTTTTCCACTAGCCCTAGTAATGAGTCGTCCCTCATTGATATTTGACTACCTAAACATCTTTCAATAATTCAAATCAACTTTTATAAGTAGATGCGCTTCTGTTCAGAACATCTTGTTCCACTTGAGCAAAGAGTGATCAAATAATATGGATGAGTAATGCATCTGACCTTGTTTGTCCAATTTCTGATATTTGGTCTCAAAAACTTTTGATGTCAGTCTCATCATGATAGCACTGTTTCAATGATAACATTTTTCAGCAAGTTTGCGGTAATCCTTTTGATGACCTTAGCTTTTGGCGGTGGATGAGAAGCCAAAGAACCGTATGCTATTTCGAACAAGCCTTACCAATGAAATTTGGTGATCTGAGTGGAAAGAGCTCAATTTTATTCCAATGAGATAAGAAAGTGTTGTTAAAAGATGCTACCAAGGTTAAGTATGTGGCTTACATGGCGTGCAGACAGCTGTGGATTACCAAAAATCCACATATGATTGGGTTACCTACAGTTGGAGTTTTTGATCAAATCAACGCATAAATTTTAATTATAAGTCTCTAAACCTCTTTTGAAGCCCTCTACAAACAACATTGAACCATTGAAATCAAGATTTATGTGATGATTTGGGTAAAAAAATGAAACTTCGGGTAAACCAATGTGATGTAGATTTTTGCTAATCCACGCCTTCTTGCACGCTGTGTTAGTAAGGGCATCTACCACCGTGTCGGTAACACCCCGCTCCATGCATACTTAACTTTTACTTTGATGAATATTCCGGCACCATGTCATTTACACCTCACATTAGCTATTCATTTCGGTAAATGTTGGGTTCAAGTAAGTATATATACTTACAGATACTTACTTCGCGTCATTAACTCGCACCTCTCCCTGCCAATTTTTTTTCGCTTTGCATTGCTCATCAAGATACTTAATCACACCCTTGATTCCACCACCGTTTCACACATTATCTTTTCAATTCCCTATACTCACTACTCATCACCAAATTTTATCAATTTTCACAATTTTACACAACTGGCTGCACACTCCAAGCCTCAATTACTAAAATATGCTGAGCAACCACTAGAAAACGTGCTCTCTAAACACACATAGGAAATAATATACTATTATTCTTTTCTACCAAGTTATTCATTGAGAACATTGAATGGCATGCATAAAAAGTTAGCAGTTGAGGTTTACCTAATGACTGCCAAAGTCCCAGGGTTGAATATTAACTAAATGTGGTGATTAGTAAAAGATACTGCATATGGCGGTTGAATACTGAAATTCATTATGAAATGACCAAGTAAAATGCAATTATATACTTATTTTTGACTGACACAGAGGTAGATGCCCTTAAAATAAAAGAGAGAAACAAATGGCAATTTAAAGGTAACACTTAGGTAAACGCTATTGAGTTAAAGGCAAGTTGTTGGGGAATCTATGGGTGTCAACTAAAAATTTTGCCACAGCTGACATGGCAGGGGAATTAGCCAAGAGGGCAGAGGTAGTAAAAGGCAACTTATGTTTTACTACTTCTTTAATAAGTGAGCAACGAATATCGGAGTGAGCAGGGCAAAAAATTAAGACATGTTCAGGCATGTCCTTTGCCCTGAGCCAGCAGAGTGTGCATAGGGAAGAGTCAACTGCCTCAAATCAAAAAAAAAATAGTTTTTTAACAGAGAGTGGCCAGAGCAGCATTGAGAGAAGGTGGTAGCCAGAGATTTTGGGAGTATGGAAAGTGATTTGAAGAATTTTAATGTTTCACACTTTCCTCTGAGTTTCCTAAGGTCATCATGAGATGGTGGAGAGGAGAGAAGCAATGAGTAGTGTGTTTTTAAGAATGATTTCAAAGCTGACACTGAGGGAGGAAGAGGAGTGAAGGTAAGGAAAGACTCAGAAAAGGAGGCCATGGGGTGGGTGCCATTGGCCAGAGAATCAACCAGCTCATTTCCTGGCACACCTGAGTGACCAGTGCACCATTGTAAGTTTAGTTTCAGTGTGGGGTTATGTGTGCAAATTAGGTTAATTGTGTCTGATATGGCGAGCAGTACTGAAGAATTTGGGGAAGGTGAGGACAGGGAGGACATTTTCTTAATGACAGCTTTGTTGTCTGAAAGGATGGTGAGAGCTGGTAGAATGCTGTGGAATGGGTTAGTCAAAAAGAGGAAGAGGCTTAAAAGGATTCCCACCAGTTCAGCTTCAAAAACTGAAAAGAGGGAAGTGTCACCAAGTCTTGCAACCATGGGGAGAGGGAGGCCTGGATCAAATGCTGTGGAAAAGACACTTTCTCTTGATCTAGAGCCGTCAGTGTATATGAAATATGAGGATGGGGGGTGAGATGAAATTGAATTGAACACCTGCTCAAGGGACACTTCCTTAGATGGGGCAATGAATGTCTCAAATAAAGGAGAAGCCCAGGTAGGAAATGATGCTAATTTTCATGTATCCATGTGTTTGAGTGAAAAGGATGAGAGAAAAAGACAAGAGGAGGATAAGAGATGAAAAGGGTGTTGATGTAGCTTGGGAAGGGAGGATTTGAGGACTGTCTTTGCCAAACACACCATTGGATTGGAAGCAGGAATGGTGAGAAGTCTTGTCCATGTCTTGCACAAAACAAGTTCTAAGAGTTGTTTACATGAAAGGGATTCTGAGTCATCTAAGAGGAGACACACTGGAGTAGAACAAAAACTTCCAAGTGCTCTTCTGATGGCCCTGTTGTCAATTACTTGCAACATACTTGTGGTGCAAGAAGTTGTTCTGGGATTATGCCAAACAATGGAAGCATAGTCTGTTCTTGAATGAATTAGTGAGTTAATGAGAAGCTTGTACTGATGGAGTGTTATAACCCAGCCCAGAGAAGCAAGCCTATGTAAGATGGTAAAAGCTTGAAGTCCTTTGGAAACAAGCTTATTGCCATTGGGTTTGAAGGAAAGTGCTGGGTCAAATTTCATGCCCAGCCACTTGATAGAAGGAACTGGTTTAAGAGGACAGCCATTGAAGAGTAGTGTAGAGGGGATTTTAAAAGAGAAAGGTGTTTAGTCTGTAATAACCACTTTGTTTGGGACATGTCAAAAACTGCTGTGTGTGAGCAACCCCATCTAAGGGCCTCTTCACCTATTTGAGCTGGTGTTTTGGTGACATTAGCAGGGTCTTTGTCAGCTGAAATGAATATGACATCATCAATATATCCTATTGCTAGGCAGGACCTCAAGATGGAAGGGAGCGTGAGTAACTTAGAATTATATATTATATATAAGAGAGGTGATAAGGGAGAGGACTGGGGGAGACCCTTAAGGAAGAAGGCGTGAGGTGATTCATAGGTGGAAATTGAGATGCTGGTGCTTCCTCCCTCTAAAGAGTTAGTAATAAGATTTATTAAGTCTCTAGGGAGTGGGAGTGAAAGGAGAGTGCAGTGAAGTCATTGTGTATTTACTGATGGGAAAGCTCCTTTGACATCTAGGAAAAGAGCACAAACAATCTTACCTAGAAAACTTCTATATGTGTCAGTGTATGCTAGTATCTAAGTATGATTTAATAGTAAATATTAATGCTCCTACTACTTATTGTTAAATGATTTAGTGATTAAACCTCAGGGGAAGACTAATAAAATAGTTATTCTCAATTTAAACTCACAATACTTGGATTTTTATGCATGCTAGTGGTGGAAAATAGATAAATAAAATATAGTTATAGCTTATATAAAGATAATATCAATTTATAAATGCTTTATAATATATTTATATATGATAATAACTGCTTTATGTGTCTATTTGAATTGTAGTAAGTAAGTGATGTCTAATAACCTGTCAAATCCTCCCTTACTTATACCAAAATCCACTGGAGTGAACAGACCTTCAATCCAGATGATGTCACTGCTATCCCTGGCAATTACAGCACTGTGAGGGCCCATCACCTCCCCATGGCATCTACTTCAAGCAGTTTCAACACCCAGACCTCCAGTAAGGACCCTCCATTACAATTAATGATACCACAGACCCATACCATAAATAGAATAAACAGATAAAAGCAGATACCATAAAGAAGCAGGTAAAATAGATCATCCAAAAAGTAAAAAATGAAATACAAAGCATATAAAGGAGCCAAATTTACTGTCCAAGCCCCCAATAACATCCTCAAGCATCCATATTAACCCAGTAATCATATCCCAACCCATAATTCTGTGAAAATCCATCAAAGGAATCAGATTAAGTTGTCCAAACTGAGTATTTGCATTTAAAAAAGGTGTATATGCTTGTGTAGATGTTTTGAGTCCACTGAATATGTTAATATGACCTAAAATAAGCAGAAAAATAAATTTTATAGGCTATTGAGAGGTTAAAACACACTTATAGACCTAAACATACATAATATAACTACATATTTCACTGAATATGAGGTTTATGTATACATATAAGCTTATGTATGTCTATAATTACTTAATATTACTTAAGATAAGTATATTATAACTCCATTAACACCTTAATAAGTATTATTAGGCTATGGATAAGCTATTTAAGCTACTATAAGTCATATAATAGTGTGATAACTATATATATAAGTATTATAACCTTATTTTTAAGTTAGAAGCCTAATGTAATTAAGGTTATCTTATCTTAAACATAAGAATTAATCAGTCCTGGGGATACCTATGCTGAAACTCCCTCACCCAAAAAAAAGAATAAAAAAATGTTAAGACATTTTAATTAATAAGTGAGGAGTGAATAGAAAAATAATTTTTAAATTTTCTATGATACATATACTGAATTAAACAGTATTATTTGGATTTAAATTTTTTCAAAGAGATTTTTAAGATCAGAGATTTCATTTTTTGGAATCTACTGGCCATATTCACTTGATTTTTTTAAACCTTAATAGATACTCAACTCCCTTTTCTTTTGTAAGGTGTCTCTGTTTAAGTATATTTTCAATTTCTGCCTTTTCAAAGATTTCTTCAGGTTGCTGTTTATGCCTTCCTGATCTTCTTGGAAATAGAGAAGTATCACTAGAATGGTATGGTTTTATAAGAGAAATAGGAAACACTGGATGTTTTCTATCATATGGGGAATATAGAATAACTTCAACAGCATTGTTACCAACCATCTTTTTTACTACAAATGGTCCAGTAAATGAATCCTTCAATTTAAAATTACCATTTAAATTGAAATTTAGTGTAGAAATAAGGACTTTGTCAACCTCTTTGAACATTTTCTCTTTATGAGCTTTATCCCATCTTTTCTTCTCATACTCAAATGCCTTATTTATACATTCTTGAGCATGCTTTCTACATAATTCTTGCATCTGAAGAAAAGATTTTGTACCTGGATTGATATCCAATCTAGGTAATTTATTAAGAGTTTTAGCAGGTTTATTAGGTACATAACCCAACCATAACTCAAATGGCTTTTTTCCAGTGACAGAATGTACTGTACTATTGTATGAAAATTCTAAACCTGGGATAAGGGTCACCCAATCATGCATGAATTTGTCATTGTCTTTAAAGTCAAGACCAAAAGTACAACATCTTCTTATCATATCTTCTAAGGTTTGTATCATTCTTTCTGCTAGCCCATCAGTTTTTTGATGTTGTTCTGTAGAAAGTTTTAGTTGACACCCTGAAACATCCATAAGTGATGTCCAGAACTCAGAAGTAAATTTAGAATCTCTGTATGAAACTATTGCTTTGGGGAATCCTGCTGTATCTAACATTTATGTCCACCATAGAAAATATAAGTCCTTTGCAGAAACCTCTTGGTGGGTAGGAATAACTTTACACATTTTTGTAAATCTATCTACAATTACCCATCAGGAGCTATAACTCTTATGCCCTGCTATTGGCAAACCTGTTACAAAGTCCATGTTAGCTATTTCCCATGGAGCTTTTGGTTGCTCAATTTTTTGTAATAAACCAGCTCTTTTTCCTGTTAATCTTTTATATTTTTGAAAAGAATCACATGTATCAATGTATTTTTGAACATCATCAGACATGTTAATCCACCAAGCTGTATTTTTTACTCTGGTTAATGTTTTATGGAAGTCAAAATGACCTGCTAATATATCATGATGACATTTACTTAACATTAACTCCTTCATTGAAGGGGGAATTAATATTACATTGCTTAGTTTCTTCCTGTAATATATAAAACCATCCTCAATGAAAAAATTTCCTTTTTCTAATGCTTCCTTATACTTTTGTGGTAATTTTTTTATTAGAACACTCATTGAAGCATTAGATGGATCATTTAATATTGTAGTAAGTTTACTCAAGTCAGGATCTGAAGCATAATTATCAAGAATTGATTGCATAAATTGATCTTCAAGATCTACAATATAAATGCCATAAATTTTAATAATCTCTGTTTCAGGAACATAAGCAGTACTATCATCATTATTAGGTAGAGGTACTCTAGATAACAGATCTACATTAGAGTGTAAAGTTCCTGCTCTATGTGTAATAGTCATCCATCCTCTGTACTCTTGTACAGCTGATTGCCATCTAAACATATGTCTATTAGGAGTTTTCATGTTTAAGAGTTACTTAACTGCACTAAAGTCAGTTATTAACTCAATTTTTCAGTCTTCAAGATAATAATGTAGCTTCTCAAGAGCCCATACTACTTTTAAACATTCAAGTTGAGTAGCACCATATTTCAATTCACTACTTCTTAGAGTACTTGAATTATAGCAAATTAATACTTCTGACATTTTCACTTCAATAAGTTGTTTTTGATGTAAATCAGCACCCAAACAAATAAAACTTGCATCAGTATACAATGCAAAAGGTAATTGGAAATCTGGCAATCCCAAGATAGGAGCTGTCATCAAACATTATTTCAACTTATCAAAAGCCTGTTGTCTTTCATTATTCCAAATGAAAGCTTCTGATTTCTTTATCAGTGTGCTCAATGGTGCAGAAATTAATTGGTAGCTCTTTATATATTGTCTATATTAATCACACATACCAAGAAAAGATTGTACATCCTTTACATTTTGAGGAATTCCAATATTCTTGATTGCAGCCACCTTATTATGGTCTACACATATTTGTAAGCCAGATACAATATGACCAAGAACTTTTAAAGACTCAAACCCAAATTTACATTTTTTAAATGCAAGGGTCATTTTTATTTCATCCATCTTTTGAAATACCTTCTTTAAATGGATTAAGTGTTCATCATATGTCTTAGAGAACACTATGATGTCATCAATGTATACCATTAACCATTCTTCAATCATTTCATTATGGAATGTTATATCCATTAACTTCTGAAATACTGAAGGGGCATTTTTTGGTCCAAATGGCATCCTGACATATTTATATATTCCCATATGTATTGTTATCAACAAAAAGTTCTGTGAATTCTCTTCTACAGGAATCTGATGGTACCCTTTATTTCCATCTAGGCAACTTATATACTTAGCACCTTTAATGGTAGCATGTATAGAGGCAATCCTTGGCAAGGGATAAATATCATCCACTGTGAATGTATTTAACTCTCTATAATCACTGCAAAGTCTTGCTTTATCTTGTTCATAAGAGATTAGCACTGGTGATATTACACAATATTTTGGTGTAGTTTCAACGTTTTCAATAATTTTCATTTTTAATAACATCTTAATATTATCCTCTATTTATTTCCTTTTCATTGGTGAAGAAGGATATGGTTTCTTTTTAAAACTAGAAGGAATATTAACCATATCACAGGTTAAACTCATCTTCATCTCATGATCTTTTACAAGACCAAGCTCATTGGTCCCATGTGCAAAGGCCATTGGAAATGCTTTAATTAAGTCCAAAATATTTGTTTTCTCAGTTTTACTTATCTGAGTGCCAAATGATGCTTTTGAAATTTCTGTTTCCAGAAGTTCCATCTCATTGGATTCTCTTCCTTTTCAAGGAATATTCATTACTGACTAAATGTTTAAGACCATGTTAAAAGAATTTATTTTAAATTTCCTTTTACCATTCATGACAATTGTAAAATTATTATTAGCAGGGTCTAATTTAACACCAAACTTAGTCAGAATGTCATTTTCAATGATAAAACAGTTACTACAATTAGTATTATCCATTACTACAAAGTCACAAGTTACTCTAACATAACCATGTTGATGTTTAAAGAAAACAGCAGCTTTTTATCTACCAATGGGGTGTAGTACTGATCCAAAACCTCTCCATTTTTTACTTTCAAGGGGTTCAAGCTTTGGCTTATACTCACTATCAATTTTCTGCAATGTATTTTTTGAAACAACAGAACCAGAAGCTCCTGTGTCCAATACTATATTTAAATTTTCATCAGGAATGATAGCTGGAACTGTGATAGGTGTCATTTTCAAGTTATCAGCTTGTATATCCTTAATGATTTTAGCATCCTCAAAATTCATTAAAGATTCATTTGAGTCCATACTTAATATTTGATTTTAAAAGATGGACAAATCATCTTCCAACATACAGACTTCATATTCATCACTATATGAGATATTACTGTCATAATCACTTGAATCTTTACTTTTTTCTGTTTCATTTTCAGATTCATGCTGATTTTCAACAATATTTATATTCTTCTCACATTTGTGACCTTTAAACCAAGGTTTATTACACTTATAACAAGTATTAGTTTCATACTTTTTAGGTACTACAGGCGCAGTAGGTTTTTTCTGCTTCTCCTGAAATGTTTTTGAATTCTGATTTTTCACAGGTTTATTATTTTGTTTATAAGTGGTGTACCTTGCTTCATACTTATGGTTTAATAATATTTCATTGAAAATATTAATAAATTCAGAATATTCATTAACCATTATTGTTCTAGCTACAACAATGTCTCTGACAGATATAGGTAATTTATATATTATCTTATCTTTCCATAAGTTGAAATCCATGTTTGGCTCAATGGCTTTTAATATTTTATTTAAATTCATTAAAAACACCATAGGTTTGTCACTATTCAACAGATTATACCTAGTTTTCTCATATAATCTTTGCTGAGTGAGCCTGAATTTAGAACCCCCAAATTGTTTTTCAATTAGTTGTTTCCATTCAGCCCAAGAGTAATATTTACCCTTACTCAAAACAGCTTCAAACCATAATAAAGCAACATCCTTAAATAAAGAAATTAATTTTGATGTTATTTCTTCATCTGGTAACTTATATGAAAATTTTAAATTGTTGATTCTTTGAATAAAATGCTGCCAATCAGAGCTAGCTTCCCCATCATAAGTTGGGTACTGATCAATGTTTGGCCAACTCTTCTGATTGGATTTAATCTCACTAATCTTAGGATAATTCAATAAGTCATTCACTCTGGATAAATGGTCTTGTATTTTCTCTTGCACGTATTTGTGACTTACATTTGTCTTCTCAGACTTGACACTTCTACCAGATGGTTTTACTTGTGGTGGAATTGGAAATGATTGAGATTCATTTTTGCAAATGAAAGGATTATCATTATACTGTGTATACTTATGACTATCCTGATTCATTAGTAGATTAGCTGTTTCAATCTCAAACTTAGTTAATCTTTGTAAAAGATTAGAGACACTCTGATTTGTTTGTGCAAAAGATAACTTTGTTCTTGATTTGTATTTTAATAAATGTGCTTCATACAATTTTTCTAACTCACAGAATTTGTTTGAAAGTTCACTATATTTATTACTCAAAGAATCATACTTAAGAGTTAGAGCCAAGTGTTTATTCTCTAATTCTTTATTTCTTGTTGCCAGTTGACAAATGTTCAATTTCAAGGACGTAATTGTATCACTTGTGGGCTTAACTGTCTGTTCCTCACAATCTGTCAGGCTAAGGTAAAGTACAAGGAGGTGAACTAGCTTGAATGGTCAGTTGTCTAGAAAATTTTAATGGTCCTATATGAATACTGTAGTACTAATCCACTAAGTTATAAAATTTAATCAAAATTAAAGGTCTCAGTAATATAATTCTCACTAATTTTATATATGGCTTACAATCTTTGTAGTTGGTAGAAAAATAGATTTTATAATTCAGATACTATTCAAAAGTCTTATAAAAGTACTAATTTATATGTATTGTAATTGATTTGGTTATATTGTGTAAATTTTAAATGGTAAAGAATGCAGAAAACAAGACCAAAAACCCCCTCCTTTTATACACACTAAGTTCCCCAATAAACACCTTGATGTACCACCCAATAAAATGTTAATGACGCCTTCAAACATATAATAGACTTCTCCATCAACGCCCCTAGTGACCAATAACATAATTAAACAAACAACAACCACTAAAATCCTATTAATAATAAGGGAGATCCATCAAAATTAAAGAAAAGACAAAAAGAGAGTATATGCGTGGAAAACAATATTATAACAAGGTTAAAAGAGACTTTTTAAGGTTAATTATAGCTTAATAATAAGGGGGATCTACAGTAGAAATGGAAGTGCTAATCCTGACATTATACTACGTGAAATTCCCATTCAAAAATAACCAAAATTGACTGAGAAACCACCCAAAAACTTAAAAAAGAGCGTGAGATGTGGGGTAACTACATGCAGTCCTTGGCAGGCGCTTGCACGGTTAAATACTTGACTAAAATTAGGCGAATTTAAGCGTGGTGATGAAATAAAGTGCCAAGAGTGAGGTTATTAATGAAATTAGTGCATATAAACAAGGTCAATGCATTATTAATTAAGCTAGGACACTAAATAAGCGCCTGTCGCCTATTTTAGTGTGTTTCCCCACAGTGGGCGTAGAATGTGGGTTAATTATAGTGTGAAAAAGCTACCTTTGCTAAAAATGAAGCTATTCACACGGAAAAAAGCAGGCAGTATGTAGCCAGTACACAGAAGCCATTTCTGGCATAAAAAACACCAAATTTGAAAAGTGTTATTTTTATGCATTTAAATAGCCAAATCAATAGTTCTAAATGAGCCCAATTGATCTGTCAAAGCGCAATTTTGATATTCTCAATTTTATAGCGCATATAGTCAACTTTTAAGTGAAATAAAGCGCATTTCTTGTTTTTTGTGTAAAACAATGAATATAACAGCTTTAAGTGTACTTAAAAATTATGTAGCCTTATACTTAAGGTTCTTAAGATTACCCTAGCATATTCCAACTTAATATTAAGTACATAAGACTTATAAAAGGTGGATATATGCGTGTATATAAGGTGTTATAATGGCATTTTATGTGTATTATCATAATTTTACTTATGTATACTGTTTGTGTACTCTCATTTATTGTTCCCATGTATAGTTCATGTGTTTAAAATAACTTATAAGCACTTTTTACTCAGTCCTGGGGATATACAGGCTGACACAATCATTCATTCTATTCCATAATGCTGAAACAATTCTATGGACAGTAGGGTTATTATTAAAATACTACATGTCTTCCTTCTCAATTTTTTCACTGTTTTGTGAACTTCTCATCTCACTAGTAATTGGTGGTAACTGAGGATTAACTGTATTATTATTATAAATAGTACTGTTGTTATTGACAAAAGATAAGTCAGGTGTATCTACATCAAAACCTAATTTTCTCAAGTCCTCCTCAATTCTCTGTACAGATTTTACATCAATAATATTACCTATGTTGTAATCATCAGTATCATGTTCAATATGAGAGGGTAATCTACTTACCACGGGATTTGTGCAAGCCCTGATTTTTGGTGTTTTTGCTTTCCTTTGTAGGGGTGAGCTGAGGAAGTCTGATGAGGGGGAGGATCCCTGTTGCAATTGTGACTGGACCATTGCTGGTGGAACCAATCCCACTTTCATTTCTCTACAAGGATTTTTTCCTGGGAGTGATGTGACTCTCCTTGGGTAGGGGGCTGTTGGCTTGGCTGCCCTACCTTTAACTCTGCCAAGGTTTGATTCATCTGTTGGAAACCCACCTTGCAGTTGTTTTGCAACTGCTCTACCTCCTTTAGCATGAAAGACTTTGATTCCTCAAGTTTCAGAACCTGCTTTGCCAGATGGGACAGTTGATCCTGCAGAGAAGGTAAAGTATTTTTGATTTTTATCTTTTATAAGAGGGTGTCCTTTTCCTCTATGCTCATTGACTCTGGTTTTGGGTAGGATTGACCCTCCATGGTGATGTCCTGGAGCAATGTTTTTAGCTTTAGACCTGGTGTTATAAGCAGGTTTTTCACTTACATTGTCTTGTTGAGCACTCATTGTGTCTTCAAATAACAATTTTACATGTCTAAAAAAGGGAAAACCTATATGGTAATTAGTAGACAAAAAAGTATTAGCAATACAATTACTAATAAAAGCTCTGGAGCTTACCCTCAATTTATATCTTTATTTATTTAAATAAAATATAAGAAAAATTCAAAAACATCTGTTAAAAATCAAATTATAAGTTTAACTAGACCTTTATAAGGGTGAATAATTAGTTTACCAAGCTTTAACCAAATACAAATTTAATTGGGTGTTATATTGGTGACCAAATACCAAGTGAAATTGGGTTTATATTGGGTACAGTTACTACTGTCAATACCTAATTTTTATTATAAAAAATTAGTACAATTGTTATAAGGGTTCTTTTCCTCAATCACTGAGTTATGATACCCACTAATGTGCTGCAGACCCAAATATTTGGTTTGTTTTAGATATACTAGAGTAAAAATCACGTCCTAAGGCTTATACTAAATAATAAGTAATAACTAAGAAAAGACCCCCAATTTTCAGTTTATGCTAGTATCTAAGTATGATTTAATAGTAAATATTAATGTTCCTACTACTTATTGTTAGATGATTTAGTGATTAAACCTCAGGGGAAGACTAATAAAATAGTTATTCTCAATTAAACTCACAATACTTGGATTTTATGTGTTCTAGTGGTGGAAAATAGAATAATAAAATATAGTTATAGCTTATATAAAGATAATATAAATTTACAAATGCTTTAAAATATATTTATATATGATAATAATTGTTTTATAATGTTTGTTTAAAGTGTAGTAAGTAAGTGATGTCTAATAACTGTCAAAATCCTCCCTTACTTATACCAAAATCCACTGGAGTGCACAGACCTTCAATCCAGATGATGTCACTGCTATCCCTGGCAATTACAGCACTGTGAGGGCCCATCACCTCCCCATGGCGTCCACTTCAAGCGGTTTCAACACCCAGACCTCCAGTAAGGACCCTCCATCACAATTAATGATACCACAGACCCATACCATAAATAGAATAGACTGATAAAAGTGGATACCATAAAGAAACAGGTAAAATAACTCATCCAAAGAGTATATAATGAAACCCAAAGCATATAAAGGAACCAAATTAACTGTCCAAGCCCCCAATAACATCTCCAAGCATTCATATTAACCCAGTAATCACATCCCAACCCATAAATCCGTGAAAATTCATCCAAGGAAGCATATTAAGTTGTCCAAACTGGATATATGTGCCTGAAATAGGTGTATATGCTTGTGTAGGCGTTGTGAGTCCACTGGATATGTCCATATGACCTAAAATAAGCAGAAAAATAAAGGTTATAGGGTATTAAGAGGTTAAAACCCACTTATAGACCTAAATATACATAATATAACTACATATTTCATTGAATATGAGGTTTATGTATACATATAAGCTTATGTATGTCTATAATTACTTAATATCACTTAGGGTAAGTATATTATGTCTCCATTAACACCTTAATAAGTATTATTAGTCTATGGATAAGCTATTTAAACTACTATAATTCATATAATAGTGTAATAATTATATATATATGTATTATAACCATATATATAAGTATTGTAACCTTATTTTTAAGTTATAAGCCTAATGTAATTAAGGTTATCTTATTTTAAACATAAGAATTACTCAGTCCTGGAGATACCTAGGCTGACAATTACTATATAAGTTGTCCAATGAGGAGTGCTCCACAGCGCTTGCCCCATATAACCCTTAAATGCAATATCCCTGCTTCTGTCTCTTACAAATGCATAGTGCCCACAGCGCCCCTACAGCGCCCATAGCGCTCCTCCTCCTTGCCTCTCAATCCAAATCCTAACAACAAGGTTCATGTGTATTTACTTGTTATTTTCCTTTTTCTAGAACTTTTCTGTATTTAGTTAGTTGAAATATTTCTCCTTCTTTTTGATCTATGTGTTGGTGTTATTTTGTCTATAAAAGGGGCTTGGATTGGAAGGAGAAGGGGTATCTTTTTATTGCCTTAAACTTTTTATTATATTAAATTACATTTGTTAGTTTTATTAAATTATAATTACTATACTAAAAATTCTAGTTATTGATTGATTCATTGAAGTAATTTATATCTAGTTGCTACTAAAGTGGAAATTAAATCTTACTAAATCTTTTATTTTTCCACTTTGTATCTCAATCCTCCTTGACAGAAAAATAATGGTTTCATATGCCTTCAAGATAAATCCAAAGATTAACCTGACACAATTGGAAAAAGACTAAACATCTAGTCAACCTTTTTTTTTCTCTTGTGTACTAGTCCAAACTTCCATCTACTTTGTAGCTTGATGGTAAGTTTAGCCATAAGGTTGATTTATTTTAAGACTAGTTCTCTGTTTTTTGAGTGAAAATTGATGCACAATTTCCTTCTACTTTCTCAAAATCTATGACTGCTCCAAGCATATTCAGTAATAAGTTGCATATTGCATGGATCACATCAGCAGAATGTAATGAGATTTTCATTCTTGTGCTTTTCAACTTTGGCATATGGTACCCCACAATTTGTGTGCAAGGACAATAACATTGCTTGGTCTAGAGTACAATATTTCTTGTCTTATTTAGTCTCACTGAAAGATATTTTTCATTGTCAGTTTTGTCCTTCAGCTCTGTAAGCATTACTCTCAGTTCTGGAGTTTGAAGTCAGCTTCTTCTTTGTGTCTGTTGTCCCTGTTTACCCATCCCACACACTCACCCATTATACTCCAGCTGTGGCCCTCTAACTGTCCCATCAGACTTCCTTAACTTCCACTTCAAGTCATCACATCTGAATTTTTAACTTGAATATTTCTTTGGTATTTCACACAAAAAGAATCCTTATCATCATCTGATTACTGTATGCTGCTGCCTCTTGTGCTCTCTCGCAATCGGTTGATTCATCTCAGGCCTGCACTCTGCTCATCCTTGACTCTATCCCCATCTCGCTTTTGCTTCAATTTGTCTCGTCATTTTCTACACATGGACACATTGCCTCAAGGGATTATTTCTGCCCAGCAGACTTGTGATACAGACCAGATCATTCATAAGCTTATCCATTTTGGTGAAATTAATGGTTCCTCTCCCGCTGGATCCGAGACAGCCTTGCCACTATCAGATGTTAGTTGTGCAGACGGTGATTCTCAACACCCCGCCAGCGAAACCAGCGATACCAAAGTTAACGATGTTGCGCACTCCCTTTCCCAAATGTCACTTTCAAAGCCCAAAATTGACCCACGGTTAAAGAAAATGATTAGATCCAAAGTCTATCGTGTCAAACTAGACCATCACAGCCAGTCTTCCAAAGATGGCATCAATCAGGAAGAGCTTTCAATCACGTCGTGGACCATGCTAGACCATGTCTACAAACGAGATCCGTGTCCTTATCCTACTCATGCCAGAGGATTATTTACAGTCTGTGTCGATCCAAATCAAGAATTGGGAAAAGGTAAATACAAAATCGTAGCCCGCGGATATGATAAATTCTTCAATGTGGGGGAAGTATCTAATACACAGGTAAATAGTTCTTTCTCACTTACTTCCTCTTGCTGTCTTTTGTTAGTTTTTTTTTTTTTTTTTTTTTTCTTTTAATTATCTGCATGATTTATATGAAATTTTAACTAAAATGTTGCGTACTCTGTATCTTTAACAGTGGTCAACACTTCCCAAACACACAAAAGCACCTTATTATCTCACTCTAAAATCCAATGGATGTATCATCTTTATCTCTGCCATAACACCCAGCCAGCTACTCATCACTTCTAAGCATGCCATTGGGTCCACGAAAATGGAAGGCTCAAGTACTGAATACACACATGCTGGTGTGGGTGAAACTTGGCTTGATTCTCACCTTAAGTCAGTCAATTTAACAAGAGCAGATTTGGCCCAAGAACTATGGTCTAGTGGTGCGACAGCTGTTGCGGAATTGACTGACGATAGTTTTGAAGAACATGTATTGCCCACTCCAGCTGATGAACATGGTCTACTTTTGCATGGTATCAATCTTAACTCTGGGGCACTTCTCACCTTCCCCCCAGATGTTGTAGCTGAGCGTGCAAAGAAATGGGGTATGCATCAGACTTTATGGAAGAAAGTGGAAACAGTGGCCGAGGTCAAAGCACACTGCTCTGAAATTGAGAAGCATGGTTGGGAAGGACGGGAAGGAATGGTTGAAGGTGTTGTGGTCAGAGGAACTCCAATTGACGAGAATCTCGACCCGGACTATAAAGGACCCAGCCGTGCCTTTTTTTGGAAGGTAAAATTTGAAGAACCATATCTTATGTACAGGCAATGGCGAGAACTAACACGAAGAATACTGAGTGGAAAGAAAAAAGAAGCCAGTCAATGGTTGAAAATCGAAACAAAATACAAAGAGCATATACTCTCAAAAGACGTCGCTGTACAACAATTGGCTAATTTGATCAGTATAAATTTGGCAAAGATAACGAATCCAGAGACTAAATTATATGTCAGTTGGACCCTATGGCAGCTCCTTGAGTGTCCTGAAATGTTCAAAGATTGGCAGCATTGTAGAGGAATCGTCAAAACTCGAGAAGAATTCTTCAAGTGGAGAGATACCGAAGAATCCACCAAACAGTTGAGAAAACTTGATGATCAAGCTGACCAAATGGTGCAAGACAAAAAAGCAGAATCAGATTTAGGATATGATAAAACTTTGATCATTCCTGTGGCCATTCCTGGCTGTGGTGAGTTAAGTCACTTCTGTTATTATTTTTTTGGTCTCTCTAGAGTCTCAAACAACTCACTTCTTTCCATATTGTTTGAAATTTGCATAATCTCAAGGCAAGACTTCTCTCGCTGTGGCATTGACCGATCTACTAGGATGTGCTCATACGCAAAGTGACGATGTTAAAGCCAAAAAGGCAGCCGGTGCTTTCCTTGCGAACGTCAAATCTCTTCTTCAAGAACCCAACGGCCCCAACATTGTTATTGCCGATAAAAATAATCATTTGAAAATGCATAGACAAGCTTTGGTTGATCTTGTTCGTACTTTAAAATGTCTATCCGAAAGTTCATCTCTCAATGATTCAAACCAAGATACCAAAAGTTCAAAGAAGAATAAGACTTCACAAAACAGCAATGAAGCTAAGCTTGACAGACCACCGGAAAAAAATAAATCCCTGACCGTCAAAAAAGATCCTATTCGAGTCCGTACAATTGCTTTGACTTGGGATTTCAACTCTATCCCACAATCAGAAATCCATCAAATTGCATCCGGACGTATCTTCAATCGTGGTGAAAATCATCAATCTTTACGTCCTTATCGAACAATGACTGGAATTGAAGCTCATGAAGTTATTTTATGGCGGTTTTTATCTGACCTTGCTCATTTTGATCCTTCTATGAATCCAGAAGATGATTCAATTGATGCCTCCATCAAACTTGATATTCGAGATAGCCCGTTTGATATGCTGAAAAAGACTGTGGGTCAACTGCGAAAACTTGCACCTGAACTCAAGATACCGGAATTTTCAGATCTGCGTCTGAAAGAAGCTCTCATGAAAGCTGAATCATATAAACCTTCAATCAGAAAAGAAATGACGGTCGATAGTCAAATGAACAAAGTTAGATATTTTGGAGTCAAAGTCGATATTGAGCTTATATCGTTTGTCAGAGGGGTTTTGAAATCGTCAGACCAAGTCTCTGGTAAGGATTGTGAATTTTTTGAGCGACTTGTTGAAGCTAAGCGAGTAAAAAGTACACCTCATGTGACTCTGATTCATATGAACAATCTCAAAACAACGCCTCTTTCTCCATCTAAATCAAATCAATCACCAGCTTCACCTAAGCCAACGACAAGCAATAGTAGCAATCCAAATGAAGAAAACAAATCTCAAGCTCTGGCTCAAGAATTATGGAAGCATTATGAGGACCTTGTGACAAAGGCTAACAATTACAATGAGGCTCAAACAAGCAGGACAGGAGAAGAATCTTCGTCAGATGAATTGGTAAATGTTCAGGTAAGTTTGGGACCTAGAATATGTTGGAATGATCGAGTGATGTCAGTCGAAGTATCATCAATCGAACCCGAATCAAAAGTTCGACTGATGCTTCCCTCATCATCACATCATGATGGGAAAGACAGAAATAAGAGTCATAATAATCAAGGTCGGATGAGGATGTTTCCGCATATTACAGTTGGAACTATAAGTGATCAAGTTAAACCCATTGAAGGCGGATTGCTATTTGCACAGATTTCAGATAATGATAATGAGAAAGATAAAGTTGGTGAGAATGGTGAAAAAAAGCCAATTAAAATGATCAAGATGAAGGAATGTTTAGTTGTTAATGGGAAAATTCAAGGGTTTGCTCACTAGTTTTAGTTTTAGTTCTCACTCTAGTTTTTTAGTTTGAGTTGATAGATTTTGGAGTGGAAAATAGTAGTCCAGTAAAAAAAATCTATTAATAAAATCAAGGATATTATAGAATCAATAAATGATGATAGAAAAACCAAAACCAAAACCAAAATTAAAAAAATAAAAAAAAAGTAAAATAGAGTTGCGTAGTACTAAGATTGTATAGTTTTATTATTTACTAAAAGTAAATGTTGATCAGTAAGAAAACTAGATATAAATAATTAACAGAAACTTTTGATAAAGTCACACTTTTCTCTAGTCCTCTCTGTCAACTTCCAACTTGATTCTATATAGTGTACAGAGAATAAGTTTTTCAGTACTTCATTGTTTCATGTTACTCTCACAAAACTTAATCCTTTGCACTGCAACCAATAGATCAAGATTTATTTATGAATGTAATTTTTGGAATATGAAAGAAAAATCACAAACATCAGGACAGAAAAAAGAAGGAGGAGGAGGAGGAAAAAGAAGAAAATTTTGGAAGTCAATGGCAAGGGATTCATCATATACAACCTCCTTGTATGAGTTTAGTAGTAGTAGTAGTATTTTTTTTTTTTTTTTTTTTTTTTTTTTTTTGGCATGAACTTGATGTCATGATGGTCAATAAAATGGACAAAAAAAAAGAAAGAAAGAAAGAAAGAAAGAAAAAAAGTCAAATTGTTTAGAAATTGTTCCTTTGTGTCTTCTTATTTTAACCTATGGTGTCCCATTTGGAGGTTAGGATGTTATTTATTTTACACAGTTGATGTCATGGTTGAACTAATAGTGGCTGTAAGAAAGAAAAATTAGAGAAAGTCTCTCATACATAAAATGTGCCAAAAACTTACTTTTGGAAAATGTACAGTGCCCTACCAAAAGTCTGTGAACAGTCTTTCTTTAATGTACCTCACTCAATATTGCTTAGAAAAACATCTATTTTTGTATTCTGGTGTAAAAGTGTTAAGACCTAAGAGGGCGGACTACTACTAGTGCTAACACTAGCCAAAGATGGGACTGACTATGCTGAAGAAAGTAGTGAGACTAACTAAGACTGACTATATTGGGGCTTCCAACAGTGAGGGTTACACCTATAGGAGACTAAGAAGTAACTGGACTACTAAATAAGTTGTCCAATGAGGAGCGCCCCACAGTGCTTGCCCCATAAGACCCCCTTACACAATATCCCTCTCTTCTGCCTATTACAGTGCATAGCGCCCATAGCGCTCCTCCTCCTCACCTCTCAACCCAGAGCCTAACAAAAAGCATGTTTCTAATCAATATAACATACTAAAAATACTAAATAACTGAAATAACATGAAAAAAATTTAAAATCCAAAAAGTATTTTTTTTTTCAGCTGCACCTAAGAACTTTTCCAGACAGATGAAATACTTACCTGGACATGGCACAGATATCACATAATGACCTATCAAACGCAAAAGTTTTAAAGAAAACTATTGAAAAAGATAATCAACTTTTTGTGTGGATTCCCTCTAAGTGCCATGGTTCACAATTTTCTCAATTATTCCAAGGGAATAATAAAATATCATTCAAAGCTACTCTTGAAAAAAAAGGATGACTCAAAAAATAATTTGGAGTGGAAATATTAATAATTATGAGTAGATATGAAGTAAGATAGGGCTTGAAGTAGTATAGCTAATGTAATAAAAATTAAATTAAATGTATTGAAAACTTTGGAAATGTTTTCAGGAGTGAAAATAGTTTTAGTTTGCATGTCAGAAGCAGTGATAAAAGTAGGGAATGGAGAAAAAAGTCTTGAAGAGGGAAAAGGATGAGAGAATGGTTGAATGGTTGTTATGAGACAATAAATAATATGGTAAATAGGAGGGAGATTTCAGCATGAAATATACAAAAATCAATGAAAACATTGTTCATTTTTTGGTAGGTTACTTTAAAGTAAAGGGAGAAAAATTAGGGGGTGTCAAACATGGCAAATGTAGAAATACATTAAATTCATTTCTAGTCACAAAAAATAGAAATCCCATCTATATTTACTAGAGAAAAAAAATGTGGGCACCTGATAGCAGGTGCCAATCCCTATCTTTGATTCAACTCAATTTCATCTTGGCTGCATTTTTTCTGGAAAGACTGTGCACTGAAAAATGAGCATGCTAGCTTGTGCAGCATCAAATCTGAGTTGCTCTTGAATTAAAGATGAATTGAGGGATTGGCACCTGCTACCAGGTGCCATATGTTTTTTTGTGGTGATTAGGTCATTGAAAGAAGTATATTTAACAGCAAAAATCAATATAATTGAAAGTTTATAAATTATTTTTTTTGATTGAAAAAAATGAGATTTTCTAATGGCTGATTTAAAATGTTTGACACCCCCTATTATCACTAGTTTTAATTAACTCATATCTCACTCTATAATCATTCTACATTCACATCACACATATCATTCTGATTCATTCAACATTTTTGTCACTCATAAAAACAAGATAATAATAAATTTAAAAAAAAAACTAAAATTAAAAAAAATTAAAAAGAAAACCTGTATTTTGAAATTTTTCATTTCAGATCTTTACAATTAGGAGCTACCCACATGTTCTTTTTTCTTGTCAATTAAAATGAAGGGGTAAATAAGAAAATTCAGAAAAAAAAATTGATGAGAAAAGGAAAAAAAATCAAAAGAAAAATATATTATGTCAACAGAGAGTAGATCTACCACTTTCATTTAAAACATCTTACATTCTAGCAGGGATTTAAACAATGATTTCATCCAATATTGATATAGAGAAGTCTTTTCAAGCCTAATTGTTTGCCCCTGAATATTTGATGTATGGTTTAAGTTGATAGATAGTTGAAATTTTATCTTTCAAATTTTTCCAAATTTTATCAATGGTATTGAGATCAGGTGACTGGAATTACCAGTCTAGAATCTTGGGTGAGATTATTACACTTCAGATATCATTTGAAAGTTTTAAGGTATTTATTGGAGTATTTTCCTTAATCAAGATGAGGCATTTTTTTCTATCATGCTTTGCTAGCCATGGGAAGAGTTTGGAAAGGTGAATTATTTCAATAAAATGTCTAATTATTTACTTTTGGGGGAGAATAAACAAAATTGGAATTTATTATTACCACAGAAGGAATCTAAGATTATTATTGAAGAGTTCCCACCCTTAAAAGTGGGTGTAGGATAATCATTTATATATGTTTAAATTTTTTAAAACCAGACTTATGTTTCCCATTACATTTTCTTAGTTATAAATCTTGACTCATCAGACAACTTAACTGTCATACAATCATCAAAATTTTAATGCAAGTGAAGTTGAGCAAAACCAAAGCATTAGGCATTGTGAGTTTTTTTTGATTAAAGCCTTCATGAAAGCTGCTTAACTATTAAATACTAACTTTTGAACATACATTTGAAGAGTTGGAGGGGATATTTCAGTAGTGAGTGTTTCTTTAATTCCAGCTAAATTTGGCTTTCAGTTCTTTCCCAGTTTCTGAGATATTTCACACAGATTTTCATCAATCAAATATTGCATAAAGTCATGATGTTTGGTGTTTTCTACTGTGCCAGAAATAGCTTTCTTTTCAATGATATTGTGTAAAGTGGCCTAAGAAAAATTAGAATTCTTTTCTATTTCAATGAATTTGGATCATATGTTGATATTTGAACCATTTTAACTTTAACATTTGTTGTTAGGTGTTTCTTGTGAGGTGGAGTTTGTTTCACAGGTCAAGGGTACACAAAAAATGAAGATAAAACTTTATTATAGTATTTTCTAGAGAATTTATTAGGAATTTATAAAAATGGTATTAGCAGAGTATGAAAGCCAAAAAAAAGGATAATTCCCTTGCTTGTGTGAGAAGTCTTTATGGAAGAAAAAAAAAGAAAAGTGAAAAAAATTGAAATTATGCATATACAGGTAAAGATTTCAGACTTGCCATTATACATACATTGACAAGAAAAGCGTTTGGAACACTTTTTATTTAGTTAGAACTCATAAAATTAGAGCACCAAATCCATTAACCAATGGCCCATTCTGAATTTTTCAGCTAAGTGGATTTAAAAAAAATACATCAGTATTTAATTTCAACCAACACATTAGGGGGTCTCAAACCTTACCAAATGCATCACATAAACATGCCACAAATAAGGCAACAAACCCAACATCAAAAATTGAAATACAGCTTCCCTGGAAAGGTGTATTTTGAGAGCATATTTATCCCCAAAAAGATCTTCCTTTGGGTAAAACAAGTCCTCAAAACTCTTCCCTTCTTCATAATGATTAGCCAGTTCTAAGTAAAAAAAACTCCAACACCTAAAATTTTTTTTCACCTATTACTTAAGAGCTTATTTATATGAGTGAGGCAGCTGACTTACAAGCACTAAATAAATCCCTTAATCTTCATCAGTGTTCACTAACATAACATTCCACTTTTCCTCTTCTGTCAACTTGAAATTATTGCTACAGCTCTAGCTCTTGATCTAATGATTAATTCTGATACTGATTTGAATTCTGAACTATCCCAACTAATAGAATCTAGCAGTACTTCATTGTCTCAAACCAGTGCTATAAATTCTAAAACACTACCAATCACTATTTATCATCTCCAAGGCCTAGCTTAACTTTGGAGAACCACTAATTATTTCCTAGAACACCTTTAATATGGAACCAACCTCAATATGTTAAGAATTTGGTTAAGAGGGGAAGAGAAAGAGCGCTATGGGTACTATGCATTGTAAGAGGCAAAAGAGGAGGATATTGTGTGAGGGGATTTTATGGGGCAAGCGCTGTGGGGCATTTCTCATTGGAAAAATTACATAGTAATCCATTTACTCCTTAGTTTCCTAAAGGTGTAACCCTCACTGTTGGTAGCCCCAAAATAGTCAGTCTTAGTTAGTCTCACTGCTGTTCTTGGTATAGTCATTCCTGTCTTAGCACTGGCTGTAGTCCACCCTCTTAGGTCTTAACAGATATCACCTTGATGTTTTCACAAATATTCCTGAAGCTAGCTTTTAACAGATTTTTCATACAACATTTCCTGAATTCTTTAATTTAGTTGAATTGATTCAAGATAACTCTATTTTCAAAAATAATTCTCACTTTCCAGAAAGAGATCCAGATATTCAAATCTCTTCTTTCAAACCTCTTCCAGATTAGTCAAGGAACATTTCACCTTTGTACAAAGTAAGTCATAACTGCAATTAATTCTCTTAAATCTCAACTTCTGAAATGGCCCAATACAGAAAAATGGTTAGAGAACTCTCAGGTGATGCAACCAGAAGGCTTTGCTGGCTGCTTTAGCTTTTTTAATGGTGCCACCATACCTTTGAGTCAAAAGCCTTCCAGAGATGGAAATAAATATTTTGATTGAAAAAAAGGGTCATTTTTTCTTCTTATAAAGTTTCAAATAAATCTCATATTAAACTTGTTCTTTTTTCTATTATTTATTCAATTGATCTTCAATTGATTTTTGATATCAAAAAGAAATAAATTGTATTTCATGCTGGCTTCCCTGGTGCTCACCATTATTTCTCAGTATTTCAGCAAATAAATATTTCTCAACATCTTCAATTTATTTTTGATAAAAATCAATATATTCTAGAAGACTCTGATTTTTAAATTGGATTTTATTTCATCCCTGCTTTGTGTGGAACTGGTGATGAAGATAGTTAAAGATCCATATTCAATACTCATCTAGAAAAATCTTGTGTCAGGATTGAGCATGCAAAAGGGATACTGGAGGGCCAATTTTCTTCTCTACAAGAAATGAGGACCCCACTCCATAATGAAAAATAAATTAAGGTTGTGGTAAACTGGATTAATGCTTTTCTTATATTACACAATTTTCTTTCTCACTTGAAAGATGGATGGAATGAACTTTATGAAGATGAAATTCCTGATCTACCCCCACCAATAGAATCTAGCAGTACTTCATCATCTCAAACCAGTTCTATGTGTGCAAGAATACTACAAATCATCCTTTCTCAATTCGGAAGCCTAGTTTAACTAATTTACTATTTTGAATTTTGTATAATAATTTTGTGCAATGAAATTCCCCACTTTCTCAGTTTCATTCATTTTAGTTCAGCTCCCAGACTTGAAATCACATGACATTTGCAATTGCATAAAATTTCTATTATACTGTCTAACTATAATATCTCAACTTCTCCTCTTCTCTCACTTTCATCACTTAATTTTGGTTCTGATACTTCTCACTTCACAGCTCTCAAGGTAAGTCACTTTCTTATTTTTTGTAATTTAATTGCCGATTGAAATGTATTTATTTGTTCTTTTTTTTTATCTTTTTTTGTTTTAATGACTCATTTATCTGATCTTTTTTCCTATTTTTCTTGGCTCTCCATATTTTTTATTTTTTACTTATTGAATTTTTGGCCTTTTTTTCTGCTAAATCACTTGAGAACTATTTATAACAAATTTTCAAACATTTTAAAAGAATTTTCCATATTTTTTTAGGTTTTTTTGGGAAATGTTTCATATTTTTTTCTGCTTAAATGATTCAGAGATGTTTTTTGAGCATTTGACAGTGATTTTCTCAGCCTGGATATTCACAGGTCTGAGTGAAATTTGCTTATAACTTGTGTTAAACACATGTAGTACACATGGGAACAACAAATAAAATTATAAAAGATGTATACATAAGTGAAATTAATGATTTAATACAATATATGTCATTCTAATACCTTATATACATGCATATATCCACCTTTTATAAGTCTTATTTACTTAATATTAAGTTGGAATATTTTAGGGTAATCTTAAGAACCTTAAACATAAGTTTACATAATTTTTAAGTAGAATTTAAGCTGTTGTTTTCATTGTTTTATGGAAAACATAAGAAATGTGCTTTTAATCACTTAAAAATTGAATATATGTGCTATAAATTTAATAATATTGAAAATTTGCCTTGAACAATCAACTTGTCTTAATTATGAATATTGATTTGGCCATTTAAATTCATAAGAATAACACTTTTCAATTATGATGTTTTTATGCCAGAAATGGGTTATGTGTACTTGCCACATGCTGCCTGCATTTTCTTCATGTGAATAGCTTCATTTTTAGCAAAGTTAGAAATTTCATGCTATAATTACCACACATTGTACATCCATTATGAGGAAAGATGCTAAAATAAGCAACAGGCACTTATTTATTGTCCTAATTTATTTATTAGTGCATTGACCTCATTGTATGCACTAATTTCATTAATAACCTCAAGTTTGGCACTGATATTTTACTAAAATGCTTAAAATTGCCTATTTAGTCAAGAATTTACCTGTTTAAGCGCCTTCTAAGAGACTGCATTCAGCTACCCCACATTTCACATCTTATTCTGGGTTTCTCAAGGGTTTCTCAGCCAATATTGGTCATATTTGGATGGGTATTTCACATATTAATTTGGAATAATTAGTCCTTTCATTTCTACTGTTGATCCCCCTTAATTAAGTGCTATATTTAGTACTTTTTATTCCTTATTTAGTTTTTTATTCTAAGAATTACATGCATATACTCTCATTTTGGTTATTACTCTATTATTGATGGATTAACATATGTTATTTATGTATTTTGGCATGTGATATGATTCTTATTTTGTTATTTATTGATCCTTTGGCTGATGGGCATGTGTAACTGTTAATTTGAGGTGTCATTGGCTGTGTAGGGGATTGGTAATTCAAGGGGAACATTGGGGAATTCATGGGTATAAAAGGAGGAGGTTCCTGGGCTTATATTCTACATTCCTTATAATTACAATTAAAAAATATAACCATTACAATTACAATACATTTCATTAGCAATATTAAAATTCTTTAAATAGTGTTTGATTTATTAAATTAATTTTTCTACCAAATATAAATTGTAAACCATTAATCATTAGTGAGATTAAACTACTGAGACCCTTACTTTATCTTATATTTTAAAACTTATTTGATTTTCACTACATTATTCATATAGGACCATTAAAATCTTCTAGAAAACTGACAAATCAAGCTATTCAAGTCTCTGTCCTTGAACTCAGCCTGACAAATCTAGCCTGAGAAACCATTGTGAAACCCAAAATAAGACGTGAAATGTGGGGTGACTGAATTCAGACTCTTGGCAGGTACTTTCACAGGGAAATACTTGACTAAATAGGCAATTTAAAGCATGGTAGTGAGATCTGGGTGCCAATCTTGAGGATATTAATGAAATTAGTGCATATAATGAGATCAATGCACTAATAATGAAATTAGGACATTAAATAAGCACTTCTTGCCTATTTTGGCATGTTTACACATATGGAGAATACACTTTGGGGTAATTTTAATGTGAAGTTGCTAACTTTTTTAATAATGAAGCTATGCACATGGGTTAAATGCAGGCAGCATAAGTCCAGTACACAGAAGCCATTTCTAGCATAAAAAACCATCAATTTTTGGAAGTGTTATTTTAATACATTTTAGTGTCCAAATCAGTATTCCTAACTAAGGCAAATTGGTCTGTCAAAAAAAAATTTTAATATTATTTAATTTATAGCACATATTCAACTTTAAGTGATTTAAAGCACATTTAGTCATTATTTCACTATAATACTGAAAAAAACAGCTTTATGACCATTTAAAAATTATGTAACCTTATGTATAAGGCTCTTAAGATTACACTAACATATTCCAAAAAAATATAAAGTACATAAGATATATCAAAGGCGGATATATGTGTGTATTTAAACTATTATAATGGCATATATTGTATTTAATGACTTATTTCACTTATTGTTGGAAGGTTGTCTAGAAGAAGGAAAGAAAACACAAAGGAAAGGGAAGAAGAAGAAGAAATAAATTAACATGGAGGAAAATATAAAAGGGAAATCAACAAAAAGTAAGAAGACAATAGAGGTTTGTCACAACTTTTGACATAAGCATTTTTTTAATTCAAGTAAGTACTTTTTTTTCTTTTCTCTCGGCTTATAACAAAGAAATTTATTTCAATTGAGCTGCTCTTAAAGCAACCTGTAGATAGTTATATTTTCTCAATATATGTATTTTAAACACTATGATTAATTTTATAGAAAAAATACTAGTAGGGGGTGTCAGTTCTGGTAAATCGGCACTTATTTAAGTGCAGATTTCTGAAACACACTAGCCCCAACACTGGTGGATTTCAAAATGAAATAAGTCACTTATTTCACTCAAATCTGCACTTTACCAACCAAAAGTTCTGATTTCACCATAACATCCCATTTCAATGGTGTGTCAGCATCATCCCATTCATACACAGCACTCTGCAGCATAACACTTTATAACTCAAAAAATCATACATCATTTACATTTTTATACCATATAAAATTCATACCTTCCTCACTCTCAAATTGTGATAAGCTACATCAAGCAATTATTTTCATAGCTCTTGATTTCCTCTTTGACTCTTATTTCAATTCTTATTCCAATCTTGAAGAATATTTTCTTCTTTTATCAAAAATGGCCAGTAAATGTTACTTTCTTCCAAGAATACCTTAAGTACTTCATACCTCCAAGTACACCATCAAAACACTTCTTAACCTATCTATACTCAGTTTTAGACAGTTTTTCTGGACTTCTCAGGAATGTTTCCTTAAATTTCTTGAGCCTATTCAGGACCACCCCATCTTTCACAATAATTCTCAAAAACCACAATGCGATCCTTCAATTCAATTGACCATCACACTATTCCATTTGGGTTCCAATGGTAACATAGCTACCTTTAAACATTTGTAAGATGTCTTTGGTTTAGGATATGACTCTGTTAACACTTATACAAAACAATGCATCACTGCTATCAACTCTTTGAAATCTAAACTCCTCACCTGGCCAACTAAAGAAGAGCAACTTGAATCATCTCAGGTTGTGTAAGCAGAGGTCTTCCCAGAATGTATTGGTTTTGTTGATGGTGCTACTATTCCTTTGAGTCAGAAACCTGCTCAAGGTGGAAACAATTACTTTGACCATAAAAAGAGGTAGCTTATTTCTTATTCCATTCTTTCTTTTTCTTTCATACTAAAACAAGCATCTATATCTTCTCTATAGATATTCAATTTCCATTCAGCTTATATTTGATGTGAACAAAAAATTTATATCTTTCTTTGCTGGCTATCCTGGTTCATGTCATGACTCCTACATCTTTCAAAGAATGCAAATTTCAAAAGAACCTGAAAAATTCTTCAATGAAGATCAGTATCTTCTTGTAGATTCTGCTTATTTGAATGGAAATTATGTACTTCCTGCTTTTTGGGGAGAAGCATCTGAAGAAATTCAAAATGCCAAGTTCAACAATCATTTGGCAAAGTCAAGAGTCTGTATTGAACATTCTAATGGAATCTTGAAAGGTCATTTTTCAAGTTTAAGGGAATTAAGAAGTCCTCTTAGAAATATTTCCAAAATGGAGGCAGTGATCAACTGGATTCTGTGTTGCACTATACTTCATAACCTACTTGCTGACCTCAAAGATTAATGGTTAGAGCTGCATGAAGATGAACAAGTTGAAACACCTCCCACTATATCCAACACTTCTATTTCTCAAACAACTAGCATACAGGAAAAAATTCTTCCAATCACACTAGCACATTAGGAGATTTACTGATTTTTTCTTAGAATATTACAATTTTCATTTCATTTTTATCTACTATTAATCATTCTTCTCACTGGGATACACTCCATCATTATGCCAATAATAATCTAACTTTTCTCAATAAAACCCTCATAATTCTTTTTCATACTCTTCAAATGATCAAGTTTCATGTATTATTCTCTTTTTTTTGTAATTTTATTTTTGCATATTGACTTTTATTTTGAATTTTCAGTGAAATTCTTTTTTTATCTGTCTCTTTTGTTTTTGGTCACCACCTCAACATGAAATCAAATATTTTCAGCTATCACATAATTTTTCAGTCATTCTTCTTTTTATTCATCCCTCATATCCATTTCCTCCTCTCCTCAAACATTCCTCAAATAATTGGATATAATAATCAATATAATAAACCTAATACTAGGTTTCTCTTCTATAAAATAATGATTTACTTATATTATATAATAATATATATAATATAATACTTTTATAATCTTATGCTTATGCTTTAATAAGAATATTATACTACAATTAAACACATATGATGTTTATATAAAATAATATATGTTTATATTATATATTATGATGTTTATATATAATAATATAATGTTTATTTAAAATAATATTATACATATATATAATTATATAATGTTTCAATGATAGAGATATGTGTTTGAGATGCAAGGAGACATAAAATGGGTGTGAATTTTCACTTTATGACCTTTTATAGGCTAGGAGGGCTTTTATGTAATATAAAACTATAAAACATAAAATAGAATCAATTTATATATTACTAAACTTCAAAAACAGCATCATATATAGATAGCGGCCTAAAAAAACAAAAAATGAAGCTATATGCAGCAACATTCTATCCACTACTGCACTTTTCTCAGTATTGTAAAGCTCCTAGGCATAGTCCTAAATTATATCTATCACATTACAATCATTAGAATAGTAGAGTAATTAATAAATTACCTTGCAGAAACTATATTAGACCTGCTATTCTATTTTTACAGCACTAGCTAAAGCTCTAGTTCTAGTCATCTACCAGCCCTAGCTTTTAACAGGGTTAGGTTTTATGCCTAGTGCACTTATATTATATTAATATATATACAAGTAAATATAGAGAATAGAGATGTGAAGTAAATTTAGCTTCTATGTAAGGTTATGTCATATTACAGTAAATTAATGTAAGATAATGGTCTTGCCAATTGTTTAATACTAAAAAAGTTGCTTAGAAATTTGTTAGCTAGGAAAAGGGGGGTGGAGGCAAGGTGAGAGGGGAGGGGGGGAAGTGGTTGAGGGGATGAGGGGGGGTGAGAGAGGGGTGAGGTTACCTAAAGGGGGGTATAGGGGGCCTGAAGGGGGAAAAAGGGGTGCCTAAAGGGAGTAAAAAGAACATCTAAAGGGGATAAAATGGGGGGAAAGGTGGTGAAAGGTGGGGAAAGGTGAGGAATGAGGGGTGAGGAAGAGAATAAGGGAGGAAAGGGGGGATTGAGGCAGTCAAGAAGGGGGGAAAGGAGGGAAAAAGAGCAGGACACGTGAGAAAAGAGGGAGAGAAAAAACAAAAAAAAACCAGTTTAAACTTGAAAAAAATAGATGAAGCACTTACAAAAAAAAATACAAAAAAAAGCAAAAAAAAATAATTCATGATTAGCAAATAAAAAATCAACAAAAATGAAAAAAAGACTTACCTGGTGAGATGAGTTAAAAAAATGCAACTAAAATATTTGAGGTATTTTTGAGGAGAGGGGGAAAAGGATATGAGTGAAGAATGAAAAAAAGAAACACTTAAAAAATATGTGATTTCTGAAAATATGCAATTTCATGTTGAGCTGGTGAAAGAAAACCAATGAGCCATCCAAAAAAGAGATATTCACCATAAATTCAAAATATAAATGAATATGCAACAAACAAAAATACCAACCCAAGTCAATAAAGTATACAAAGTGGGAATTCGGAGAGTATGAAAACAAAAAATTAAAAGGGTTGTGTGTCAAAATGGTGGAGGGTGATTGGCATAATGACAGAGTGTATGCCGGTTGAATGAATGTTTTGTGATTCAAGGGAGGAGAGTTCCAGTGATGTTTCAGGATCCTCTTCTTCATAAAGATCATTCCACTCATCCTTTAAGTCAGCTAGGATATTGTGGAGTATAACACAAGTCAGGAACCAAAGATTTGCAGTTTTGATCTCCATTTTTTTGAAATTGGATTCTGAGCTCCTGGAGAGTAGAAAATCTTCCCTTTAAAAACCCAATAGCATGTTCAATCCATACTCTTGATTGGGCAAGTTGATAATTGAAGGTTTTTTTGGGGTCATTTTCTATAGTTGCACCACGGAAAGCAGGTATAATGTACTTTCTACTTGAATATGCTGAGTCTGCAAGTAGGTACTGAGATTCATCAAAGTATGAGTCAGGACTTTTAGAAATCCTCATTATTTGGAAGACAGAAGAGTCATGAGATGAGCCAGGGCAGCCACTATGAAAAGCAAAAAACTTTTTTCTGATGTCACAGACAAGTTGAGAAGCAATAGAGTATCTACAAAGAAGATAAAAAGTTAGTTTATGAAAGATGTGAAATTGGAGAACGTTTTGAAGAAACATTTTTTGTGATAAAAATAATGGTTGCCATCATGAGAAGGCTTTTGACTCAAAGGTATAGTTGTTCCATCAACAAAACCTACACATCCAGGGAAAAATTTGGCTTGCATCAATTGAGAGGATTCAAGTTGCTTTTGTGGAGTTGGCCAAGCAAGTGTTTGAGACTTGAGGGAAAGTATAGCAAACATACAGCGTCTGGTGTATAATATCACTGTACCATCTCCTATGTTAAAGAGATTATCCAAATGTCTTACAGCAGCACCATTTCAATTTGAGCCAAAGCAACATAGTGCAACAACAAGTTGAATAGCAGGATCATGCTGTTTATTTTGAGAATTGTTATGAAAGATAGGATGTTTGGAGATGAGTTGATAAATTTTGAAGAAAGAATTGGGAGAAGTTTGAAATAGTTGAGTGAAGTTTAGTTGAGGAATGTTGAGAGTGGAGTGGAGATCATATCTGGGATCATGATGAAGATTTGTCCCCCTTGGGTTTATGTAACTCTTTTTGGAAAGAAAAGACATATAGTCTAAAGCATCTTCCAAATCAGAGTCTGATATATAGTAAAGAACTAAAATTAAAGTGATAGAATTCATAGTTCAGTGAGTAGCTGCCTAGTAGAGAGGTGTTTCATAGTTGTTAGTGGAAGGCTTATGTGATGAGGGGAGTGGGAATTTACTGCCAAATGTGCAGTTGGGGCGTGTAGATAGAAAAAAAATTTAAGTGCTTGCCACCAAGATTAAGTAGCATAGAGTGAGGAAAGACTTAAGGATGGCATTAGCAATTATAAGTCATGTGACTTTCTTAAAAATCCATCATGGATGTGATGAGTTTGGGATCAGGAATTAGGAATGGAAATTGGGGTATAAGAGGTGGGATAATGCATTATCGTTGATTCCTTATCTACTAGCCCTGGGGCTAGTGGATAAGAATCTTACATAATTAATAATTTCTGATCCTGGTGTGGTCTTCCAACATTGGAAGAGGCCTTTGTTGGGATGTTTGGTGTTGTTTTTGTATGTCTTAATTGACATTGGTTGAAGAATTAGGTGTTGTTTTAGTTTTATTCAGTGAATATTGTTACTATGAGTATGTGGGTACTACCATTAGATAGCCCTGGTTTTTCTCTATATTTTATGTCCTGATGACATTTTTCATATTCCAAGTTTTAAGGGGTCATTTCCTCATTTTTCATCTCTAAAAGATAGCTGTTTAATTTTGCTTCTTGTGTTTTATGGGCTAACCTTAAGTCTTAAGGTTAAGTGATTAGCACCATTAAGTGGAGCTAATTTGGCTCTATATTATATGTCACAATGTTGTCATAGCTGAATTTTGTGTTTTAAGGGTTTTAGTAGTTGTGGTGGATTTTTCTAAGTATTTGGGGCTTTTTAGATGTTTTTAGTGGTTTTTTTGTTCTAGGGAGGTCTGCCCACCTTGGTCATAGAAGGCTGGGGAGTGTTTCTAGAGGGTTTTTATTCAATTCGGCTTTCAACGGCACCAAATTAGTTGCTGTGCATGGATTTTAGATAGGTGGTCTGCGTGTACATACTGAAGAAGACAGTTTGGGGGCAACTTTAATTATCATACAACCATCTGGTAGTTATATCATTGTTTCTCACTCAGTTTTCACTGTTTTTTGTCCACAACTGGCTGTGTTTGTTGAAAGGCTAGCTCTTCATTTAACTTAACTTTGGAAACTGATTTCTCTGTTGTAGCTTTGCAACCTACATCAAGTATTTTTTCTGTGTTTGTGCAAAAAGTGCGCTGTGTCTTTAGTTTCTGGTGTGGATTTCTCTGCATTTCTGGTTTTCTGGTTCTTTGGTTCTCAGTGGTCTGCTATCGGCTACTTTCTTGACTTGTAAAGCAGTCAAGAAGTTGTTTGGAAGGGGGAATTTTAAAAGTCTCTAATTTGCTGTAGAAAATTAATCTCACCTAGTTTTTCTCAAAGGGACAGGGTTTTTTCTCTCCAGTTTTACTCCAACTCCCTTGGTCAAGGCCTATAACTAGTACTATAGGATTGTCTACATTTCTGGTGCCCAAAGTGGGGTGAGGATTTGCTAGCCTTTTGGAATTTCTGTTACTTTTGGACTCTCTTCTGTGCTTGTAGATTGGATTTCTGGAATCTATTGGACCATGACTTCTGGACCCTCTTTCTCTAGTGGTGGTAGTGGTGGATCTGGTTCAACTGAGGATGGTAATCTTCCTGTTTCTGTTAGGCCTTCTGTCAGGATCAAGTCCTGTAAGGGGCCTATGTTTATGGGGGAGGATGTGAAGCTGTTTCTGGAGCTGTTTGAGGCTTCTGGAAACGTGGATGGTGCTTCTCACCTGGACATGGTGAAGAAAGTCATTTTCTATATTGGTGACAGGGCTCTGGTTAAGTAAGTGGCTGCTATGGAGGGTTATAGGAGGAAAGATTGGAAAAAGTTGTGTCTGCAGATGACAGACAGGTGGGGATCCAGATATTCAATGTTGGATCTCAATATGATTGCAAGTGAATGGCAATCTTATGGAGGGGTGGACAACCTCCATACTTATAGGAAGTTTCTGGCTCAGTTGGAACCAGTGGTGGATTATTTGGTGGATATGCAGGAGTTGGAGAGTACTGACTCTGCAAGGGATATTTTCTGGTCTGCTCTGGCTAGGAATGTCAGAATTGATGTGTTGAAGGAATTGGCAAGGAAGGACAAGATGAAGATTTTTCCTAATGGGAATCAGAAGTTTCCTGCTCTTTCTGTGGCAAAGGAGTTTGTGGAGGGTCATCTTTAACTTTTGACAGTGGATTCTTTCCAAGAAGCTAGCACCAAGTATGTTAGCAAGGTCTGTGAAGCTTTTGCTGAAGATGTGGAGGGTTCTAGGAAGAAGGAAAGTGTGAACAAGGGAAAAGCTCCTGAGAAGCCTAAAGAAGTTGATCCTGTGATGGAGCAGTTGGCTGATATGACAAAAAATCTACATATTTTTGTTCAGGAGGCTCAGAAGGTCAATAAGGCTCCTTCTCAGCCTAGAGATTTTGATAGGAGGGCTGGTAGGAGTTATCCTTGGGTCTTCTCTTATTGCAGCAGGAAGGGCCAGAAGTCCAATGATTTCTGGGAACTGAATAGGGATGTGTCTGAATGGAAGGTAGAATTTGATGGGAAAGTGTTAAAGTTCCCTGATGGCTCTTTTGTGAAGCATAGTGATGGTCAGGCTCCAGTGGACTTGGTGAGGAGGAGACAGAATGTTAACTACAGGAGACCAAGATTTGAAGATTCGCCTAATGAGGCTTCTTCTTCTGGTAAAGGTAAAGATGATGGCAAGGGAAAGGGAAAGGAGGCTAATAGAGTCTCATTTACATCTTCCTTTGGTGGATTGGAGTTGTATTCTTTTTGTGGAAAGTCAAGTGAGTAATGCTTGGCTGGTGTTTATGATGTGGAATCAGGGAAGGTGGGAAGGCCCAAGAGCAGTGCTCAGGCACAACCAAAGCCTAAGGCTTCAAAGGTGGATCCTAAGCTGAGTGCAGCTAGGAAGAAGTACAGCAAAGAGGAACTGTAAAAAATGCAGAAGGGTATGGCTGATATGGGTCCCCCTAGTTTTGTAGCATTGGACATGAATGGTAAGCCAATGCCTATGGATGTTGATTCTGACTCTGAGGAGGATGTCCCTTTTGCTTCATTTCCAAAGCCTGCTGGGGTTAGAGGGTCTGGTGAGGGATCTGGTTTGGTTCCTGTTGATGGTAAATCTGTTGCTGGTTCTGGTCCTCAAGAGTCTTCTAGGACCAAGGTAGTGAAGCAAAGGGCTCACTTTGGGAGGCCAGTAGTTGCTGCCCAGTTTAATGTTATGGACTCTGTCCTGGAAAGGATGAATCACGGTTAGGTTTCCCTTACTTATGGGGAGTTGTATGCTATCAGCCCTGGGTTGGCTGATAGACAGAAAAAGTTGTTGACCAAGAGAAGGGTTTCTTCTGGGGAGGTAGAATATATTTGTGATTCTGCTGAAAAATTTGGCAAGGGTTTGGAAACTCAATTTTCTGCACCTCTGGGTTACGTCAATGTCACTTTGAATGGAAGGGAGGCTAGGGCATTGGTGAATTCAGGTTCTCAGATTAACCTGATTTCTTTGTTTGAGGCTACTCATCTGGGCCTCCCCATCAAAATGGGTATTGGTAGAAATTTAAGAGGGATTAGTGTCCATGGCACTGAATTGGTTGGAACATCTGAGTTTGTGAAGTTAGATGTTGGTGGAGCCTCAGGGAAGGTTCATTTTTACGTTGCCAAAGGAAAAGTAAAATCTGTTTTGGGTGGGCCATTCTTGATGGATTTTCAGGAAAGAATTGGCTATCAATTTGATTTGGGAATTGGTTTAGAGTTGAATGGTGAAGATGAAAGGAGACTTCACATGAGGTTATCATCTTTTGGAGAGGATGGTTGGGAGAAAAGGCCTGGTTTGTCTTCAATGTGCCAGTGCATAGACTTTTGTAGGAGAAGAAAAGAAGTGGGTTCTGCCTCTGGTTTTTTGAAGTGTGGCTCAGGCTCTAGTGGGAGTCTGTCTTTTTTAGAGTGATGAGGGCTGATAACCCTAATGCTACAACCTCTCCCCAAGATGAGGAAATCTCAGATTGTAGTAGCTCAGATCCCTTGGAGATATACCAAGTAAAGTTTAAACATTCTCTTTTTAATGTTTCTCTTCTCTGAAAATATTTTTCAAGTTTTTTATCAAGTATCTGTTCTCTCTCAAGATTCTCAATTATGTTTAATTCAAGTTTAAACAAAAAGATTGGTTATATATCTTTATTGAAAGATATACAGAAAATCTGTGGATTGGTGAGATTGGGGTCTAAAAGTAAGTCCTCCCAATTTTGCACTGCTAGGGTTTCTTCTACACCTTTCAAAAACATTACCTTGGCCACACCTGTGAGCACTGGGAAAACCCCTGGTTATTTTTTTAGGTTAGAAGAAAGCTCAAGAAAAGAAAAGAAAAATTTCAAGATAACTGAAGAAAATCAAGAAAAAAATCTAAAGATAATTAAGAAATAAGACAAGAAATATTTTTGCAAAGATCATCAAGATCAATTTTTGGGCCTCCAGCATGAGGTTAAACTGCACAAAATTTTGAAGAAAGAAGATTGCCTCCAGCATGAGGATAAACTGTACAATTTTAGAAGATGTTATTCAGCAGATTAATCAAGATTTGAAGATTTAGAAGATGGAAGTGAAGATGAAGATGTGGAATTTCTGAAAAGCTGTGGAGTGGTGAGGTTGGGTAATAAAAGTAAGTCCTCCCAATTGTGCACCACTAGGGTTTCTTCTACACCTTTCAAAAACATTACCTTGGCCACACCTGTGAGAAATGGGGAAACCCTTGGTTTTTGTTCCAGGTTTGGTGGTGAAGATGTCCTGAAGATCTCTCAAGTGGAAGGTGGAGCTGCAAAGTATAAGAAGGTAGTGTAGAAGATTAAGCCTGTCAACAAGCCTATGCCTGTATGGTTGAATCCTCCTTTGAAGAGACATCCTTTGTCAAGATATCTGTACTGTACTCCTCTGGTGAAGAATCCTCCTGATTTCGTAGAGACAGCTAGGGTGACTGTGGAAAGGTTTAAAGTTGTTAATTTTGTTCCTGATGGGTGGTTGTCTGATGAGAAAAAGAAGTTTTTGCCGCACATTATTTTGCTGAGGGAGAATGCTGTGGCATTTGTCAAAGAGGAAAGAGGTGTGTTGAAACACTCTTATGAGGAACCTTACTTGATTCCTGTGGTTTGTCATGAACCTTGGAAAATCAAACCAATTCCAATTTCAGCTGCTAGCAGGGATGATTTTGTAGAGATTATTAGGGAAAGAGTCAGGACTGGTTTATATGAACATTCAACATCCAGTTACTCAAGTCTAGTTTTCTGTGTAAAGAAGCAGAATGTGAAGCTGAGGGTGGTTCATGATATTAGAGCCTTGAATAGAGTCACTATAAAGGATGCTGGTATTCCTCCAAGTGCAGAGGACTTTGTTGAAGCTTTTTCTCAAAGGGTGTGTTAGGATTTGGGTGATATTATGGGTGGTTATGATGAGAGAGAACTTCATATGGATTCATGGACACTTACAACTTTTGAGACTCCTTTGGGAAGATTTCAGCTCACTAGGTTGCCTCAAGGAGAAAATAATTCAGTAGTGGTATATAAAGCACAAATGGCTTGGATTTTGCAGGATGAGGTTCCTACTCATGCTGGTATTTTTATTGATGATGGTGTAATAAAAGGACCATCCATTAATTATAGGAATGAGGTGCTGAAGGAGAACCCGGGTATAAGGAGGTTTGTTTGGGAATATGTAATTACTCTAGAGAGAGTATTGTTTAGTATTGAAGAGGCAGGGTTGATAATTTCTGGGTCAAAGTTTTTTTTTTGTGTTCCTTCTCTGAAAATTTTGGGTCATGTGGTATGTAAAGAGGGAAGGATTATGGCAAAGAAAAAGATTAATAAGATTCAGTCATTGCCAAGGCCTAGAAATATTACAAAAGTCAGGGGATCTTTGTGGGTTTGTGTGTATGTCAGGATTTTTATTAAAGATTTTTCTTTGTTGGCTTCACCTTTAAGGAGGCTGACCAGGAAAGATGCAGAGTGGGAATTTACTGAAGAGTGTGAAGAGGCTTTTCAGAAGTTTAAAAAGGTGGTAGGTGAAGATATTTTTCTTCACAAGTTGGATTATGGTGTTGGTGCTGGAAAAATTCATCTGGAAGTGGACTCAATTTATATTGCTGCTGGTGCTGTTTTGTCTCAGGAAGATAAAACTGAAAGGTTCAGGAAAGTAAGGTATGAGTCTGTGGTGTTTAATGAGGTGGAATCTAGATATTTTCAACCCAAGTTGGAATTGTGTAGTGTAGCAAAAATTTTGAAGAAGTTGAAAACTGTTTTGTGGGGGCAGCATTTTGACCTGCAGGTGGATTCAAAATCCTTGGTTCAGATAATCAACACACCTAGTCTTCCAAATGCCCCAATGACTAGGTGGGTGGTATTTATTCAACATTTTTCTTTTGAACTGGTACACAAACCTGGAAAAACCTTTACAATGCCTGTTGCATTATCAAGGAGACCACCTACAGATGAAGATTCTGATTCTGAAGAATTTTATGAAGATGTCCCAGTGGTTAGGGCCAGCACAAAGGATGCTGAAGATTTCTATCCCCTCCCCCAAGAGCTTAAACTGGCTGGATCTGGTCTTGATTCTGGTGATCAGGATGTTTTTATGGATAAAGATGGAGTTGTTGTTTTGGACAGCTGAAAATTTGAAAATTTTGTTTTTGTTAGTGAACTGGATTCTCTTAATATTCAGTTGAAAGAGAAGGATGTGCCAAAATTTAGGGATTGGTATCCTGGTTGGGCTGGTTCAGTAGCTTATGTGCACACATGTGATTTTGATGACAGGGTTGTACCCTTGGATGTTATTTTGTTGGATTTTGAAGATGAGAATTGGGGTCAATCTGGGTTTTATTTTACTATGGTTGAATATTTGTTAGCCTTGGAGAGGTAGGATAGTTGTGATGATGATACTTTGGTGGCAATCCAGAAGAATAGTCTGGGCTTCTATGTGTCAGGAAGGAGGTTGATGAGGAGGAGACATCCAAATCCACAAGTAGTGGTGACTCAGAAGAAGGGTCAAGAAGTTGTGATGAAGTCTTTGCATGAAGACCTTGGTCATAGAGGATTTGGGGAGACTTATAGAAGGGTAGCAGACAGATTTTGGTGGCCAGTTATGAAGTTGGCTGTTCAGGTTTGGGTTCAATCTTGTGAAGAATGTCAAAGAAGAAGTCACTGAAAACCTAAAGAGGTTGGCCATGCTACTGGTGAACCAACTTTGTTTGGAAGAGTAAGTCAGGATGCTGTCCATATTAAAGAGGGAAGATATAAATACTTGATTGTTTCCAGGGATGATTTGTCTGGTTGGGTTGGGGAAGTGCCTCTGGTTAATTTGACTGCCAAAAATTTGGCAGAGTTCTTGAAGAAGGAATGGGTTTTTAGATATGGGTTGATGAAGTTGGTGACTGTTGATGGTGGGCCAGAGTTTGGAGCTGAATTCAAAGAAGCTGTGTCAAGTATTGGCTCTAAAGTTAGAGAAGCTACACATTATTATCCTGAAGCTGAAGGCATGGTTAAAAGAGGCCATCAATTTATCAAGAATGCTTTTGTGAAGATGTGTGGAGATAGTGTGTAAACGTGGAGGCATTATTTATCCTTGGTGTTATTTTCTGATAGGGTCACTGTGAAAAGGACAACTGGCTATTCCCCTTATGAATTAATTTTTGGACAGAAAGCTGCTTTACCAGTGGATTTGGAAGATGTCTCTTATCTTGGAATTGATTGGGATGATGTGTGCTCAACAGAATATTTTCTCTGTTCCAGGATGCAACAGTTGGAATGTAGAGAGGAATTTCAAGAGAAGGCTTACTCTAGAATGATGAAGATAAGAAATCAATCAGTCAGATACTGGGACAAGAAGTTGGCTCATAGACTCAGGAATACCTTGAAACCTGGTTGTTTGGTTTTGGTGTATAATAGAAGTTTGGAGATTTAGTGGGGAAAAATGTTTTCTGAAAGATAGAATGGGCCTTACAGAGTCAGATATTAGGTGTCTGGAGGTTCTTATGCTTTGGAGTAGTTAGATGGTGTGGTCTTAAAGAAGAGATTGGCTGCTCACTAAGTGAAGAGATTTTACTCAAGAGGCACTAGAAGTGAAGATGAATGACTCCACAATGAGGATAAACTATGGACCATCCTTTAAATTTTGGATTTTGGTGATGCTGTGCATCTGGTTTGTTGGAAACTTGTTTGTTAGAAGGTACCCATGGGTGGGGCTTATAGATTAAATCTTGAAAAGTGTAGGGGTAACTGATGAGCTGGCTGCTCTGTAGAACTGCTAACCCATAATGTCTGTTTCAAGTATTTTGTTTGTCCAAGTTGAATCCCAGTTCTAGTTTTTGTTATTTAGGTTTCAAGTCCACTATGACTTTAAACTGACTTTTTTATCTTTGGTCTATTTGGATCAGTGGTGAATCACTGGTGGTCTCCCATCATTTTTACTTATTGGAGGGAGCCCACCCAGTGATCATTTCATTGGACTGGACCTTCTATTGAGCTGGACTTTTTCTTTTTCTTTCTTTGAATTTTGTGTCTATGGTTGTGTTAGATAGAAGCTTTAGATTATTTTCTTTTTTCTCTTTTTTTCTTTTGATTTTTTATGGGGGTTATTAGGATATAAAGAGGTGGAAAAATCAAAAAAATTAATATTATATGGTATCACCACATCAGGGTCACCTAGATGTGGGCAAGCATTGGTGGGGAAAGGCTCATCAATTGGCCCGGCAAGGCTATTTCCTTTTTTTATCTTTATTTCATTTTTATTATTTACTTTAATTTCTATTAATTTCATTTCATCTTTATTTGCATTATTATTCTTAATTAATTTTTTATCTCAAATCATTTAAAAATTATTTAAAGGTGTATCCACATCAAGGTGCACTTGGATGTGGGTAAGGTATCAGGATATCAGCTCATCAATTGGCTGGGGGATACCATTTGTAATTATTATTTATTTTATTATATTATTATTCATTTCATTTTATTTTCTCAGCTCTCATATTTGTTTTGGGGGCAATTTTGTTTAATTCTTTTCAAGTTTTTTTTAGTATGTTAGTAATTTTAAGTAGTAATCTGTGTAAAATAATAATAATATTAATAATAATAATAAAATAGGGTGTGTCAGTTCTGGAAAATCCGCACTTACAAATCCGCACTTAAATTTGACCAAATCTGCACTTAAATAAGTGCGGATTTCCAAAACACACTAGCCCCAATACTGGTGGATTTCAAAATGAAATAAGTCACTTATTTCACTCAAATCCGCACTTTCTCAACCAAAAGTGCTGATTTCACCATCAAGTCCCATTTCACTGATTTGTCAGCATCATCCCATTCATACGCAGCACTCCTCAGCATAACACTTCATAACTCAAAACATCGTACATCACTTACATCTTCATATCATATCATATAAGAGTCATGCCTTCCTCACTTTCAAATCATGATAAATTACATAAAGCAATGACTTTCATGGCGCTTGAACTGCTCTTGGACTCTGATTCCGATTCTGATCTAGAAGAAGATTTTGTCGTTTTATCAAAAATGGCCAGGAAACGTTACCTTCTTCCCAGAAAGCCTCAAGTACTTCATACCCCCAAGTACACCATCCAAACACTTCTTAACCTATCTACACCCAGTTTTAGACAGCTGTTCAGGACTTCTCAGGAATGTTTCCTTAAATTGCTTGAGCTTATTCAGGATCATCCCATATTTCACAATAATTCTCAAAAAGAACAACGACATCCTTCAATTCAATTGGCCATCACACTATGTCGTTTGGGTTCAAATGGTAATGGAGCCGCTTTGAAACGTTTAGAAAATGTCTTTGATTTAGGGTATGGTTCATTTAACACTTATACCAAACGATGTATCACTGCCATCAACTCCTTGGAATCTCAACTTCTCACCTGGCCAACAAAAGAAGAGCGACTTGAATCATCTCAGGTTATGCAAGCAGAGGGCTTTCCAGGATGTATTGGTTTTGTTGATGGTACTACTATTCCTTTGAGCCAGAAACCTGCTCAAGGTGGAAACAATTACTTTGACTGTAAAAAGAGGTAGATTATTTTTAACTCCTTTCATCCTCCTTGAAACTAACACAAACAAATATATCTTCTTTATAGATATTCAATTAACGTTCAGCTTATATGTGACGTAAACAAAAAATTTATATCATTCTTCGCTGGCTATCCTGGCTCATGTCATGACTCCTACCTCTTCCAAAGAATGCATATTTCAAATGAACCTGAAAAATTCTTTGATGAAAATCAGTATCTTCTTGCAGATTCTGCGTATGTGAATGGAAAGTATGTACTTCCTGCTTTTTGGGGAGCAGCTTCAGAAGACAGTCAAAATGCCAAATTCAACAATCATTTGGCAAAGTCAAGAGTCCGTATTGAACATTCTATTGGAATCTTGAAAGGCCGTTTTTCTAGTTTAAGGGAATTAAGAAGTCCTCTTAGAAATAAATCTGAAATGGAGGCGGTGATCAACTGGATTCTGTGTTGCACTATACTTCATAACCTACTTGCTGACCTCAAAGATCAATGGTTAGAGCTGTATGAAGATGAACAAGTTGATTCACCTCCGACTATATCCAACACTTCTATTTCTCAATCAACTAGTATAAGGGCAAAAATCCTTCCAATAACACTCCAACATTTTTCAACGCAATTTTAATTTTTTTCTCTTTCTCTTCAAATTATCAATTTGCATGTATTATTCACTGAGAATGGTAAATTTTTTTGCATATTTTTTTGGTTTTTGAATTTGCTGTTAAAGTCTTATTTTTTTTTCTCTCTGTGTTTTCTTTCATCAACTCAACATGAAATCGCATATTTTCAGCAAACACCACGCAATATAGGGGGATGACTTGCTAGCAAGTCCGCAACTTGAAGTCAGATGGAAATAAGATGGAACTCAGACTGAAGTAATACTGAACTTTCACTTGAAGTATCACACAAATAACAATGGATCTATATTGAAAACATAGTGAAAGTGTGAGGATAACTGAATGGAAGCTAGAAAAAATCATTCCATGAGTCTACTCAATGCAAAGTATTTTTTGAAACAGCTTATTAAAATAATACTTTATTAAATTAATTTGATCAATAAAAATTGATTGACAATATTGCAATTCTTAAATACAATAATTTTATTAAAAAATTTCAGATTACATATAAAAAAAATCAGTGACTTTTTCTATTACTTACAACTGTTTTTACAGAATTGAAAACTATGTTTCAGCTAATATTTTATGGAAGTGAACTCTGTTCTTCGCCCGAAGAACAGAGTTCATCCTCCTATTTTCACACTCTGTTTGCACCAATCTCCATCCCTTTCAATTCTATCAACACATGCTTGTCTTCCCTTCCCATGCCTTTTGCTATCCTCCCAGCCCCATTGTATGCCATCCTCTTTTGATCCCCATTTCACCCCTCTCAACCTCTCCCAGACCCTTTTCTTCATTTAAAATGCCTCGGAACCCTTAATCTTCCCTTCCAACTCTTTCCCAACCTTTTTGCTACCCCATACACCCTTCCTCACCCCTCTCTCCAGCCTTTCCAGCCCTTGTAGCCCCATTTGTGTTCACATGAGCTTCAAGGTGTGTTCAAAGTAAATACAATACTTCTTCATGATGGTTTCATCACTTCCTCAATGTGTGCTCAAAAAGATATGAATTAGGGTTCAAGGAGGCATTATGAAACTGGCACATAACAAGAAAAAAGATTAAAAAGTAGAAGAAATAAGTAAAAAAGAATGTAAACATGCCTGGTCAAAATATTGAAAATGTCAGGAAGGGGTGTGTGCCGAGGATTGATGGGTAGGTAGCGAGGAAGGTCAGTGTGTCACATGTTACAGGGATGGGGTAAGAAAGGAAGGGATGTTTTGTGGCCAAAATGTGGTTGTGAAAAAAAACGGGAAAAAAGTGCTGATTTGAGGTCATAACTGACACCCTTTTTTGAAATAAGTGACTTTTTTGCAAAATTTAAGTGCTGATTTGTAAGTGCTGATTTGGTTTGAAATCCGCACTTAATTTAAGTGCGGATTTGCCAGAACTGACACCCCCTATTAATTAATATTATTTTTCTGTTCTCTATATTTAATCTCCTGGAGGCTTGTCTGGATTATGTAGGAGTTTTTTTTTCTTTTTGGGATTGGAGGAAGCACTGTTTTCCTTGTGGTGTAGTCTGGTGGAGAGATTGTAGGGATTTTAATGGTCAGGAACTGGATTTGAAGGTAGTTTCTGGGTGGAAGAAGAAGAGGCTGGGATGGAGTGTTGGAAGGTTTGCTTAATTATCCTGGACATCTTCCAGTGGTCGTCAAGAATCTGTTTTCTCAGGTTCTTCTCAAATTCATTCAGTGGCCTATGAAGAGCAAAGGCCTTAAGCATGTTGGAACACATCATACTTAGGTTTTACTTCATATCTGCATAGTCTAGTGTTAATGTGGTTTCCAGAGGTTGGGCAATACCAATAGTAGCTTCAGGAGGAGGGGTGCCAACTAAACAAAAGAATTGGATCATCAATTTTTTTCTGTTAAATAAATTGGATTAATTAATTTGGTACTTACAGATTGGAAGCTCATGAAATTTGTAAGTGGCCGGAATTCAGACTGCTGAAGGGTTTTGAATTGAGGTAGTAGGAGGATCAATCAGGTGGAGATATGGATTCTCTTGGTCATCCTCTAAATGGCTTTGAGAATACAAACTAGGATTAGGACGTTCCTGGGGCCTAGTTGTAGCAGTAGGGCTGTTTTTTTTATTTTTGATATTTTTATGGTTCAGTTTGATTGGCTGCTGTTGATGGAATACCAGGGTTGTTTTAGAATGGAGCAGGAGAAGGTGATCTGGAAGCTGATTGGTCTCTTCTGGATGAAGCTCTTGAAGAAATTGAACTGTAAGATGAGTAATTGGCTGTCAGAGGAGAGGTGTAGCTGCTTCTTCTCAATTGAGAGGGAGAATTTTTTCTTGGAGAAGTGTTTGGTGCTCTGGTGTCTTCTTGAGTCCCTCTGGCAGGTATTCTAGAAGTTTTGGAATTTTGGGCATTTTTGGATGTAGAACATTTTGATTGCATTGCTCTGGGAGAACTAGGAGGTTTTTTTGTGGAGTTATTGGTGTTTGTTGGTAAATTTTTGCTGTTTTTTAGCTGAATTTGAAGGTTTTGAGCCTGAATTTTGTTTCCTAGTGAGGCAGGTAGGCCACCTGATGTCAGGTGAGCTTCCTGGACGCGGTCTAGCAGCCTGGGAGCTAAATTTGCAGAGATAAAATATGTTTCTTGAGAGGATAAAGCAGGACTTTTGGAGAGTGTTCTGGGGACTGATCTCCAGAATCTTCTGGATGGAGCTGAGGATAAAGAGAAAGAAGCAGGACCAAGTTCTGGGGATCTAGTAGGGGTTCTGGAGATGTATTTATGTGAAGGTAACAGTGGAGGTATAGGATAATTGGGGTCTCTGTCACATTTTTTCTTTTTAGAGTTGCAAGAATCACAGGCCCTGTTGTTGAGTTTGGCCTCAGGTGTTGGAAGAGTGAAAGTGCAAATTCTGCACATGTGGATGCACTGTTTGCAAGCATAGTCCTTGGGAGCAGTGAAGCAAGGAAGGTCTTATGAGTCAAAATCTGGGGATCCATCCATAATCTGTGATAAGACAAAAAATGAAGAGAAAAGAGATAAGAAGAAATTTTTTATCAGTGATGGGCCAATGATGAAGTGAAAGTGGAAGTTCAGTAGGCTGTCTGTGGGGTATTGTGCATGGAATTGGTTTTTGTTTTTTTATGCAAAGTGTGGAAATTCTGTCAAGACTTTAAACTGAACACTTTGGACAGTCCATCAAGACTTTAAACTGAAGAATGGTATAGTTCCCCAAGACTATAAACTGAGGATGTTTGATTGTTGAGTCCTTCAGGACTATAAACTGATAATGTGGTTTTAGTGTGATTCTGGCAGAGGGCATTCAAAGGGGGAGTCTCTGAATTTAGTTAAGGCAAGTGTGGGGGTAACTAATGATCTGTATGCTCTGTAGAACAGTTACCCCAGAATGTTATCTTATTTCTTTGGTCTTCAATGGTTTGATTTCTGGTTCTGTCTTTATGATTTAGTTTTTGAGTCCCCCAAGACTATAAACTGAGGGTTTTGAGTCCCCCAAGACTATAAAATGATGGCTGTTAGTCCCCCAAGACTTAAAACTGAGGATGATTTGCCCAAGACTATAAACTGAGGAATTTATTATGATTGGCTACATTCAGGAAGTCTGGAGGGTGGTCAAGAATTTTCATTTCAAAGTTCAGTCAAGATTCAAGTGGAAGAAGAGAATAAAGAGATGAAACAAAGTGTTCAGCATTAGCCTTGAACTGGTGGATGAGGTGTTTCCTTTTCTAAAGGTCCTGTGGATTTCTAGAAGGAGTGGATTGGAAGTAGCTAAGTAGAAGGTGTTTTTTCTCAGAGGAGTTCTGTTGGAGCTTGGCCTTAATGGTGGGCAAGTGGTTAGGTGTTGGTGGTTCAATGGATCCTACATTGTCAACATCACTGTCAGAAGATGGAGGAACTGAGAAGTCATAAGTTTTAAAAGTAGAAGGAAGGAATAAAAGTTTTTACCATCAGATGGACCAAGCATGGTGGAATTGGTTGCTGTAGTGGTGTTGGCATTTTTTTTGAAGGGCTTAGTTTGTTGACTAATCTGGGTATCAGGATAGATGGCCTAGATCTTTTGGTGCTGGTGGAAGATGGACCAGGTTAAGGTGGAGGTGAAGCTGTTTCAGATGATAATGGACCAGATCTGTAGCAAGTATTCTTTCTGGATTGGCAGACATCACAGGAGGCTCTGTATAGATGAGCTGGTGGGGTGATGGCGCAGATCAGATTATTGTCAATGCAGTATTGGCAAGGGCCCATGTCAGAGGCAGATTTTGAAAGAAATTTGAACATGGTGGATCTGATGAAGAAGAATGTGGTCATTCTGAATTGGAGAAAGGATGTGGTCTTCCAAAACTGGAAGAGGCCTTTGTTGGTCTCTTTGGTGCTGTTTGTGTATTTCTTAATTGACATTGGTCAAAGAATTAGGTGTTGTTTTAGTTTTATTCAGTGAATATTAAGACTATGAGTATGTGGGTACTACCATTGGAGAGCCCTAATTTATCTCTATATTTTATGTTTTGATGTCATTTTTCATATTCCAAGTTTTAAGGAGTCATTTTCCCATTTTTCATTTCTAAAAAATAGCTTTTTAATTTTGTTTTTTTCATTTTAGGGGCTAAACTTAAGTCTTAGGGTTAAGTGTTTAGTATCATTAAGTAGGGCTAATTTGGCTCTATATTTTATGTTTCAACGTTGTCATAGCTGAATTTTGTGTTTTAAAGGTTTTAGTAGTTTTTTTTTTAATTTCTTACAATCTTGCCCAGCTAGGGGCACAAAGGCATGGTAAACTAATTGGCTAGGTACAAGTGGGGGGGTAATGTATGTAATGAGTTAGGTAAAAACAGGGAAATTGGAAGGATTAAATGGGTGGGGGGGCAGCCAAGTGGCTTGAGAACACATATGGGGTTGCCAAGGGGGGAAGGGTAATCCTCAAGGGGTTGTAGTTTGATGGGCAGGAGTTTTTTTAGAAAGAATTTTTGGGGAGTGGAATTCTGCAGCTGACCCGAGGTGAATGACCAAGCACAATTGTCCAGATAATGGGTGATAAAAAAGTGGGATGGTTGACAAAGTGGGGGGGTCCTCCAGCCTTCACACACGTGTCCATCCACTGTAGGTTGTTGAGGGAGAATATAGATATTGTGGGGATAAAAAGACATTGACACCAGCATGAAACAAGTGTTCCAACCATGGAAAAAGGGGGGAGGCGGCAGGGATTCAAACCTGTTACACACAAGTCAATGTGACAAGGGGCCATCCAGGCAATGATCTAACCACTTAGACCATCTCTCCCTTGGTTTTAGTAGTTGTAGTGAATTTTTCTAAGTATTTGGGGCTTTTTAGATGTTTTTTAGTGGTTTTTTGGCTTCAGGGAGGTCCAACTGCCTCAGTCCTATAAGGCTGGGGAGCATTTCTAGAGGGTTTTTATTCAACTTGGCTGTCAAAGGTGCCAAATTAGTTGCTGTGCATGGATTTTAGATGGGTGGTCTGTGTGTACATACTGAATAAGACAGTTTGGGGAAACTCTAATTATCAGACAACCATCCGGTAATGATATCATTGTTTCTCACTCATTTTTCACTGTTTTTTTTTTTTTTTTGCCACCATTGGCTGTGTTTGTTGTAAGGTTGGTTCTTCATTTAACTTAACTTTGGAAACTGATTTCTCTGTTGCAGCTTTGTAACCTACATCAAGTATTTTTTCTGTGTTTTTGCAACAAGTGCACTGTGTCTTTGGTTTCTGGTGTGGATTTCTCTGAATTTCTGGTTTTCTGGTTCTTTGGTTCTCAGTGGTCTTCTATTGGCAACTGTCTTGACTTGTAAAGCAGTCAAGGAGTTGTTTGGAAGGAAGAATTGTTACAGTTTGTAATTTACTGTAGCAAATTAATCTCACCTGGTTTTTCTCAAAGGGACAGAGGTTTTTCTTTCCAGCTTTACTCCAACTCCCTTGGTCAAGGCCTATAGCTAGTACTATAAGATTTTCTACAACATATAATATGAAATATGTAGAGTGATACCTACAGATAATAACTGCTATAGTCACTACAAAAGTATAGGGCAATTGCATCTATATAAACCTTAAATTTGGGGTGAGGTTTGAATCCTGGTTGTGGCAATAAAGATGGTCACATGCCTTTGATGTTTGATGTTTGTTGTTTGTCCAAAAATTGCTATAGGTGCTAGAGTCAATGGTCTCACATTTGATGGCATCAAGATATTGATGGGTTGACAACAATTTGGAAAGGCTCCCAGCTGTCAAGGGGCGCTTTTGGTCTAGAAGATTTTTCCAGCAGTCCAATGGTGTTGAAGCTAAAGGTTACTCAAGAATTCAAGATTTTAGTATGTATTTAATGCTTTATAATTTATTACTCAATAAAAAGGTAAATAGGTTTTATTATTATTATTAGGTTGAACTCCTAGAAATAATCAGTTGTAAATATTAAGAGTGGTAATATTAGTAATATATTTATTGTTTATATAATAATTGATTGTAAAGTAAGAATGGGATCAAATAAAACAGACATATTGAAGGGCCTTATATAGGCAAAAGAGAGAGAAAATACGGAACCACAAGTCTACATACATGAGTATCACAGGGAGAAAAATCCCAAAATAGAAATCTCTAATTTAAAATTGTTCTAAAAAGAATGTTCTCATATACAGTATTTATCTGTATATGTCAGGTTAATTAAAAGTATATGATTTACTTAGGTTTTTCTGTATATGTCAATGTAAATAAAATAATTTGATTTTAATATTTTAGTATTAATATAATTAAGTCTACTTTTCAGCTGTCATGAGGACACTGTCAAGGAATAGAAAATGAGGGAACATTATAATTATATATTTACTTCATTTTACTTATTAATTAGCTAAAATATTATAAGTAATTTATAAAGTAATTATAACTAATAAAATGAGAGGTAAAGGCATAGCTCTACTCTAGTAAATCATTAATTATTTACTGGATAAGTCTAGTAAACTGGCTGAAAAATATAACATTTATTTTAATTATATTAAAAATATTGTTATATAATTTTATTTAATATGATATTTAATTTTTATATATAATTTAAATACATTAAGTCTCTTATTTATGATCAAGTAATTTAACATAATATTGACTGGACTCTTAGCATAGCCTGGCTGACACTTATTGTCCCCATGTGTAATCCATGTGTTTAGCATATTTTATATGTTTATTTTACTCAGTCCTGGGCATATCCAGGCTGACATAATACATACTGGCCACTCTACCACTGAGCTAATCAGGACCCCTATATATACAATGTCCATCCCATCACAATTTGGAAAAAAACAAAATCACCCAATACATTCATTTTTTTAAACCTCTCTTTATAACACATTCATCATTCCTTATTTTTTAGTATTGATATCATATTCTTGGGTAAAGAAAAAAAAATAGTTAATAATAATCAAAAAAAAAGTAAATTTAAAATTTTTTTAAAAAAAAAAAAAAAAAAAAAAAAAAGTAGAAAGTAAAAAGTAAAAAGTAAAAATAAAATAAAATAAAAGAGAGAGAGAGAGAGAGAGAGAGAGAGAGAACCCTGGGAGGAACTCATAGACTTTTTTTTTTTTTATAAATATATTTTAAATATATTTTTTGATATATTTCTTGTTATGGTGCATGAAAAGGATGTACCTCAAGCAAGTAATTGTCCCTTTTGTTAGTTTTTTGAGGGGGTCACTCAGACCATCTGGCAACTATAGAGCATCACAAGCACTCAAAAGACACAAGTAAGTCCCAAAAGCCTAAGCCTAAAAAGGATATAAAAAAACAAACAAAATCCATGCTAAAACATAATTTTCCGATACTCTCTCAACATGAACTTCATCTGTATCTTTATACTAGCCTTTTTTACCCCCTTTTTTTCTGGATATATACATATAGATATGGACAGACAGATAGGAAAGACATTGATTAACTAATTGTGTAAAAAAAAAAAAAATGATGTGATACATAAAATAATAACATTGGTGACGATTAAATTGGTAGTCCAGTATCTTCACGACATGCTCGGACGATTCCTTTATGGGAAATCGCATCTTGGATTTCTTTTTTGGATAAAACAAAAAGGTGAAGACCAATATTAGTATTTCTTAAAAATATATCTATGTATATGTTATTAAATAACAAATGACTCACTTGGTTGTGTGCAATCGCAGACAGCTAAGCAATTAAAGTTATTAACAAAATGAGACAATGAACTTATATATGATATATAAGTAAACATATAGACACTCACGAAGATTGACAATACAATCAGCATTGATATCTAAAGGAAGAGTCCTAGAGAAGAAAGAGAAGATCCAGATGATGATAAGTTTTTTGTTTTTCGGTCATAAATCAACTTAAAGATACGGTAAAAAAAATATCAAAACTAACGAATTAGCATAAGGATCTTTACCATATCCTCCAAATTTTTGTTGACAACGCCAGGATGAAAGGGTAAGGTATTCAGTAGTAATACCGTATTTTGCGTCAATCAACCTAGCATTAGGAATACGTTTGCGTTCTTTTTTACCATCAGCCATAATGATATTATACATTCTTTAATGATATCCGTTAGTGAATCAAAAGATGAAAAATTTGGCAAGTTAAAAAAAAAAAGAAAAATCAGATAGGAATAGAAGTGTAAGATGGATGGAGTGAGTGACTAAGTGGATGCACACATTTTGTCTTTATCGCAAAACGAAAGATAATCATCACCATCTTTAGCCCCATTTAACCCATGATCAGTGCAAGGATCCTACCCAATAAAATTCAATTAACCAGTTAAAATAAGGAAAAAAGGCCATCGTGATCGTAGAAACAACAAGTAAATAAATGAGTGGATGACCTACACTTCCACGAGTTATAAAAGCATTCTGTCATGAAGAAAAAGAAATGGAAGATTGAAATGTGAGCACACAAAAGAACAAGAAAAAGTATGACAGTTCTTTTTTTTTTTTTTTTTTTTTCAAACTAACCACTGATCTCAACAAGATAACCAAAGCTCTAACTTGAGCCACATTCTTAAGAGCAATCTCCAATTGAGCAGTAGATTGTTTAGGAATAGAAGACAAGAAGGTACCGTTTTTAAGGACTGAAGCAAGACCTTTTGGAGAGCTGATACCGGAAGACAAAAAGGTTCTAGTTGAGGAATCGATTGAAGAATGCATATTTTGTTCCCATGTCGAAAAGTAATAACTGAACACAGCCCACTACAAAAAAAATAAAAATTAAAAATTAAAAATTAAAAAAAGAGAGATTTTGATGAATAAATCAATAAGAAGAAAAGGACGAAAAGAGGGAGGAAGTGGATAGATATACTCTGTCAAACGGATCGACAGATGGAGGAAGACTATCCGATTTGATTTCATTGGCAATCAAGATACCAGCCAAAGCCAAATTAAAGGCAATTCCAGCAATCCCACTAAGGGCAACTACGGATCGCAGTTGAGTGACGCCGAAGGTGGTAGCGGTAAGGAAAGAAGTGCCGGTGATGGCAGCGCCAAGAGCTAGGATTGCGATGCAAGTTCCATGATGGTTGAAGGAATAGGGCATTAACAAGTCCGAGAGGAAGGAAGCCGTGGTGACCTGCACGAGATCGATGGTGGTGGAGATAGCGTGGTAGATGGCATTCATGAACAGATTCCATTCCTGGACGGCCACAAGAACATACCAGGCAGGAGGCTGGATGGGTGCGCATATCTGTGGATGGAACGCGTGAGAAGAGCAGGACGAGAAATGCGCTGAGGAAGCTGACCTGGCCAGCATGGCATCTTTCGCCTATCCCACACAGAAAGTTGTCTGCCCCATGGGCGTGTGCGAATTCCTGGGCAGAGGGAAACACTCAGCCAGCTATCGATCCATCCATCCATCGAGAGCGAGAACACCTACACCAATCGTCATCTGTTGGCCACCAGCCAGCGTGGACAGATACCGATCCAGGTCCAGCTCATGCCACAGCTGTGCGGTGAGGTTCTGTGGCCGACACTGATCCATCACAGAGGAGCCCATCATCAGCCACCCAACATCTCTCCTACGTTCTCTTAAACCAAAAAACTCACTCGAAACCTGTCTCACTTCCTCATCCTCACTCGTTTCATCCACCTCCAAGTCACCAGCGGGTCCATGTTGTCTCACTTGTATATTGAGAGCGACTTGAGAAAATCTAGCTGGATTCCGTGACTTCTTTCCGTTTCCATCCTGTCTAGAGTGTGAATTGTGTTGACTGAATGATTCAATCCGCCAAATGCCAAAAGTGAGTGGTCACAAATTCTCATTCCGAGAGTTAGAAGGAAAAATAATTTCAGAAAGACTTTGTTATCTTAAGTACCGAAAACAAAAAGAATTTGCAAGTGTGCGTGTTAGGGGAGTCGAACCCCTGACGAGCCCATGGCAAGGGCCCAGTTTACCGCTAGCCTAAACACGCTTTTGCAGATATTGTGTCGGGATTTAAAAGGTATATATAGCTATTAATTCAACAGCATACTGGTTGCTTGTCAAGTACTTTAGACAGCTCTACTCATGAAATCAAAATAATGGTAAAATGTTATCGGTTCTTTGAATTAGATAGCCATGACAATAAAACTTGGTGTTTTTGAGAAAAAAAGAAGTTACAGCCAAGTCATAAAAGCTCGCGGAATTTTTGACGAAAAAATAAAAGTTGTTCTCAACAAAAATGATTTCCCTATTCAAAAGGGTTGGGGATAGGGCGGGGGTACCTCCTTTTGAATAGGCAAATCATTTTTTTTGTTGGCGAAACTTTTATTTTTTCGTCGAAAATTCCGCAAGATTTTGTGACTTGGCTGTATGTACTACTTTTTCACTGGCTGCCTTTTTTTTTTTTTTTTTTTTTTTTTTTTTGAATTGAAAACCCCGGCCGCCCACAGCCCCGCTGCATCATTTCTATTACTTTTTTTTCAATCATTTTTTTCCCGAAATTTTTCAATTCAAAAAAAGTAGCAGCCGGTGAAAAAGTGACTTTTTTTTTTTTAATTGCAAAATTACCAAGCTTTATTGACATGGCTGCACCTTTCAGTTTCTTATTCGTTTATAACATCGTTAAGCCATTTTTCAAAACGATAATCCATTCGATCGTGATTCGCAATGTAAGGCATAATCACCTAACCACTAAAAAAAAAGTAGACAAAGCATTAAGTCTCACTACAGCACATGTTTGTTTCGCCATGGGGCGCAACAATTGTGCAACAGTAACGAAACAATTGTTTTTTTGCACTTAAGACCCACCTAAGACCTTTAAGTGCTAAAAATAACTGTTACATAACTGTTGCGCCCCAAGACGAAACGAATATTTATTGTAGTGTCTTGTTTTCCCCACAAGAAATCTGACATACCGAATATAAATCATATCTTAATTTGATTTCAGCATACCTTTAGGGAAATACATTGTTAAAGTATTGAGCATAGTAAAGGATATTATTTGTGAGAGAGAGAGAGAGCGAGTGAAATAGATTCAATGAAGAAGAGGCTTTTTCTTCAATTCTTCTCTCACCATTTGTCCTTCTTTTCTCTCTTTTAATCATATCTTCCATTATAAATTTTGTGTTTTTTCCTAAGAAAAAAAATCATTTAATTTTATCATCTTTCAATAAAAGAAGTTTTTCTCCTAGAAAATGGCCTCATCTTAATACCAAATAGTATATACACATATATATAGATAATGATGAGAAAAATGTAAAAAAACTTTAATATATTAGATTGTGATTAATATCAATCCAAAAATTTCAAAGAAATAAAAATTTGAAGAAACAAGTACTAGGTTTCATTGAGAATTCTTGAGGAACCTTTCATGGCATGTTTACAGGGGAAAAAAAAAGAGGTTGCAAGGTATCATCAACTCAACACTTTCCAATTCTATCAACTATCAAGCTCATTCAGGAACACATCTATCTAAAGTCATTTCAAAAAAACATCTTACTTATATGTAGCACAAAAAAGTGCCAGTATTTCACACCAATTTTGATGTGGAAGTATCATTCTCCTTCCCAAATTGTTGTAACAAACTCGCACTTTTTTGTAAAGTTGCACCAACCATTCTCAACATAGTTGTACTGAAGGAGGCTTCTGCCTACAGCTGGGCTTCATCCAGCTGAATCGCAGCCCCGTATATTCAGTGGGGAGTCAGTAGGGGTCAGTTAGAGTTTGATCCAGTTATTCTCAAAAATGTGCCAATAGGTTTTGGTTATCTTTTATTAGAGCATGTAAAAATGTCCATTAATTTAGCCCAATTATGCAATTTTTTTGCATTAATTTTCCATTTTTGCTCCAATCATCACTTGCGCTAATGTTCATCAAAAAATTATCTTTATAAATACAAATTGCATAATTGACAATAATGGAGGCTAATTGAGCACCGTATGATCTTAACACCACAAAAAATAAGGCTCTTGTGTGTTTTTTATCCCTTTTTGGTTTTCATTTATGTCCTTTATGTTACTTTCTGTATGTCTGTGACTCACCCTTATTTTTACTCAAATTAATCTCAACTTGTTTTTTTTTCAATTCCATGCCTACAACATAATCAAAAGGCACAAAATTAAGTTTCAACATGTTTCATGACTGATTCAGATTTTTTAAGCAATCATATTGCTTTAAATGTGACTGAAGTTGTCTCAAGACTGAGAAATGATACACATTTCATTATTCCGAATCCATAGAGCTAGTCAGATTCAAAATTTGAGAAAAATTGAGTAAGAGTTGGTCATTATTGACAGAAAAACTCATGTGGAACTGATATACCTATATCTCAGGCATGGATTCTGACCAGAACTACCACGATATGCAAATTGACATGTCAGACGTGTTGCTGCCAAATTCTCTATCCCCTGCTCCGCCTGACCCGCCTCCTCCCCTGGTCAATGAATCTTTCCCTTATCACCCTGCCAGTTCCCCTTCCCCCCACCCCTCCCCTCTACCCACTTGAACCCCTTTATCCCTCTTGTTTTCAATACAGAACCCATCCCCACCCCTCAGACCCACCCAGTACCTGGCTGCTAAAAAATGCCGTTACTCCTCTCCTTCATTGAGACATCCCTCTGGCCCAATCAGCTCTTTGAATGAAGGCAGAGCCAAGCACCCAGAGCTGTTCCCCTCCCAAGACATCACAATGTCAGATGAAAGTGTTACATCTACCCCTTCCCCACACATTCAACCAATCCACCTTCCCTTAAGACCCTCCCCAATCACAAATTCTTCTCTTAGTGACTCAATTCACAATCCAGACAATCCTTTTTCTGGATTTGGCCTGAACACAGCTCCCCATGCTCCCCTTACTGCACAAGTTAATCCCAACACCCTAGCTGCCCACATTGTTAGACTGGTTGCACTGGAACAAGCAAATGACACATCAGCCCTGGTCTCATGCCTCAACAATCTTCTGTGCACCATTAGTGATCCTCCCAGGAAAGGAACACAAATTAATATTCATATGGCAAAAATGGCTGACATTAGAGCCCTTAGCCTCAGCCCTCTCCCCACTTGCCTCCAGATCAGCATTCTACCCTCCCTCCCCTTTGGCCACCCCAGAATACATGAAGTCAATGGAGAATAAGCTTGACAGGATCTTGGCATAGCTTCCCTCTCACCTCTATTCTTCCCCAGTGCTCCTGTAGCTCCCAAGACCCATTTAATTGCCAAATGCAGCATCCCACTTTTTCCCAGGCTGAAGCCTCTGGGATTTAGTCTTGGAACAAGCCTCCACCAGTTTCCCTACCCTTCGCAGGCCCTCCTGCCTTTACTATCAAGCAGTCTAACCCAGCAACCCTGTTTTGAAAGACCTCCCCAACCCAAAACTTCTTTCATTCATCAACAACCATATTGCCTCTAAAATAATATTTAACCCCACTACCAACTCAATTATAAGTGCTAGGGGAGTCATGTGTCAAAAGTCAAATGACCTAAAAATCATCATTTACTCATCTGTTGATATTTCTATCCTCACTAGCACATGGAAAGAGTGGATCCCACAAGGAATTATCTACAAACCTTCAACCTTCCCAGTCAATGCTCATGGCATCTCAGCTTACTTTGACCTCAATGATAAAAAATGTATTAATACAATTATTGAAGACAATCCCTCCTCACTGAAGTCACTATACAGAATATTGTGGCTCAGATTCCCAGAGGAAAGGGCAGGGAAGAATTAATTATCAGTAGTTCTCCACATTCACAACAAAATAGATGCTGAATCCCTTGCTTCTCCTTTTCCCCCCTTTCCCCTCATCATTGAAGGAAAAATTCAATGCACCAAAGCTATGAACCACAAACAAAGCACTTTCCTCCAGTGTTAGGGAAAGGGGCATTTGTCATTACACTGCTCCAATTTTTCAGGTCACCACAGCACCAAACTGTGTAAGGAACTCAAATTGCCCTGTCCAGTTTGTTTATGTTGCGGTGACACTCTTCCCCATGAGAACCCTCTCAAAAACTCACTTAAAAACCTTCCCACTCTGCTTGCCAACCCCCAAACCTCTCCCCCTATCTTTCATTTTCCTCACATGCCAGCCTGCCCTCATAAAAATTTTGAGTAGCACAAGGCCAATAAATTTCCCTGATTGCTCCCCCATTTTCCTCTTTTGTTCAACTTAACTGTCACCAGTCCTTCTATGTGTTTCATTCTTTATTAAATGACCTAAATACTAATAACTTTTACATCCTTGTACTTCAGGAGCCTTCCCTCTCCCCTGACCATTTTTCTCCAGCCCCAGCCAGGGGCTATCCCCTGATCTCTCCCCTCCACTCTCCCTCCACCTCTCCCTCCTCAATTTTCTGCTGCTTTTATATCAACAAAACCCTCCCTATCCACCTCTTCACTGTCGTCTCAAGCCCCTCTCTTGACCTTAAACTACTTCAAATTAACCTTTCTCCTCTTCCCTTGATTTGTGCTAATTTATATGATTTCATTTCATCCTTTTCAACCTCACAATTTATCACCCCAACTCTTCACACTTACAGTCACCTCCCCATTCTCTTTTTTTCAGACTCAAAATTGCACCAAAATTTGTGTGCTGATCCAACCAAACATCACTCTAATCATCCAGAGTCTTCCCCCTTTCTCAAATCCCTCTGAGATCTGAACATGTTTCTTGTCTCCCAAGCCAGCATTCCTACCTTTTGCAATACTTGGAATTTTACTTCAGTTATTGACTTGGTGTTTGCTAATGGGAAAGCTGCTGACAAACTTATTAGTTGCATCACAGATAGAGACAGTACACTCTCTCACCTCTCTGACAACAGAGAAATCACAACCCAAATCCTTCCCCTCCCACTCCCTTCCCCCCAAAGAAACCCTTTCAGGAACTGGAAAAAACTTGATGAGTCTTCTCTCCATTCTGCACTTTCCTCCCTACCCCCCATTGCCCTACCCTCTTCTCCCTCCTTAATTGAATTGGCTTCCAAAAAAGTCACTTCCCTCTTTATCAAACTAATATAAAACTTTATCCTGCAGCAGCAGCCCAGCTTTTTGTTTCACTCATGGTGGAATCACGGTATCTTGGATCCCCTCAAGAAAAACTGCTACCAAGCCTAACGTCACATGAGGCTCACCCCTCCTCCACATTTCAAGGCTGAGTTCCTGTCAGCAAGAAAATTTTTCTGCACAAAAATCAAATATCTTTGTAAACTTCACTGGATAAATCACCTCTCATCACTCAACCCCCATGACCTGTTCAAACCAGCTAAGTAAAACTCTCATGTCTCTAATTCCTGAGCCAACCTCCATTTACTAAACCATGATGGTTCCCTGGTAACAGACAACCTACTGAAGGCCCAGATTCTTTTTGAAGGCACCTCAGTAGTGTTTATTCCTTGTTACCTCTCAGATATCACTATTACCCCCCCTCTCACATCCCTCCTTCTTTCCCCTTCACAGTCCAGGAGATCACTGCAGCCCTCTTGAGTACAAAGAAGGGCAGAGCATCTGGTCTAAATGGGATACCCAACTCTCTCCTTCACTGAAACCCTAATGTGCTAGCTAAAATTCTCCTCCCCTTCTTTCAGAAATTCCTTGACCTAGGGCACTATCTCAACCCTTGGAAGATTGCAAAAACAGTCATTATACCCAAGCCAGGCTGCCCAGATTACTATGTCCCAGGTGCATACCGGTTCATAGCTCTCCTTAATACCATGGGAAAGATTCTTGAGGATTTATTAACCAAGTATTTATCTTATCTAACTGAAAATAGTTACCTTCTCTCTGACACTCATTACGGAGGCCGCCCCCTCAGAAGCACCTCTGACACTCTCCTCCACCTGACCACCTGGACCAAGGGCCAATGGAGGAAAGGCAACACCATTGGAGCTCTGTATCTTGATGTTAAGGGAGCCTTTCAATCAGTAAATACAACAAGACTATCCCACATTGTACACTCACTCCCTCTCCCCCACAACTTAGTCTCCCTTATTGATAATTCATTGGCAGGCAGGAAAACTAGCATTGCCTTCTCTTCCTACAAATCCCCTACCTTCTTCTCTCCCAAGGGACTCCCAAAAGGATACCCACTCTCTCCTCTCCTATATTTCATGTATAATTCTAAACTTTTATTTCTACCTTCCCTCTCTCCATCCTCACTTTCCATAGGTTACCTCAATGATTTGGTATTCCTAACTGCAAGAAAGGATCCTGAGAAGGTGGTGGATTTACTCTCAAAACTGGGGACAGAAGCAACAGCATGGGGTTCTAAACATGCCACAGTTTTTAATTTATCCAAAAAAATGGATTCTGTTTTCCAAGCCCAAAAATATATTAGCCTCCCCTCCCTCTCTCTCCTCTGAAGGATGTCTTCTTTGCCCTTCTCCTTCTCTGAAATGGCTGGGAGCCCTCCTTGATCCCCAACTATCATTTATTCCTAATGGAAACAAATTAATAGCAGCTGGCCACCAAGTAGCTGCATACATCCACTTTCTTGCCTTGTCAGGTTGGGGTATCCCTCTGAGACAATAAAAAGCACTGATTAATTCCTTGGTACATTTTAGAACAGATTATGCTGCTATTGTCTGGCACAATCCTAGGAAGAACTCAAGAACTACCAGACTCTTACAGGTGGTAGATGACAAAGCCCTAAGAAGAGCCTTGGGTTGCTTTTGCTCTACCTCAGTAAGCCTTCTCTTACATGATTCAAACTCTCTCACCTGAAAACAGCGCTTGTACCTTATGGTCAACAAAGCATGAGAGAAACTCCAACTCCTCACCATCCCATCCACAAACCCAATGGCCCAATTGGAAAAATCCCTCCTCAACTCTCACCTTCCCAAAAAACACCAACAAAAGCTGCACATATTCACAGAAAAAAACATATTTACCCCCTCTCTTCCCTTAGCTTCCCTGAACTCCCAATAACATCCCCCATTGCAGCCTTGGCTCCCCCCCCTCTTCTCTGCAGAAATTGATAACACAAAGAAGTTGGCATGTGTCAAGATAAACAACCTAATTTCTTCCAAATCCAATTTGTCATACTTTATCTACACTTATGGCTCCAAATATAAGTCTGGGACTTTTGTAGCAGCTTTTGACCCTAGCCAATCTCTCCCTTTTGTGGAATGTCTTGGTAACCAACACCTCTATTCAGTTTTTGAGTCAGAGATGTTTGGAATATACCTAGGCTTATGCCTCTTTCTCAATAATCTGTTTCACTCCCTTTACAAAACTCTTACTCTCCTTTCAGAAAACCAGTCGGTTATGAGAAGTTTATCCTCATCCTCCACAACTACCCACAACTACTCCCTAATCAACTCAACTGCTAAGTCAGTCCTTGCAATAAAGAAAGGAAACCCAGATATTATCCCCACCCTTCATTGGTGCCCAGGCCATGCTGGGGTCAAGGGAAACGAGATGGCTGACCAGCTAGCCAATGGATCACACCCAATGGCTTCCTTAGCTGAGTCACCCTTGTTTTTTACCTCCCCCTCCTCCTTCTATGTCAGCCAAAAAATCTCACATTAAGTACCACTCAAAAACATTACTCCTATCCCCTCTCAACAGTACCACACTTAGAAAACTCTGGGGTTGCTTCAATCCTCCCCAGTGTTTCCAGGTGTTGTCAAGCCTCCCCAGAGCACATGCAACAGCATTTTTGTAGTGCAGCTAAGGCCACTCTCCATTGAAACATTATCTATTCTGATTTAAAGCTGTCTTATCACCCATTTGTACTCTCTGCAACCTCCATGCCTCAGATGCACCAGAACATGTACCACTCTTCTGCCTAGCGCATGTTACTGAGCACAAAGCCTTGTTTGAATTAGCTGATAAACACAAAATCAAATTCACTACTTCAATTTTTATATCCCCTTCACCAATTACATTCTATGTTGCTTCCTTTTTTTTTAATACTAATAGGTTCCCAAACAATGTTCCCCTCTCCCAAATGATTTTCTAATTTGTTTCCCTCTAAATGCCCAATGATCCTTTCACCTTATCACACCTACTAAGCTTGCACCTAACGTATTTGTCTGCTTCCTTCATGCCCCAAGTTGGGTGAGATTGCACAGAATAAAATGACCATATCTCAGTCAATATCAAGCCAATGTTGAATTGGATTAGCTTAATATCCAATTTGCACAGCATCTTTATGTGATGTCAAATGAATAAAAGATAATGTGAGGTCCTGTATCCCATTAAATTTAGTTGGATTGATGTGATTTGGCATGAAGAATAGCTAATTTCCATTTGCTATTTTACTGATTGCATTTGAGGTAGGATTAAATCAATATCTTTTGCATAATTGTGAAAAAGATTCTTATGATTGTGTGCACTGAAAATAATTCAATATGCTTTAATTCAAACTCCATTTTCGGACACTTTGTATGAGATGCAATACACATAAAGAGTAGATATTGCATGACAGTAGGCAAAAGAGCATGAGACATAAGGAGTTAATGTTGCATGGCTGCAGAACTTCACATTTAGTGCCAATTACACTATGCACCAAGTAAGATATCCCTGATGGGGATATCCAGCGCAAGTTGGGGATATTCACTACGCACCAAGTGAGATATCCCTGATGGGGATATCCAGCGCGAGTTGGGAATATTTTAGGGAGGGACATAAGGATAGAAAAATATGTGCGAGAAAAATATGTGCGAGAAAAATATGTGTAAGAAAATATGTGCAAAAAAAATATGTGAGAAAAATAAGTGTAAGAAAAATATCTGCAACCATGGGAAATTATGTTTTTTAATTTTTTTTTCTCCGAAAAAAATGATTTTTATTTCATTTTTCATTTTTTTCTGTTTTTTTTGCAATTTTTTTTTTTTGAAAAAAAAAAAAAATCTCATGGTCACAAATGATTTTTCTTACACTTACTTTTCTCGCACTTATTTTTCTTGCACTTACTTTTCTTACATTTATTTTTCTGACCTTATGCCCCTCCCTAAAATATCCCTAACTCGCGCTGGATATCCCCATCAGGGATATCTTACTTGGTGCGTAGTGTTAGCAAAGGCAAAATGAATACTCATTTGCGTGACTGGAAAAAGGCCAATGAGCCTAATTTTTAATGTCGCGCGACATTTGCTAATGTAATTTTTAATGCATGATTGTACATGCTCTTAGGGCACTAGTTCTTATATATAAACAAATAGATAAATATATAGATAGATAGATAGATAGATAGATATAGATAGATAGATAGATACTAGCTCTTTTATATATATAGACATATATACATATATGGTCCAGTTCTTTTATCTACATATAAAGATAGATAGATAGATATATCTAAACCCAATAATATGGAGAAAAGTCGATAATAGACTAATGTGAAATAATATATCGCACAAAATTATTTGTTAAACACGCCCCGGTGGCTCAGTGGTAGAGCGTTTGCCTAGTAGCTAGCAAAAGGTCCAGTGTTCGATCCACTGTCGGGGCATTTCTTTTTGCATTTTAGCTCCAAAAAAGTTATATCTAAGTTCATCATCATCCATTTCACTAACATCAAAAAACCATGCCATGATGCAGTAACTCGCCTACTTTACACACACCCTCTTGTGTTCTAAAAGGAATCTCATGCTGCCATTTTTTTAAATAGACTTGGTTTCATCACACTCGATGAATTTAACATGCTACAGAAGAGAGCCGTTAAAATTGTTTCGCCATAACATAAACTAAAAATCATTCTTACTTTTTAAAAATTGTATATATATTCAACCCGACATTCAGCGAAGAAGTTTTCATTAATATACACCAGAAAAAAATTATGGGTAGCTGATAACACGTGCCGATCCTCATCTTTGATTTGATTCAGTTTTGGCTCAGCTGTAAACTTCTTCTAAGAAGACTGCGCCCTGAAAACTGAGCATGCCAGCTCGCGTGGAATTAAATTTGAATTATTCTTGAATCACGAATGCAAGTAGGTGCTGGGCATTTTTTGGTGGTGAGATGAGTAACAAATTATGATGCTTCATTAATTATGTACAATCAAAAGGATTTTGACTTGAAGGAAAACACAAAAACATGGCAAATAAGCCATTAGAAAATCCCATTTTTTTTCAATCAAATTGATATCTAATAACATTTCACTTATGAGATGTTTTTTATTCCTTAAAATCCTTTTCTTCTGATGAGTTAACATGGAGGGGATTACTATATTTTAATGACTATGACTAGACATGAATTTAATATATTTCCATGTTTGCCTTGTTTGAGACCCCCTAATTTAGCGATTTTGAATAACTAGTCAAACGTTTGTTTTTTTACTTATTTATTTATTTTTATTTCGAAAGTGAGTTGTATTGTTTAGGTGATTGAGGTCAATACCAAGGACTACGATATTGAATTAGTACAATTAAGTTCAGTTGCGGACTTTTTATTTTTATTTTCTTTATTTCATACAATCTCACCCAACACGGGGCATGAAGGATACGAGGCTAATATGGGTAAATACAAGAAGGTAAAACAAGGGAAATATAACAAGGAATTGTAATGGGGCTACTTTGAGAGAGGAATATTATTAGGGAATCTACCAGATGAGAGCAGAAATTTGGCAACAGCGGGAGCGATTGGGGAAGGAGAGAGAAGGCTAGATGTGGTAAAGGAGATTTTATGTATCTGAGCCTATTTTAAAAGGAGGCGACGAGATTCAGTATGAGAGGGACAGAAATGTAGTACATGTTCGGGAGTATCTTTCCTAGGTGATGCGCACAAGGGACAATTGGGTGAATTTGAGGCGTTGAAGCGGAATAAGTAGCTCTTCAACTGTATAAAGGCAGTAGCATGCGCTCTTGGGAGACATGATAAGTTTTTTAACATACCGAAAGGGTCAGACTTGCCTCGAAGCTTTTTTAGGGAGCTATTTTTTTTTGGGGGGGGGGGTGAGAAGAGGAGATTTAGAGTGTGTTTTCAGGGCTGATTTTAGGTGTGAGATGGAAGGGGAGGGAGGTTGAAAAGAAAAGTGGGACTTAGCTGGGTCAGCAAAAGGGTGGGAACCATTGGCAAGAGAATCCGCAATCTCATTCCCTGCTATTCCTAGGTGTCCTGGACACCAGTGGCAAGTGAGAGACAGATTTGGGTGGTGACTATGGAATTTGTTTGTAATGGTGAGGAGAGAGAGGAAGATGGAAGAGTTAGAAGTGGGGGAAGAGGTGAATGCGAGGGAGCAAATCACAGCTTGGTTATCAGTGAAAATTGTGAGGGAGTCATATAATTGGTGGAGGGGGTTGTTGAGGAATAGCATGAGGCCCAGGAGAATGCCTGTTAAATCAGATTCAAAGACTGAGAGAAGGGGTGGAGCTCCAAGATGTTGGTGGGGGTCAGTTGCCACCCCCCCTTCCTAATTGTCGAATACTCAACTGTGCCGCAGCAGCATGTATATAAATAACTAGAACGTAAAATGAAATAGAGTAAGTATTCCAACCAAGAACTACCACAAACTCAAATACCCAATAGGTTATGTGCCCATAAAGATTTCCCATTATACAAGCCTGCTACCCATCTGCTATGCAGACGGTCAGCAGGCACGCACACACCTCACATGATAGTTATATTAAACATCTGAACATTTGGCCCGGATGTATGTGTTATGGTAGAAGTTAGGTTTAGCTAGGTTACACGGCAAGTGATGTAAATAGTGTGCTGGTACCTGCCTGGCTATTCCTCATTCCTACTGGAGAGTGGAACAGGCCAGGCTAACTTACCCATGGGTTTGGGTACCAGCACAATAGGTTATGGGTGTTTTGATCCAGTAATTTGTGCACCAGCTGTGACCTTTTCTTTTTTATTGCCATTTATTTTATTATTTTTATTGTCATTGCCTGCTTCCTCATACAATCTCTCCTGTATGGTTCTCACCTGTTCACAAACCTCTCCACCACCTTCCAAAAAGTGTGAATCACCCACTATGCCTTCATCCTCAACCAATCCCCTTACCTGTGAAACAAAGGGTAAATGAAAAGACCCTCCACCTCATACTTCTCCAGGTCAACCTGACCTTCTTCAATCAATCCTCCAAGGTGACCCATTTTATAAAATGGTCAAAGAAATCCAAATCTTCAGCAAGAATAGTGTCATCCTGTCAGAAAATGGATCAAACTTCAACATGTGGAACTTAACCCTTGAACGTACACTTGGGACTTTCTTGTTGACTGAACAATATCTTCAATTCCTGATACCAGGCATAATCTTTGATCCCACAATCAACAAACTGGCTTTTGAAATCATTTTGAATTCTGTGGCTGGTGTTCATAAAGAGTCCATTGCCTGTATCTGCCCAGCTTATGAAGCCTATGTTTTCCTCACCAATAAATTCAACATCATATTGTGTGGCTCCATTGTGACCAGAATTTTGGAGCTTGGTTCCCTTGTTTTCACCCCTTTTTTGAATGATATCACAGATATCAAAGCTCATATTTGGAAGATCTTCTCTGTATATGAAACCATGGGCAGCAATGATCACCAGCTTGCCACCTACTTCATGTTGTCCATTGAACCTGGCTCTCTGCTTGCTATTTCAAAGATCAATCAGATTGATCTTCCTCTATGTAACAACCCTGCTGATTTAGTGTCATGCAAAGTGGAAACATTGGTTATAAATCTTTTTCAAGCTATAAACATGAAAAAGTCATCCACAATGACTCACAAACTGTTGGCATTGGCAACAGACACCTTGTCTTTTCTTCCTGGCATTCCAGATCCAGCTATTGAAGAAGTTGCTGAAACAAATGCAGTGTGGGTTAATTATCAAGGTTCCAAATGTTTCTGCTGTGGTAACCCAAACCACTAGAAATCTTTACGTCCACTACCTCTGCGCCCTAGTAATCCTTCTCCTATGCATCAAAATTTCACTCAAACTGGTAAAAGCAATATCCCTGATTTCCATGCTCATTTTGACCCTTGGCTAACATATGGTCCTCTATTTGCACATTTATTAAATCAACAGCATCAACCAAACATGTCCCAGCCACAGCAGATGGATTATTACTGCCCTGTCTATCCTTCACACCAATTGCCTCCACCCTGTAGTATATCCTCCATCAGCAACAACCCCAAAGTGTGAGCAAAGTTTACCAATCTTTCACTTGATGATATGCCATCAAATGAAACTCTGCCAACCGCCTTTTCTGTTTAATCCACATCCTGGACATCAGATGGTTCTCATTGCCTGCTTAAAACAGGTACAACTGAGCATTAAAGTGGTGTCCATGCTTTGTTTATTGATTTCCACAAGCTGATTAATCCTATCCCCCTTATTGTTGCAACAAAAACTACAAAACCTGCAAAACTTACAGGAATGGGTTCAATTTTAGTCAAAGGTGTTAATGACTCCTATGTTAAAATCTCCCAGGTTTTCTTTTATCCAGTTGAAATAGTTACTTTGATACCAGCCTCTTCTTTGCTAATACAGGGTGCAAAATTTTACTTTGATAATTACAATAACATTTACATATCAAAACACAAAAGCTTTTTATTCATTTCTTATTTTACAAATCAGCATAAATGGTGTCTAGAACTGTCTCTTGATGTTAATTGTAATGCAATTCAAATTAAACCACCTTACACCTTGGCCCCTGCTGAAAAAGCCTCACTTAGCTTTGACCCACCCAGTATCAACCAAAATTTTATGTCAATGGAAAATGATCTTTTGATGTACTAGCACTGTGCTCTAGGGCATGTTAGCCTCCATGTGATTCACTGTTTGCTTTTGTCTGGTGCAGGTCTAGCTTTACCTACCACTCTCCCAGATGGAGAAATCAATTGTGACCCATGCGAAGTGACAAAAAATTTAAATTTAAATTCCTTATTGCCAGCCAAATAATTTCTTGAACCACAGCCTTTAGTGGTATCCAATGTCCTTTGTCCCTTTGGAGTTGAGAAATTTAATGGTGCTTGGTACCTGGTCTCTTTCAGAGATGTTTCTACATCATACTCAGTAAGCAAGACAATAAGGAATAAATATGACATGTTTGACTGTTTTTTACACTTTATGGTTTTTATGGAAAAGAAAACCTCATATGAATTGAAAGTTTTCACATCTGAAAATGGCACCAAGTATGTCAACTCTTGCTTCCTGGAATTATTGGAACAATGGGGAATCATCTTTGAAAGTTCAATGCTGTCTTTATCATGAAAAAATGGTGTAGCTGAATGCTATAAAAGAACTATTTCTGATATAGGCAGATCAGTGTTGTTTGAAAGTAAATTAGGCAAGAAATTATGGGGTTCTGCTTTTCTCTGGACAGCATATTTACACAATCAACTTCCAAATTCAATAACTGGCAATTAAAACCTTGTATGAATTAATTTTTAATGTTAAACCACAAATGGGCATTATACAAGTTTTTGGATATGTAGCTTATGCACATGTTCCAAAGCAGAATAGACAGAAGTTAGATGGCCACGGAACAAGATGTTTTGTTATTGGGTATGTAACAGGCTGGAAAGGCTGGCTGTTTTTGGGATCCTTCAAGAGAAAAAGTTATCCAATCAGCAGTAGCAATTTTCCCTTTGATAAAGAATGCACCTACTGATTTAAGATTGATGCATGAAAGTAAAGTATCAAAAGGTAACTTATAATTTATTCTCAATAAATTAACACTTGGTGATTCTTCTGTCAATGAATTGATAGAAGAAAAAGAACTTTTGGCTTTCACCCTTCAAAAAAATGTAGCCAATTATGCCCTGATTCCCCAAAATCCATCTGTCTGGCCATGAAAATACCTGATGCTCATCTGTGGAAAGAGGCATGTGATAAAGAACTGCATAGTTTTGACATCAAAGGGGTATGGGAATTGACAGACAGACTGCCAAACTCTTTAGTTATGGGGGGGGGAACTGGGTACTGGCTGTGAAAAAAGATGCAAAAACAAATTTACCAAAAAAGTATAAAGCCTGTTTTGTAGCGCAAGACTTTTGGAAAGAATATGGAAAAAATTTTGAAGAAACATTTGCACCTACAGAAACTTTTACCTCCCTACGTCTAATTTTCACATTAGCAGCATGTTTTCAACTCCATCTTCATTCTTTTGAAATTTTATCAGCTTATCTTAATGCACCAATAGATGAAGATATTTATATTGAACAGCCTGAAGTTTTTATTGTGCAATATAAAGATAAAGCCTACAAATTAAAGAAAGCATTATATGGAACTGAAAAAGTGGTGCACTGTTGGTGGCAATACTTATCATCAAAGCTGTGCTGTTTAGGTTATGTTCCTTCAATTTTTTACTCTTCTTTATATGTTTTGACCAAGAATTCAGATAAGGCTGTGGTCTGGATGCATGTAGATGATGGAATTGTTGCTTCTTTCTCTTTTCAAGCTTTGGAAAAATTAAAAATAGATTTAAACTCCTGCATGGATGTGAAATGGAAAGACAATGTAGATCAAATAGTTGGCATCAATGTTGAAAAGTGGGACAAAGGCTATATTTTATCTCAACATGCACCAAAAAATAAGATCCTCAAAGACCATCATCCTTCAAAACATCTGGCAATGTCTCCTTTACCATATAAAGTTAAGCTAATATCTGCTGACATGAAGTCTCCTTCTCTCAACTTGACAAAATTTTTATCAATTGTTGGTTCTCTCAGCTATATTACAGAAGAAACAAGACCAGATATTTCCTTTGTGGTGAATTAACTGGCCAGTTTCTCTAGTTATCCCAATGCTGATCACTGGGGAGCTTTGCACTATCTTCTTGGCTATGTCACTAATATGGCTGAATTGTCCTTGAGTATTTTTCCTGCTTCTGATGAGGAGGTATCAGTAAAAGTATATGCTGATGCTAGCTGGGGTGATAACCATTATAGGAGCACTCATGGCTATGTAGTCAAGGTACTGAGTATTCCAATTACTTGGAGCTCCAAACAACAACACATGGTTGTGTCTTCAACCTCCACCACCAAATATTTGGCTTTGTCATTTTCTGTTAAAAGTTGTATGTGGATTAGAAATATTTATTCTGATCTCATTGGTTTTACAGCTTTAGTAGAATTTTTTTGTGACAGTCAAACTACTGTAGGGACTGGAAATAATAGATTATCCAATAAGGATAGTAGACATTGAAAAAGGGATCTTTATTTTTTAAATCAATTAGTTTTTGATAAAGAAGTTAGATTAGTTTGGGTTCAAACAAATGATCAAAAAGAAGATAGTTTAACCAAGCAATTAGGTCCTATAAATACAAAAAAATCTTTGGTTGACTTTTGTATCTCTTAATATTGTTATTTTTTTCTTTCCTTCATTTCTCTCTCTTCTTTCTTTATTTTTCATTATTTAACCTTCTTTCTTTTATTTTAAATATGTATTTTTGGTACTTTCCATGTGGGGGGAGGTGTTATGGTAGAGGTTAGGCTTAGTTAGGTTACATGGCAAGTGATGTAAATAGTGTGCTGGCACCCACATGGCTGTTCCTCATTCCTACCAGAGAGTGAAACAGGCCAGGCTAACTTACCCATGGGTTTGGGTACCAGCACAATATATCAGTTTATCTTAAGTAATAAATATTATTCCTACCTAAAAGTGGAACAGGCCATGCTAACTTACCCATGGGTTTGGGTACCGGCACAATAGGGGGTGTCAGTTCTGGCAAATCCGCACTTAAATTTGACCAAATCCGCACTTAAATAAGTGCGGATTTCCAAAACACACTAGCCCCAATACTGGTGGATTTCAAAATGAAATAAGTCACTTATTTCACTCAAATCCGCACTTTCTCAACCAAAAGTGCTGATTTCACCATCAAGTCCCATTTCACTGATTTGTCAGCATCATCCCATTCATACGCAGCACTCCGCAGCATAACACTTCATAACTCAAAACATCATACATCACTTACATCTTCATATCATATCATATAAGAGTCATGCCTTCCTCACTTTCAAATCGTGATAAATTACATAAAGCAATGACTTTCATGGCGCTTGAACTGCTCTTGGACTCTGATTCCGATTCTGATCTAGAAGAAGATTTTGTCGTTTTATCAAAAATGGCCAGGAAACGTTACCTTCTTCCCAGGTATAGGAGTTGTGGATTTTTAGGATTCAAGGAGTTTCTGTGCCCACTCTTTGTAACATATTTTATATATTTTATATTTTTTGTATATTTGTATTACTATCTTCTTTTATTGTCTTTTTTTACTCCCTCTCAAGAATACCCACTCTTTTCCCTATGAAATATTTCTTTATCCTCACCTCATCCTTCTCCCCAACCTTTTCACTCCCTTCGTCATCATTTTCAACCCCTATCCACATTTTCCTCTCCCTCTCCACACCTCTCTACCCCTCTCCTCTCCTCTCCTTCCAGTTCGCTTACCTCCCCATTTCTCCCTAACACTTTATTTTTATATACAGAAATAGGGACTGGGTTGAAAGGGAGGAAATTGGGGTTCAAGAATTGTGGAGGCGAGGTAAAGGGGAGGAATGGGGCTACAAGGGTTGGAAAGGCTGGAGAGAGGGGTGAGGAAGGATATATGGGGTAGCGAAAAGGTTGGGAAAGAGTTGGAAGGGAAGATTAAGGGTTACGAGGCATTTTAAATGAAGAAAAGGGTCTGGGAGAGGTTGAGAGGGGTGAAATGGGGATCAAAAGAGGATGGCATACAATGGGGATGGGAGGATAGCGAAAGGCATGGGGAGGGAAGACAAGCATGTGTTGATAGAATTGAAAGGGATGGAGATTGGTGCAAACAGAATGTGAAAATAGGAGGATGAACTCTGTTCTTCGGGCGAAGAACAGAGTTCACTTCCATAAAATATTAGCTGAAACATAGTTTTCAATTCTGTAAAAACAGTTGTAAGTAATAGAAAAAGTCACTGATTTTTTTTATATGTAATCCTTGCTTTACAAGGAGACTTTTGTGACGAAGCAGATTTTTGAGTTACCTTTTGAGATTTGGAATGTCTGGGAGGCATTATGAAACTGGCACATAACAAGAAAAAAGATTAAAAAGTAGAAGAAATAAGTAAAAAAGAATGTAAACATGCCTGGTCAAAATATTGAAAATGTCAGGAAGGGGTGTGTGCCGAGGATTGATGGGTAGGTAGCGAGGAAGGTCAGTGTGTCACATGTGACAGGGATGGGGTAAGAAAGGAAGGGATGTTTTGTGGCCAAAATGTGGTTGTGAAAAAAAACGGGAAAAAAGTGCTGATTTGAGGTCATAACTGACACCCTTTTTTGAAATAAGTGACTTTTTTGCAAAATTTAAGTGCTGATTTGTAAGTGCTGATTTGGTTTGAAATCCGCACTTAATTTAAGTGCGGATTTGCCAGAACTGACACCCCCTAATGTATGTCTTAATAGTTGTGAAATAAGAATATGGGATTTAATTTCATATCAGAATCGCTTGTGGATTTACCCAGCTAATTAATTATAGATGTATATGTTATATTAGACATGGAGATAAATATTTAATTATCTATTGATGATGGATATTATGGAAATGTAATGGTATATATACTGATTCCACTTTGAATCTATTTTACATAATTAATAAATATATGTAGTGTAGATAAAAATTTAAAATTTGATGCTAATGTGATGAGTAGCTATTTATTCATTGATATATATGATGATGATGATGGGGATGTTTTTATTTATTGATATCATGAAGATGGTAATGTTTTAATTTATTGATATGATGATGATGATGGTAATTTTTTTTATTTATTGATTTATATGATGGTAATGTTTTTAATTATTGCTATAATAATAATGATGATGATAATTTAAGAGAGATAAAGAAAAGTGAAAGAGAAAAGAAAAATGTTACCTAGGGCAGTTTCTCAAGAGGGTGTAAAGCAAGTTGAGAAGAGGATAGAAAGATATAACAAGAAAATAATAACAGAAACAAGAGAAGAAGAAAAAATTTAAAAAAGAAGGTTACCAAGTGTTTGGGTGGGTGCTGAAGAGTCCAAAGCTGGGTGGGCTCTGCATTGTTGGTCTGGATTAAGAGAACAAAAAAAAAAGAAAACAGAAAAAGAAACCCACTTACAAAGGGGTGTCCAAGGAATGTAAAGATAAAGATATATATAAACATAGATATATATTTCTAAGATGATTATGATAATGATCCACTTACCAAGTGGTTGTGGGAAAAAGATGGTGGGGAGGGGGGATTGGATAGGTGCTGATGAGTCTGGGGTAGAAGAAAAAAAAGAGCAAAAAAAAGAAAAGAGAAAGCATAAGCTGTAAAAGATGAGTAAGGAAGAAAAGAGAAGGATTACTTAATGAGAGGTGTTGGAGGATTTAGGATTGTAATTCAAAAAAAAAGACAGTGGGGAGGGAAGATTAGCTGGGTGCTGATGAGTCCAGAGACAGAGGTTGGGTAATTCAGGATCAATTAGGGCCCCAGCAGAGGTGAGGCTGGGAAAAGGCAAATGGAGATGAAGGTGGAGGGGAGAGGGAGGAAATCAGGTGATAAAATAAATTAAATGAAAGGAAAACAAAAAAAAGAAACAGAGAAGAAGGGGGGGGAAGAAGATGGTTCACTCACCAAGAGGTGAAAGGCAATTGAGAAGAGGAGATAGGATTTTGGAACTTGTGGAAATTGGGAGAAAAAAAGAGCAAAATAAAAAAGAAAAAAACAAAGGGAGAAAAAAAAGAGCAGAAGAAAAAGAAAAAAGCAAAGTAGAAAAAAAGAGTGAAAATAAAACAACAGCAGTAAAGAGATGAGAAAGGAGGAAAAAAATGAAACAACTAACCAAAAGGTGTGTGTTGATTGGGAATGGGAGGAATGAGAAAAAAGGACAGTGGGGAGGGGGGTTGGGTGGGTGGTGAAGGGTATGGGTCCAAAGTTTTGGGTGGTTGGGGGTAGTAAGGTTAGTGGCCAAATTTGCTATTTTTTTAGAAAGTTAGGGCACTAATTCTTTTTTATATGTAGATATATATATTTTTTAAAAAAAGAATTAATTCCAACCAGTTTCGTTTGGCAGTGTATCAACAACAAAGAATAAATCCCAAACAGTTTCCTTTAATGGTGTCTCATTTTTCATCTTATCTCATAATATTCTCTTTCTTTTTCTATAATCTTTTTCTTCCTTTTCCTTTTCCTTTTCCTTTTCCTTTTCCTTTTCCTTTTCCTTTTCCTTTTCCTTTTCCTTTTCCTTTTTCCTTTTCCTTTTCCTTTTCCTTTTCCTTTTCCTTTTCCTTTTCCTTTTCCTTTTCCTTTTCCTTTTTTTTCCTTTTTCCTTTTCCTTTTCCTTTTTCCTTTTCCTTTTCCTTTTCCTTTTCCTTTCCTTCCTTTTCCCTTTTCCTTTTCCTTTTCCTTTTCCTTTTCCTTTTCCTTTTCCTTTTCCTTTTCCTTTTCCTTTCCTTTTCCTTTTCCTTTTCCTTTTCCTTTTCCTTTTCCTTTTCCTTTCCTTTTCCTTTTCCTTTTCCTTTTCCTTTTCCTTTTCCTTTTTCCTTTTCCTTTTCCTTTTCCTTTTCCTTTTCCTTTTCCTTTTCTTTTCCTTTTCCTTTTCTTTTCCTTTTCCTTTTCCTTTTCCTTTTCCTTTTCCTTTTCCTTTTCCTTTTCCTTTTCCTTTTCCTTTTCCTTTTCCTTTCCTTTTCCTTTTCCATTCTATTCTTTCTCTTTTTTCTCTTTTTTCTCTCTTTCTGTTTTATATACTAAGACTACTGTGCTAATCTCTTTATGGGTGCCAATGTTGGTTTGAGGGAGATGTCCCAACAGTCTTCTTGTGTAGCTACCTAAAAAAATAACTAAAAAATAAACAAAATAAAAATTTCATCATTTCCTCAAGCCACAAACCCCCAACCAAAACCCTCACCAAACATAACCACCCATTTTCAAAGCCTAAAAATTACTGGAGCTCTATTACTGAAACTGCTGCTGGAAATTATGTTACTGCATTTACTTTCTTCTTGTCTATTTTCACCCTATTATTTGAAATGATCATAACCAGGTAGGGAATTTCACTTACTGAGAATACAAATTTTTCCAGTTTTAACCATACTTGCGCATCTCACATGTATCTGGTGTTCCTCCATTGATCTGGATTAAATCAAGATTTCATCTAGATACACTTCCACATCTATACCTATCCTATCTCTGAATATTATATTGGTGAAGTTTTGGAAATGGGAAGGTGCATTACATGGACCAAATGTCATTACAAACCATTCAAAATGACAAAATTTTGTGCAAAATGCCAATTTGTGCTCATCTCCTTCTTTCACACATATGTTGTGGTAACCTTCACTAAGATCTAGGTATGTGAAAATTTTGGCACTGTGAAGAATGTCAACCAACTCACCAGTCAGTGAAAGGGGGTATCTATTTTTAACTTCCAGCACATTTAATCTTCTAAAATCTATGCAAGGTTTCAATAAACCATCCTTTTTACCTGCAAAGATTATACGGGCCCCCCAGGTATTTTGATTCTCTGATGACACCATTCTTCAAACTTTTATCAATCATCTCTTTTAGTGCTGTTGACTCCAAGATGAAAAATGTGGCTATGTGGCTAAATTGAGGAGTTACACCTGGAATCAGATCAATGAAAAATTTATATGGTCAATGAGGTGGAAGGGATTTGACTCCTCCATCTTCAAAAAGTGGTAAGAACTTCAAATATGATTCAGACATCATCTCATTGAGGATTTTTTTTGGCTTTGATGACTGGAACTTAGCTGAAATCTTGGCCAATATGTTCCATGCTGTTGCATCAAATTCCAGTTCTTCCTCATCCTCCAGTGCCCCCTCCAAGTCCAGAAACTTAGCATCAAGAGAAAGTGCCAGTTCTTGCAGAAAGTCTACTGATGATAATAAAACACCAGGAGAATTTTGGGGAGGGGCCAGGGGGAAAATACTTTCTCTGTGCCTTCCATCTTACCTCTTCTATGTTGGGACTTTTCCTCTTCTTAGTGTTCTTCATCTTCTCTCTGGTTTACTCTGGTGCTCACTGGTGGTGACCCATCCCCATCCTGCCACTTAGAATCAAGAGAAAGCATCATTTCTGGTGGAAAGTCAACTGATGATAACAGAACATCAGAATACTTGCCAGGATGAGCCCATGAACCCTGAAGGGGACAGGGAGCCAATACTTTAGTGCCATAGTCCCCTTTTCTTTCCATATGAAACTTCTTTTCCTTCCAGTCAATTTGTTTGTTTTACTTGTCCAGCCATGTCATCCCCGGCACCATGTCATACTGGTTCTTCAGGTTTTTCACATATGCCTTGCATTTAGAATCCCTTCCATCACACCAGAAACTTACAGAAACATTTTCTTTTACTTCCCCTCCCCCACCAGGCAGTCCATCAAAAATAATTAAACGCCTGGGGGTTTCCAATTTTTCTTTTCTCATTTTACTCCTTTGTAAAAATTTATTGGAAATAAAAAAGTCTGTGGCTCCACAATCCAGAAGGGCTTTTACACTTGTTGTGGTGTCAAGGGTCATTAAAGGCAAGTTCAGTATAATACAATTATCATTTACTTCAATTGGCTTACACACTGATAATTCCTATAATAAATCTACCTTAAAACTTCCCTCTAATCTTCTAAAGGAGGGAACAAACTTCACTCCCAAGCGCTTTATTTTACCTGCACTTTTCCTGTGCTATCTTTCACTTCATTAACCCTGATTTACCCTCTACACTCCCTTAATAAGAGGCCACTATTTCCACACCTTAGACAAAAATATTTGGCCATGGGCCTTTGGTATTCTTCATCTAAAAGATTTCTCTTCCCACCAGTGCCCTGTTTATTGGATGCATTTATACCCATGGCATTCAGATTTTGAGTTCCAGAGCCACTTGCATAGTTGAGCCAGTAGTGAGCACCACCCACCCCATCCATTCTCTGGTGTGTGAGCTCATTATTAACTTGGATGGCCAGCTCCATAAGTGCCTGGAGAGAGGTGGGATGTGGATAAATGATTAAGGAATTCCTAATTTTTTATGAGAGCCCATTTCTGAAGTGAAACATGAGTGCTCCTTCTTCCCATGTTGTAAAATAGCTGACATGGCCCCAGAATTCCAACACATATCTGGCAACATAGTGTTTCTGTCATAACTAGTTGAGCACATGCTCCAAGTTTGTGGCTACATTGGGGTCACCAAAGGCTAATTCAAATTCCACCATGAACTGACAGAAAGTTGTTTCTAACTCACCATTTCCAAGGAGTTCTTTTGCATATGTTCTTTCCCAGTGTTCCATCTCATCTGTGAGGCAAGAGATTGAAAATCCAATTTTTGATCTCATTGGGAGACTGATTATTGTTGAGTAGGACATAAATTTTTACCAGGAATTCATACTGATCCACACAGGGTCTTCTTTTTCCATCAAATATTTCTGGAACTTCAATATTTGGGCCTTTTATAGGTGGCCCTGGTGTGGCAGGCAGTACCTGTGCTTTGGATTTTGGCAGCATCCAATTCTGCTTCAGTGGGGCCACAGTATGAGGGCTTTTCTTCTAATAGAAATTCCATGAGTCTGGTGTTCTGTTCTTGCATTTAAGCAAGAAGTGCTGCATTGGGTTGAACTGAGGGGTTCATGATCCTTTTGTAGTGCACCGGTGATTGATTGGACACCATTTCAGGACCTAAGAGGGAAGACTACTACTAGTGCTGATTCTGGCCTAAGATGGGAGTGACTATGCTACTTTAGCAGTGAGAATAACTAGACTGACTATGTTGGGGCTACCAAAAGTGAGAAGGGACTGACTATTCTGATACAGCAGTGAGACTAAGAAGTAACTTGATTGTTATATAATTTATCTGATGAGAAGCACCCCATAGTGCTTGCCCCATAAAAACCCCTTATGAAATATCCCTTTCTTCTGCCTATTAAAATGCATAGCACCTAAAGGGCTCCTCCTTTTCACCTCTCAACTCAAATCCTAACACCATCTGAAGAACACTGGAAATTTCTAAAAAATCTTCAAAGTTATCTACAAAATCACTGGAAATAAAGAAGCACCTTTATACAAAAAAAGATATAAAACAACCAGTCACTCTAACAGGTTACAGTGATCCTAACTGGGGGGAAAATGTTCTAAGTCAACAGGTGGGACACTAATCACTCTACAAGACTTCCCCATGAACTGGTTGTCAAGAAGGCTCCAATGAATTTCAAACTCCTCAAGCTATGCTGAACTAATGGCATTGAGTGAAACCACTAGGACAGGTATATGGATCAAAAAATTTCTAGAAGACGTGATCAACTTCACTGGAAAACTAGATCTCAGATGCAGCAATAAATCAACCATCAACATATCATCAGATCAATCACCCGAGAAGAGGATGAGAGATTGCAACAGAGAATTTTCTACATCAATAAACAACTATATTTCAAGACAGCCACCCTCACATGGGTAAAAAGTGGGTACCAATTAGCAGACTTACTGACTAAACCTCTTACACCACTTCACCATGAAAACAAAATAGATAGACTGATCCTACAATAATACTTTTCTTTTCTTTTTCTTTATTTTTTCTTCTTCTCTTTTCTTTTACTTTTTTCTCTTTCTTCTCTCATCCACTAAATCCAAAAAAATTGGAAATATAAAAATAATAATCAAAAAAGTAAAACAACTTTTACCTACAAGTTTCCAATATTTTTAAATATATATTGCATAGACACACAAGAAAATACCTCAGATTAGCATAGTAAACCACTTCCTGTGTCTTTTTGAGGGGTGGGTGTTGAATACTCAACTGTGCCACAGAAGCATGTATATAAATAACTAGAACATAGAATGAAATAGAATAAGTATTCCAACTGAGAACTACCACAAACTCAAATACCCAATACTAATGTTTTGTAATGACATTATTAAAATTTTTGTAAAATCTATTGTGAGATGAGGGTTATTGTTACTTAGATTCATACTGTTCTTTTTGTGAAAAATATATATTTTAAGAATGCTTTGATAAAGAAAGTTGAAAAAAGTATAGTTTCTTTTTTTTCTTTTTTGATTAGTTATAATTTTTACCACTTAAGAATTTTCACGTGTTGGTTGAGTTCTTGAATTAATTCTAGAAAAAGAAATCTTAAGTGTTTCTTTCTTTGAATAACTTCTAACTGGTGTTAAGTGTAGTATAGTAATAGATTAGTGATTTTTAGGTACATAAAATGTATATAGTCTGTGGTTCAGCCAATGTGTCTAACTCTGTTTCACTTCAGATGAAGAGATGACACTTCTAACATAGGTTATGGGCTATCGCTGATTTGTAACTATCAGTTATAATCTTTAATTTTTTCCTGGAATAAATTTTTATGTACCCTGTGTCTGCCCCATGTTGAACATGTCTACCTTTTTTATGTGCAATTAATCACCCAAGCATGTTATTTAGTGCTAAAACTAATTATTTAGTACCACTGGCCATCTAATACATGCCAGATAATTCTTATGACAATATCTGTTCCAATTTTGTCCTAGGATACAACACAAGTTTCCCCCTCCTTTGTCTCAGGAACTAAAAAACTTAGATACCCCCCCCACTATTCATAAATACATGCACCAGAAGAAACTTTTTCTCCTTCTTTGCCTCAGAATCTTCCCTTATTTAATCATCTGGAAGTTACAATACTGCTCACCCCATATCTACCCAAAATACAGTGGCACACCCTTCATCACCTATTTTAAAACCCTCAGCTCCCTCTCCTACTTTGACTCTTTCCTGTGCATCAAATTCTTCTCACCAATCAAATTACTCATTCTCTTCTCACCAAAATCCTTGAATGGCTACTCCACCTAAATCTTCTGGATAATGTGAGAAACATTCATCTCTCCATTTGTGCTCCAATCAAACACACCACAGGAATCATGAGACTCTACATGTATCTGACTGTATATCTTTCACATATGTTTCATCTAATTATGATTAGGATACTCTATCAATTTACAAGAGTAAAAATTGTAGTGATATTATAGAAGACATGATTCATAAAAAAGAATATGGAAAAATTGAATTCTGATGGATCTAATTGGCAAATATGGCTTAAAAATTTGCACTTATTTTTAAACTGGAATTTACATACCATTAAATACACTAATAATCATAATGCTATCCATGATTCTATTTCAAAATATGAGGATGAAATGAGCTAATGTATCCTCTATTATACGCTTTAAGAAAAAATTCAAAATTTCATTGATTTTTGCATCACATTCTATAAGGCCTTTTTTATTCTCATTTCCAATTTTGAAAAATCTTCTCACACTACTTGCATGGCTCTTTTAAATGGCCTTCTAAAAATTAAAACATAACATTTTACCAATTCCATGGACCATGGAAAAAAATTTTAAGTCTATTTTAGAGGAAGTTTAACAGTCAGGTTTTTTTGGTTTTGGAAAAATGGCAGCAGTTTTCAACCAACTTCTACTACTGTCATCTTTCAGTCTCGTTTCCACCAAAGAAAATTTCCATTTTGAATTATGTAGATACATCTCCCAAACTTCTTTCAACAAAATGATGAACATTATTCAAAATTCTTTTGTCAATTCATCCAACTCTATGTCCTCCAATGCTTCTACCATATCTAAAGCTTTTGGATTATCAACAGATCCGAATTCAGTTTCATCTTTGGCTTTCAAAAAGGTACAAATGGACAGCTACTGTCCTGGAAATAAAAAACCTGACTACTCCTGTTTTTATTGAAAATCCACTAAAAAATACCAGACAACATGTCCATATGATCCCAACGGTAAAGGTTTTAATGTTGCAGTTTGAGTTCAATGTGAAGCTTTTTCATGTGATAATAATGAGGCCATAAATATCAACTGCATATCACTGAACAACATAAAGGGAAAACAGCCAGCTCAAAACTCCTCAAACCCATGTCTAAAAAAAATTAGTTGTAAAGCACCAGATTTTCTCACTACCACACTAAAAGATCTGGAATTTGGTACTGATAGTTGGACAGAAGAAAATGATGGCAAAGATAGTCAATTTGTTTTTGATTCTGGTGCCACACATTATGTCACCAGTGATGTAAAGTACCCTGACAAAAGGTTGAGTCCAAATTCATTTATTTATTACTCATAAAACTTTTATTCAACTTCTATAAAACTTTGATATATGATAGAATAGAGACTCTAGAGTAAGAATATAATAGCAAAAAAATGAAAATAAATAGTTTCCCCATATAGATTTACAGCTTTCTTGTGGCACAATTTTTCAAGTCAGTGAGGAAACATCTAAAAAATATGAAAAAAAAACTATTAGATAGTTTGGATAGAATAATGAAAATTTGTGCCAAACAGAATTCAAAAGTAATAAAAACTCACAGAGAAAAAAATATTTTGTTTTCAGTCACCATGGGGTGGTTCCACCATGTGCCTTGACAACAAACTCCATTTGAGATGGCATTGATGCCACTAAATTTTCTAGAAAACTATCAGAAAAGCTCTCCCAAGCCATCTTGAGTGCAATCTTCATCTGGTTGATATTTTTGGGCTGATCATAGTCTTGAATGGTAGTTTTGAGTTTATGCCATAAATTTTCTATGCAGTTCAAATCTGGAGATTGAAAAGGCCAATTTTCCATTTTATGAAAGTTTTTTTTTTGATCTATAGTTTTTGGATTGAAGAGATGTGTGAATTGGAGAATTATCTTCCATTAAGATGAGTTTGCAAGCTGGATCATGTTTAGCAAGAAAAGGGAGAAGGGTATCCATGTAAAAATTCAGAACAAAATCAGTTGATTTCCGTTGGTTTTGAGTAAGAAATGTGAGAGGTGCTTATAGTATTAAAAAAAGCACCCCAGACCATAACTGATGTGCATCCACTTTTAAAAGCTGGTTGAATCATCTCCTCCTGAAATTGTTGACCATTCTTTCACCACACTTATATTTTTTTGACTTCATTCCAATCTCAAAACTTGATTCTTCTGAGAAAATAACCCTTTTCCAATCATCCACAGTCCAGCTTAAGTGATCCTTAGAAAATGCAAGTCTCTTTTGCTTTTGAGTTTTGTCAAAGTATGATTTTTCAGCAGTAACTCTGAAGTGGAATCCAAGCTCATGTGCATGTCTTTGGACAGTTTGGCAAGAAACATTAGCAGACAGTGAGTCAGTTATTTCAGCTAATGTTTCTTTTGGATTAGTTTTTAGCACACATGCCAGCTGCCGAAGATCTTAGATAATGGCATTTATCTTTCATTTAATAAAAATCATGATTATATTATTTCTTCCTCTTAAATCTTCTTCTGGGAAAAATGGAAAGTTGATCTAGTTTATCCTTGTGATCTAGAGAGCAATGTTTTCAAATGAATTTTTTTAACTCCTTGTCATCTGCTACCCTTCCTGCCCCCTTTTTCCCCTCACCTCCTTCCAAAATCCCTCATCCCACAGCAGTTCCTGACTCAATCATGGATTAGAACTTTTGTCTTGGCTACAATAGCACCTGAGTTCTATGAAGAACTTCACAAAAAGATCTTTTTACAAATGTGCCATCTTATGTCCCTTCATGAAAATTACACTGTGATATTTGTGCAGTTTCAAAGAGAAAAAGGAAAAATACATGCATGGCATCCAAACATACACATGAACTCATAGATTTCATGGTTTCTGACTTAGTAGATCCCATGGTTGATATTTCATATAAGGGTGAAGTTTATATGGAAAACTTCAGAGAATATTTCTTAACTTATGGAGAGATTTTCGATCTAAAGAAGAAGTCAGGTGTTTTTTAATGCTTTTAAAAATTTCAAGATCAGGCTAGGAACAATTACAAACCATGGTCTCATAATCCTCAGAGCTGAAAATGGTAAAGAATACATTAACAAGAAATTTTCTGAATACCTTTCACAGCATGGAATCCTCCATGAAAACTTCATGCCTTATCATCATGAACAAAACGGTATGGCTGAATGTTTCAACAAAACTATTGTGAAATTTCTATGACCATCTTTCTTAAATTAAACTTTCCCCCCAATTTAGTACTTTCCCTTATTGTTGGGAATATTATATCAACAATATTTTACCAAATGGGAAAGTTACTGACAGCAGACCATATCAAATTATTTTCAACAAGAAGACAGACTTATTTACAGGCTGTGATTATATAAAGAGATGTGTATATTTTGAATAGTCAGTTTTCTAGAAGATTTTAATGGTCCTATATGAATATTGTAGTAAAAATCTAATAAGTATTAAAATATAACTCAATATAAGGGTCTCAGTAATTTTAATCTCACTAATTATAAGTGAGTTACAATCTTAAAATTGGTAGAAAAATAGATGTAATAATTCAGATACTTATAAAATAATATATAAGTGCTATTTATATGTGTTTTAATTTTATTGGTTATATATTTGAATGTAATGATAAAGAATGTAGAAAACAAGACCAAAAACCCCCTCCTTTTATACCCAATAATTCCTCCAAAAAACTCATTGATTTACCAGCTCTATACATAGATAATTACGCCTCATTCCAGCTAATAAGCCTATCCAACAACATAAAGAGTTACTAAAATCATAGTTAGAATGATATCACCTGCCAAAATCCTGTAGTAATAGGGATAATCTATCAAAAATAAAGAATAAGCAAAAAAGAGAGTATATGCGTGTTATACATTAAAATAAAAGACTAAAAGGGGAAAATAAGAATAAATATTACAAAATAATAAGGGGGATTAACAGTAGAAATTTTGGGTCTAATCATGACATTATACTACATGAATTCCCCATTCAAAAATAACCAATATTGACTGAGAAACCACTGAAAAACCCAAAAAAGAGTGTGAGATGTGGGTTAACTACATGCAGTCCTTGGCAGGCACTTGAAACGGTAAATTCTTGACTAATTTAGGTAAATTTAAGTGTGTTAGTGAATTAAAGGTGCCAAGATTGAGGTTGTTAATGAATTTAGTGCATATAATAAGGTCAATGCACCTATAATTAAATTAGGACACTAAATAAGCACCAGTTGCCTATTTTAGAATGTTTCCCCACAGTGGGGATAGAATGTGGGGTAATTATAGTGCCTAAAAGATAACTTTGCTAAAAATGAAGCTATTCACATTGGAAAGATGCAGGCAGTATGTGGCCAGTACACAGAAGCCATTTCTGGCATAAAAAACACCAAATTTGAAAAGTGTTATTTTTATGAATTTGAGTAGCTAAATAAATATTCCTAATTAAGACAAATTGATCTTTCAAGGAGCATTTTTAATATTACTAAATTTATAGTGCATATATTCAACTTTTAAGTGATTTAAAGTGCATTTCTTGTCTTTCACATAAAACAATGAAAACAACAGCTTCAAGTCTACTTAAAAATTATGTAGCCTTCTATTTAAGGTTCTTAAGATTACCCTAGTATATTCAAATTTAATATTAAGTAAATAATATCTATAAAAGGTTGATATATGCATGTATATAAGGTGATATAATTGCATATATGGTATTTTATCATAATTTTTACATGTATAAAACTTGTGTACTTTTATTTATTGTTCCCATGTATAGTCCATGTGTTTAACATAATTTATAAGCACTTTTTACTCAGTCTTAGGATATTCAGGCTTACACTTTCCCATGTAAAAAACAATAAAAAGATGATAAGTTATACATTTTTTTATTTTATTTTTCAGGTATTTAGAAATTCTGTAGCATTAAAGACTAATTCTTTAAAGAAATAAAACATAATAGAATAATATGAGTACTGGTTTTCAAACCATCAGATGGTTGAACAGATTTTTATCTCTGTTTAAATTTTTTAAGAAGGGAGGATATATTTGAAATTTCCTTTTCAGGTATCCATTTATCAAATTCATTTAATTTTTTTTAAAGCTTAAGAAATACTCAGTTCCTATCTCTTTGGTAAGGATTATTTTCATGAGTATTTTTTCAATCTCTAATTTTTCACAATTTCTTCAGGTTGCTTTTTAGGTCTTCCTCTTCTTTTTGGAAATAAGTCAGGATTATTTGCATGGTAAGGTTTTAATAATGAGATAGGGAAATCTGGATGTTTCATATCATATGGGGGATATAATATGACTTCCACAGCATTATTACCAGCCATTTTTTTACTAAAAAAGGTTCTTCAAAGGGATCCTATAATTTAACATTATGTTGTGAGTTAAAATGTAGTGTTGAAATTAGGACTTACTCTACTTTTTTGAATTCAAATTCTTAAGGAGTTTTATCCCACCTTTTCTTTTCAAATTCAAATTCTCTTTTGATGAATTATTCTACATTCTTTCTACAAATTTGTTGCATATGAAAAAAGGATTTAGTACCAGAGTGTATATCTAAACTTGGTAATTTTTTTAAATGATTTACTGGGGTATTTGGTACATATCCCAGCCAGAGTTCAAATGGCGTTTTCTCTGTTACAAAATGAGTTGTGCTATTATAAGCAAATTCAAAGCCAAGAATTAATTTTACACAGTCATGTGTCAATTTCTCATTGTATTTATATTCTAATGCAAAGGCACAATATCTTCTGATCATATCTTTCAGAGTTTGTATCATTCTCTCAGCCAGCCCATCAGTTTGTGGATGGTGTGCTGTAGACAATTTCCATTGACAACCTGATACTTCCATAAAAGATGTCCAGAACTCTGAAGTAAATTTAGGGTTTTTTCAGAGATTATGGCTTTAGGGAACCCAGCGGTATTCATCATTTGAGTCCACCATAATAGTTCCAAGTCTTTTTCAGATACATCTTTATGAGTAGGGATAAATTTACATATTTTGTTAGAATATCCACAATTATTCAGAAAGAATTGAAACTTTCTTTTTCTGCTAATGGAAAGCCAGTGACAAAGTCCATATTCATGATTTCCCATGGAGCTTTTGGCTGCTCTATTTGTTGTAACAACCCAGCTCTCTTCCCAGTCAATCTTTTAGATTTTTGTCAGCCAGGCTATTCCAGGAGTCCAGTAAATGATATATAAATTATAAAACCTTAAAGAGTGGGTAAGACTTGTATTTAATGAATATAACTTAATATTTTATTGCATAATGAAATTATATAAGAATTTTATTATATACAAGTGTTACATTAAATTTATTGGTTATATATATTTTAATATACAATTAAATTGAGCGTAATATAATATATTCTACAAATAATGGCGCATTTTTATGTATTTAATAATTATAAATTTATATTTAATTAATTGAAAAACATATATTATAATTATAAGTGTAAAATTGATTTATAATATATTTAAATTAATTACTTAAATTTATATATTAAATAATACCTCTCATATGATACTAAACAATAATTAATGATGCTTCTTTTGACACTTAATTGTGTTAGAAAAAACAAATAAATTAATTTGGACTAAATTGAGATTAATTGCTTGTTTTGTTGCGTCAAATTATTTTTTGTTTCACTTAAAATATCCTTAAATCAGACTGTACCATCTGTTTGGAATTATTTTTCTCATAGTTCCTATGTTCCAATCTTGTTTAGTTATTCACTATTTTTACTTACTGATTTGGGAATTAATGGCGGGGAAACTGGATTCTTAATTGGGGTTTTAATTATTTGTTTCATGTTTTTCTCTACATTGTTATGTTTCATTTACTCTTTTGATATATTTGTTTTATTCCATTCTAATCATTGTATTTACAAAGATAGTAGCGCTTCAGAGGACCCATTGCCTATAAAAGGGCCTTGGATAATCCCCTGTAGCCTCATCACTTATTACACACTCAACAAATTAAATAACCATTTTATTATGTTTATATTTTTTTTATTAGTAATACAAATCTAATTTAAATTCTATACAACAAATCAAAGGTTGCTTTAAGTCTAATAGTAATTAAAATTGTTTGCTGCGCAGTACCCTTACATTTAATAATATTATTATTAATAAAATCTAAGTTTTTGTCACCTCTCAAAGTTGCTCACCGTTGTCTCCCTCTCAAATAAATTATATATATATTTTTGGTTTATTTCTTTATTTTCCTTTGTCCTCCTCCTTCTCTCCTCCTTTTTCTCCTATTTTTCTTACCTCTTCTAGACAACTGACCGACAACTGGGGGCCTTTCCAAACGACGACGACGATCGAGCCTGGCGACGAACGACAAAACGCACGGACCACCTAACAAAACGAAACTTTTGCCGCGACTGTGTTTCGAACTTGGGTTCGACATCTTAGGTTTATATAATATTAATTTTTATATTATTTTGAAGTGATTTTTTGATCACTATAGTAAGTTCACCTTTGCGCCTCTCACTCATATTACTATATTTTTACTGCAATAACAGTGATTGTGGCTTAATTGCTGATTCACTGAGTGTAAGTGTTCAATTTTTAAAATTTTTTTTTTCCTAGTTGACCATTATAGAGTGTTAAATCCTCTTAGTCCTAGAAGAATTGACATTTTTTATTAATAAAAATTGAATTATTAATTTAATTTTTTTTTTATTATTAATTATTGTTAATTTTGGTTGACTTAAAAGTACATTGTGCTTAGTCCCAAATATATTGCCATATTTAATATTGGTAATTAATTGGTTGAATTAACTTGATTGTTATTCCCAATTTAACCTTTCAATCCATTTTTTTTTAAAAATTAATTTTTTATTATTACTTTATATTGAAAATTATTTTTTCTATAATTTAATTAATAATTTTTTTTTTATTATTTGGAGCAATTATTGACTAACTTTAATTATTTTTTTTTATATAAAATAAAAAGTAAATTAAAAGTCTTCCCACTAATATGTCCAACAATTTGGCAGAAAAAATGGATAACATGCAAGTGGATGAAATAGAAATTGACTATGATGCTGACACTGTAAGTTCTTCTAAAGTTGGTCATAAAAAATCTTATGCTAACACAAAGAATTCACATACTGCAGGATGTGGAAATGACAGGAAATGCAAACAAACCAAACCCCCTTCCCCCAGTACCACAGAAGGAAGTAAAGCCTCTAGTGCCTCAAGAAGGTCTTCCAAAAGGCTTCAAAATAAAAAAGCTTCCTCTGCCACAACAAATCAGCAACCTATCCAGTCATATAAAAGAGTTGAAGACAGAAAATATGACATACAAAGCAAAGGTAGACACATTGTGGGATCAGGTCCAAGAACTCAGGAACCAGATTCAGGCCCAGGCCCCTCCTCAGTTGCCTCCCAATCAGCCTCAGTTTCAGGCTCAACCTTCACAGCCACCCAGCTCAACCATCCAAAATCCAAATACTATGGAAGTAGAGCAATGTAAATGGGATTATCTAATGAGTCACTACCAACAGAATGTGCAACACCCTCCTCATCATCAGCCTGGCCCATCCAGAACACCCAATTTCCATCCACCTCCTCATCCCTACCAACAAGGCAGGAGAAAGAAGGCCCAAGCACAATCCCAAACCCAGTCCCAGGGGAAGTTTCCTCCTCTGCCATGGTAAGTAATTTGGTTGATAGTCACTTGGGTATGTTTTCTAATAAATCTTCTTCTGCAGGTAATAATATTGAACATGGTGAAAGAAAAGTTAAACCTGTTAAAAGACAGCTTCCTGTAACTAGTAGCCCTATTGATGTAATTAGCAAATTTTCATTTGATGAACCTTTACATTTAACTTCTACATCTTTAATTAATCCCTCTCTTGCAATTAAAAATGATTCTGTTCCCCCTGAAATTTATACCTTAATTGAAAAAACTTCTAAGGAAATATTGAAAGATACCCTTGATTTTAATATTGTGAAAGACAAACATGTGAAAGATGTGTTAATCCATGAAAATGATAGATTAAATAATTTACACTTGCAATGTAAAGTGAGTTCTTCTGTACAAGATACAGCTTATTTAAAAATCAAAGAAACCTTGAATATTGTTCTTAGTCAACAAAAACAAATAAGAAGTGACCATAGAGCTATCTCAGATAGAAATATCAGTCTACATAAGACCTTGAGTGAATTGAAACCCCTTATTGAGGAAAATTATTCATTCAAAAATGAAATAAAATCTCTGAAAAATGAGTTTAAGAAGCTAAAAAATGATTTCCATGCACTAAGTACCAAACACTCAGTTTCTGAGGACAGAAATGTTCTATCTCTTGCAAAAGTAAATGACCAGATGTCTGAAATTCCAAGAATAAGAAACTATGTGTCTGACCTACAGGAAAAGTTCTCAACCTTAACCACCAATAATGAATTAAATGAGATTTCTGTAAATAAGCTGCATAAAAATAAAGGGAAAAGACCTGAGCAAAGTTCATCCTTTCTTCCTCATATTTCAACCATTAAACAAACTGACAATGAGTCTGTAAAATCTTTTGCTACTAGCAAAAAATCTTGTGATGGTCATGCACCAGCTGTTTCTGTAAATAATGAAATTTCTGAACACCTGGCTAAACTTCAGGAATTATTAATAATGAATAATTCAAACCAAAAAGTGGACCATCCCAGTAGTCAGAAAAATTGGCCTAAGTTAGACCAATATCCTACCTTTGATGGTGATTCTTCCTCTGATTGGCAACACTTTATCCAGAGAATTGATAATTTAAAGAGATCTTATAAACTACCTGATGAGGAAATTGTTTCTAAGCTAATTTCTTTATTTTCCAATGTAGCCTTGATGTGGTATGAATCTGTCCTCTTAGATAACAATCATTATACATGGAATGATTGGAAATCCTTGATTGAGAATCAGTTTGGTGGTTCAAAATTCAGGTTAGCTCAGCAGAGACTGTATGAGAATACTAGATATGTATCCTCCTCTGTTGAAAAGCCCATTGTTTTTCTGATGAAAATAACTAAAATCCTTAGAGCAATTGATCCAAAGTTGGATTATGATATTTGGAGAGATAAAATCTTGTATAAATTACCAAATTCTCTTAGGGATTTGATTGTTGCTAGAACTGAGCATGTAAGGGAAAATTCTTCTTTCATTAATATCTGTAATGAAGTACTACTCAACCATAGATATGAACTAAAGAATTACCTTAGTAAATCTTATAATGATCAGAATAAACCTTCTATAAAGCTCCCAGAAAAATCTGGTAAACCCTCTGCCCCAGTTTCACCTAAAAAATATGCAACAAATACTTGTTATAAATGTAACAAACCGTGGCAGAAGGGTCATGTTTGTGACAAGAAAATTCATCTTGTTGAACAAAATGAAGACACTGATGAAGTTGAACTTGATGTCAATAATTCTTCCAGTGACTGTGAAAGTAATATCTCCTATGACAATGAATCTGTTAAAGATGTTTTAATGTTGGAACATGATGTCCATTATTTAAATAATATATCTGAAGATTGTGTATTGAATTTATCTTCAGTAGAAAATGCTGAGATAATTAAAGATATTACTAACAATTCTATTCCTATATCCCCTTTAAAGGCACCTGTTATCATTAATGGTAAAAATGTTGATGTAGTTCTTGATTCTGGTGCTGGAGAAAGTGTAGTATCTGAAAAAGCTTTGGCTTCAGTGGATAAGGAATATTTGAGTAAATTATTGCCTATAACTTCTCAAAAATGGAGAGGGTATGGTTCTACCTTATTTCCTATTGGCAAATACAAAACCTCTGTATTCTTCAAATATAATGGTGGTTTTGTCAGAGCTATTTGTGAGTTTGTTGTCATGAAAAATGATAATTTGAGCAATTGGTTTATTATGGGAAATGATATTTTAACCATGTTTGGTGTGAAACTGGACCCAGCAAATAATTGATTTACCTTAGGAATGAATGGGAAAAGAAAATTCAAAATTTCTTCTCCTAGACCTTCTGGGCATTTGTTGAAATCTTGTAACTCACTGACCCAATGTAAAGGTAGAACAACAACTGAAATGGATGATTTATTACATGAAATAAATACTGCTTCTTTTGGTGATCAGTTGACTTGTGAACAAAAAGATTCTATTGTTGCCTCTATTACCTCTTTCCCTATGGCTTTTGCTCATGGTTCTAATGTCTTGGGAATCGTTCAGGAAGAAATGAAAATTACCTTATCCTGTAATTTGAGTGATATTCCTCCTACCCTTAAGAAAAAACCATATCCTGCTTCTCCATCAAAAAGAAAAGATATTGAAGATAATATTGAAACATTATTGAAAATGAATATCATTGAGAAAGTGGATGTCACCCCCAAATATTGTGTCATCTCCCCAGTCTTAATTTCATATGAAAAAGATAAAGCTAGATTATGTGGAGATTACAGAGCTTTAAATACTTATACTGTTGATGATATTTATCCTTTACCCAGAATTAATTCAATACATGCTACCTTGCAAGGTGAAAAATTTATTAGTTGTCTGGATGGTAATAAAGGTTATCATCAAGTTCCAGTTGAGAAAAATTCTCAAAATTTTTTTCTAATTGCTACTCATATGGGAATATATAAGTATGTTAGAATGCCATTTGGCCCTAAAAATGCTCCTTCAGTTTTCCAGAAAGTTATGGATAACACTTTCCATCAAGAAATTATTGAAGGTTGGCTCATGGTTTATATTGATGATATTATTGTTTTTTCTAAAACTTTTGATGAACATATGATTCACTTGAATAGAGTTTTCCAAAAAATGGATGAAATCAATATGACCTTATCTTTAAAAAAGTGTAAATTTGGTTTTCAATCTTTGAAAGTCCTTGGCCATGTTGTGTCAGGCTTACAAATTTGTGTAGACCATAATAAAGTTGCTGCCATTCAAAATGTGAAAGCACCAGCTTCTGTAAGAGAAATCCAAAGTTTTTTGGGTATGTGTGGCTATTATAGACAATATATTAAAAATTATCAGGTCATAGCCTTGCCTCTTACAAAACTGACCAGAAAAGATGTTGCTTTTCTCTGGAATAATGACTGCCAAAAAGCTTTTGATACATTAAAAAGTTGCTTAATGACAGCCCCTATATTGGCTCTTCCAGATTTTAACAAGCCATTTGTCCTTTATACAGATGCTAGCTTTATTGGTCTGGGTGCTGCCCTTCACCAAAAGCAAATTATTAATGATAAATCCTCAGAGGTTGTAATTTGTTATATTTCAAGAACCTTAAGAAATAGTGAATTGAAATATGGTGCCACTCAATTGGAGTGCTTAGCAGTTGTTTGGGCTCTTGAGAAACTTCATTACTACTTGGATGACCAAAAATTTGAGTTGGTAACTGACTGTAGTGCTGTGAAATCTCTCTTAAACCTCAAGACACCTAACAGACATATGTTCAGGTGGAAACTTGCTGTTCAAGAATACAGAGGGAGGATGACTATTATCCATAGAGCTGGAAATGTTCACTCTAATGTTGATATGCTCTCCAGATTGCCTCTGCCAAATAATGACTCCAATCCTGCTTATGTACCTGAAGATGATACTATTCATATACATGGTATATTTATAGTTGATATGGAGGAAGAGTTATTACAGTTAATACTGGATTCATATGATAAAGATTCTGATTTAAATAAATTAGTTACTATTTTGAATGATCCTAAGAATGCTTCAATTCAAGCATTAATAAAAACTCTTCCTGCAAAGTACCAAAATGCTTTAAATAAAGGAAAGTTTTCTATTGAAGATGGTTATATATATTATAGAAGGAAGCTTACCAATGTAATTGTTATTCCTCCTTCAATGAAAGAAACTATCCTTAAACTTTGTCATGATGACATATTAGCTGGTCATTTTGATCTTGAAAAAACATTGATTAGAATCAAAAACACTGCATGGTGGGCTAATATGTCTGAAGACACAAAATTATATGTTGAATCTTGTGATTCCTGCCAAAAATCTAAAAGGTTAACAGGTAAGAGAGCAGGGTTATTACAACATATTGAAGCACCTAGTGCTCCCTGGCAAATCATTAATATGGATTTTGTCACTGGTCTTCCTGTTGCAGGTAAAGACAGCTTTAACTCTTGTTGGGTAATAGTGGATAGATTCACAAAAATGTGCAAATTTATTCCAACCCACAAAGATGTATCCACCAAAGAATTAGCTTTCTTATGGTGGTCTTACATGTTTAATATTATTGGTTTTCCAAAAGCCATTATCTCTGATAGGGATCCAAAGTTCACTTCTGAGTTTTGGACCTCTTTGATGGATATTTGTGGCTGTGAGTTAAAATTGTCTACAGCTCACCATCCTCAGACTGATGGTCTAGCTGAAAGAATGATTCAAACTCTGGAAGATATGATTAGAAGGTATTGTGCCTTTGGTTTAGAATATAAAGACAATGACAGATTTACTCATGATTGGGTCACTCTTTTGCCTGGTCTTGAATTTGCATATAATAGCACTGTTCATTCTGTCACTGAGAAAAAGCCTTTTGAGCTTTGGTTAGGTTATGTCCCAAACACTCCTGCTCAGATTCTCAATAATAAATTACCTAAGTTGGAACTACACCCTGGTGTAAAATCTTTCATGCAAATGCAACAGCTATGCAGAAAACATGCTCAGAGTTGTATTGATAAAGCATTTGAATATGAAAAGAAAAGATGGGATAAATCCCATAAAGAATACACATTTAACAAGGGTGATGAAGTGTTGATCTCTACTGTCCATTTCAATTTACAAGGTAACCACAAATTAAAAGATCCTTTTGTAGGACCATTTGTTGTTAAAAGAATGGTTGGTGATAATGCAGTAGAAGTTGTATTGTATTCTCCATATGATAGGAAACATCCTGTCTTTCCCATTTCTTTGCTTAAACCTTATACTTCCAACAGTGACTTATTTCCAAAAAGAAGAGGAAGACCTAAGAAGAACCCTCAGGAAGTCACAGAAACAGCAGAAATTGATAAAATTCTCAATGATAGAATTATCACTTCTGAGAGAGGTACTGAATATTTATTGAGATATAAGAACAAATCATCTGAACATGATGCATGGATACCTGGCAAGGAAATTTCAAATCTGCCTGCTCTGTTGAAAAAATACAAAAAGAAAAAATCTTAGCATTTTTTTTTATTGTTTTTTTAGAGTGAGGGAGTGTCAGCCAGGCTATTCCAGGAGTCCAGTAAATGATATATAAATTATAAAACCTTAAAGAGTGGGTAAGACTTGTATTTAATGAATATAACTTAATATTTTATTGAATAATGAAATTATATAAGAATTTTATTATATACAAGTGTTACATTAAATTTATTGGTTATATATATTTTAATATACAATTAAATTGAGCATAATATAATATATTCTACAAATAATGGCGCATTTTTATGTATTTAATAATTATAAATTTATATTTAATTAATTGAAAAACATATATTATAATTATAAGTGTAAAATTGATTTATAATATATTTAAATTAATTACTTAAATTTATATATTAAATAATACCTCTCATATGATACTAAAAAATAATTAATGATGCTTCTTTTGACACTTAATTGTGTTAGAAAAAACAAATAAATTAATTTGGACTAAATTGAGATTAATTGCTTGTTTTGTTGCGTCAAATTATTTTTTGTTTCACTTAAAATATCCTTAAATCAGACTGTACCATCTGTTTGGAATTATTTTTCTCATAGTTCCTATGTTCCAATCTTGTTTAGTTATTCACTATTTTTACTTACTGATTTGGGAATTAATGGCGGGGAAACTGGATTCTTAATTGGGGTTTTAATTATTTGTTTCATGTTTTTCTCTACATTGTTATGTTTCATTTACTCTTTTGATATATTTGTTTTATTCCATTCTAATCATTGTATTTACAAAGATAGTAGCGCTTCAGAGGACCCATTGCCTATAAAAGGGCCTTGGATAATCCCCTGTAGCCTCATCACTTATTACACACTCAACAAATTAAATAACCATTTTATTATGTTTATATTTTTTTTATTAGTAATACAAATCTAATTTAAATTCTATACAACAAATCAAAGGTTGCTTTAAGTCTAATAGTAATTAAAATTGTTTGCCGCGCAGTACCCTTACATTTAATAATATTATTATTAATAAAATCTAAGTTTTTGTCACCTCTCAAAGTTGCTCACCGTTGTCTCCCTCTCAAATAAATTATATATATATTTTTGGTTTATTTCTTTATTTTCCTTTGTCCTCCTCCTTCTCTCCTCCTTTTTCTCCTATTTTTCTTACCTCTTCTAGACGACTGACCGACAATTTTGGACAAGAGTCACATATGTAGATGTATTTTTGTACATCTTCTTTTATGTTTATCCAACAGGCTGTATTCTTAACTCTAGTTATTGTTTTTTTAAAATTAAAATTACCAGATAAGATGTCATCATTAAAAGTACTTAACATTTACTCTTTCATAGAAGGTGGTATAACTATTACATTACTTGTCTTTTTTCTGTAATATATGTATCCATTTTCAATTGAAAGTTTACCTTTTTCCAATGAATTCTTATAATTTGGAGGTAAGGTTTTAATTAATGCACTCATAGAGGCATTTTTTGGATCATTTAAAATGGAAGATAATTTAGACAAATATTTATCAGATGAATAGTTTTCTAATAACTTTTGCATAAGTTCTTCCTCTAAATCCACTATATAAATCCCAAATATATGTATTACCTCATTTTCAGGCACATAAGCTGGGTTGCCATTATTATTTGGCAAAGGACTTCTGAATTATAAATCCACATTAGAATGCAATTTTCCTTCCCTATGAGTTATTGTAATTCTACCTCTGTTTTCTTGTACAGCTAGTTTCCATCTAAAAATGTTCCTATCAGGTGTTTTAATGATTAGTAATGATTTTACTGCACTGAAATATTTTATTATTTCAAACTTCTGGTCTTCCAGATAGTAATGAAGTTTCTCCAGGGTCCAAACAATGGCGAAATATTCCAGTTGGGTGGATCCATACCTTAATTCTGTTTTTCTTAAGGTTATGGATATATAACAGCTAACTACTTTAAATATATTATCTGTTTTGCTTTAAAGAAGCACCTAACCCTGTAAATATTGAATCAATATACAAGAAAAAAGGGAGGTTTAAATCTGGCAGTCCCAGTATTGGAGCTGACATTAAACATTCCTTTAATTTATCAAAGGCATGTTGTATTTTATTATTCCAAATGAAAGCCTCATTTTTCCTGATTAATGTTGTTAAAGGAGCTGAAATGGATTGGTAGTTTTTTATATACTGCCTATAATATCCACACATACCTAGAAAACTTTAAAAATCTTTCACATTTTTAGGTATATAAATGTTTTTTATTCCTGCCACTTTATTCTGGTCAACACAAATTTATAATCCAAATACAACATGTCCAAGTACTTTCAAGGATTGAAACCCAAACTTACATTTCTTTAATGCAATTGTCATATTAATTTCATCCATTTTTTGAAATACTCTTTTCAGGTAATTTAAATGCTCATCATATGTTTTTGAAAACACTATGATGTCATAAATATAAACTAAAATCCATCCTTCAATCATTTCCTGATGAAAAATACTATCTATCAATTTTTGGAAGACTGAAGGTGCATTTTTTGGGCCAAAAGGTATTCTCACATATTTATATATCCCCATGTGTGTGGTTATGAGTAAGAAATTCTGAGAATTCTTTTCCACAGGAATCTAGTGGTAACCTTTTTTTCCATCCAGACAGGAAATATATTTTTCACCTTGTAAGGCAGAATGGATAGAAGCTATCCTTGGTAGAGGGTAAATATCATCAACAGTGAATGTATTCAAGGCTCTTTTATCACCACATAATCTTACTTTATCTTTGTCATAAGAGATTAAAACTGGTGAAATAACACAATAATTAGGTGTTGTGTCTACTTTTTCAACAATACCCATTTCTAACAACATTTTAATGTTGTCTTCAATGTCTTTCCTTTTTGCAGGAGAGGTTGGGTAAGGTTTACTTTTCAAGCTTCCAGGAATATTATCCAAATCAAAACTTAAAGAGTTTCTCATCTCATGGTCTTTGACAAATCCTAGTTCATTTAAACCATGAGAAAGTTCAATAGGATAAGATTTTATCAATCTCAAAATATTGTTTTCTTCAAATGTTGAGAGTTGAGGACTGAAAGAGGCTTTTTGGATTTCTTTTCCAATTCTATCACTTCAGAGGTGGTTCTTCCACCTTGCAGTTGTTCTTCTTTAAGAGCAACGGAATAGACTTAATTTTCAGAGAAAATCTTGAATTTTCTTTTCCCATTTACACCTATAGTGAAACAATTATTTGCAGGATCTAGTTTGATGCCAAATTTGGTCAATAAGTCATTGCCAATAATATACCAATAATTACAATTATTATTATCCATTACTACAAATTCACATACTGCTCTTACATATCCATTATTATAATTAAAGAATATAGAAGTTTGGTATTTGCCAATTGGATGCAATAAAGAACCATATCCCCTCCAGTTTATTGTCTGTACAGGTTCCAGTTTTTCTTTATACTTACTATCAAGTTTCATTAATGTATTTATGGAAACTAAACTACCAGCAGCCCCAGTGTCAAGAATGGCATTCATTTCTTTTACAAATATAACAACAGGTGCTCTAATAGGTGTTATTTTGTAAGTATCATGAGTTACATCTTTAATTATTTCAGCTTCCTCAATAGAAGTTGAAGATGTATCTGTATGAGGTAGTTCATAATTCAGGTACATAATATCCTGTTCTAATATGTATATCTCATTTTCATCATCACTGTAAAAAAATTTTACTTTTACAATCCTCACTAGATTCCTCCTTTTTATCTTCATGATTACTTGGGCTGAAGGTTTTTTCTTCTCCACTGGTAACTTATTTGTAGTAGGTTTTACTACCTCAACATTTTTCTTGTAATTATTATACCTGTTTTCATATTTGTGGTTCAATAATATTTCATTGCATATATTAATAAACCCAGAAGTATCTCTGTTGGTTTCAGTTCTAGCTACAATAATGTCTCTGACTGATGTAGGCAATTTATATATTATTTTTTCTTTCCACTCATCATAATACATTTTTGGATCCTTGGCGTTCATGATTTTTATTAAAGTCATTAAAAATACCATTGGTTTATTTCCAGAATTTGGATTATATCTGGCTTTCTCATACAATATTTGTTGAGTGGTTCTAAATTTTGGGCCACCAAATTGCCTTTCAATTAGTGCCTCCCATTCATTCCAGGAGTAGTTAATTCCCTCACTCAATACAGATTCAAACCATAATAAGGCCTTATCTTTAAGTAAAGATATTAATTTTGATGTAATTTCTTCATCAGGTAGTTTGTATGAAAATTTTAAGTTATCAATTCTCTGAATGAATTTTTGCCAATCAGAATTTAAATCCCTGTCAAAAGAAGGGTACTGATCTAACTTAGGCAAGTTCATTTGGTTAGTTTTTGCTTCCCTAACCTGAGTAATATTGAGTAATTCACTTACTTTGAAAAGATGATCATTTATTTCATCCTTTACTGATTTTATACTCTCAGAGCCCATGACATTATTTTCATGTTCAATCATTAGTTTATCATCTGAGTGTTTCATATATAATGGTATTCTTTCCACATAAGAGGTATTATCTTTTATTTTTTCAGTATTTTTCAAAATTTTTGCTACTTCAATTTCCACTCTTTTTAAACTATCCTTTATTACAGGTACATGAGTTAAAGTATCATTTACATTTGAAAAAGACAATTTTACACGTCCCTCTATGGTAGCCATAATATTCTGAGAATGTTCTAATTTATTTTCTAAATTTTTAATCTCAGAGTTTAATCTTTTGTTTTCATTGATTAATTCATTATTTGAATTCTCAATAATTTTTAACCTATTGGCTATTGTACTCAATGATTGTGTGAGTTTTAATAATACCCTTTCTGTATTATTGTTTGACTCTTTAGAGAATTCTTCCAATTTTTCAATTCTTAATAATAATTTACTAATTATTTTTGATTGCATTGGATTTTCTTTTAGAAAATATTAAATTTTTTCTGTGTCCAATTCAGAAGACTCATCATCAGGTTCAAGATTTAATTCATTTGGTTCCATTTTTATATTAATAGCATTTTCCTGGTGGTCAATAAAACTATGTACATTGTCCTCATTTAAAGACAAGTTTAACATGTTATTTTCAAATGAAGACTGCTGGATCCCTGCTGTGGAGGGTTGTTGTGATTTTGGGCATACCAGTCCCACTTCCATTTGGTGACTGTGATCTTTTGATCCTCTTCTTAGGATATAGGTGTTGCTGTTTCCACTGTGGAATTTTTTGATACAACAGTTTTTGGTTGAGCTTTTTGGTCCCACTAGAGCTTGGTTGACTTCTATACAACCATCTGCGGCTCTTTTCTCCAATTTTTTATCTGGTCTACTATATTGTTGACTCTTATTGTTAGGGTGTTTAAAAGAGTGGATAGGGAGTGAATTTGTTCTTGAAAAGTATTTTTTGTTTTCTTTATTGGTACTTGTTTTAAAAGTCTTTCCCTTTCCTTCAGAGACATCTGTGGAGTGTTGCTGTTTGTGGGAAAATCCTGGCCCTCCACTTGGACGTCCTGTAGTAGGTCTTTCAACTCTAGGTCTTAAGTTATAAGTTTTTTCCTTATTACTCACAATGTCATTGTTGTTTTCACACATTTTTACCTGGAATTAAAATCAAAAATAGAAATATGAGATATTAAAACTGCAAAAAGGAGTTTTCTCAGTGTGAGTTAACACTACTTTTGATCAATTAATTTCTTACTAGTAGGTTTTAAGTGAATTAATAAGTGCCAAAAGTCTAATATACTATTATGTGGTCACTTTATATAACTGGTCTACAATATGTAGCCATGTTTTTAAATTTAAAAAGAAAATTTGTCAGTAATATTCTTTCTAAATATAAAATGAGTTTTACAAACCAATAAAAAGAGATTAAAAGTCCTGTTCAAAATTAACAATTAATGAGCTTTTATTATCTGGCTTATTATCTGCAAAAATCACAAAATTAATTGGTCTATTGACAGACTCCCACTAAGAACAATTTTTATGTTAAATTAGTGGCAAAATTGTTGACTCAATATCACAATTTTATTATATAACAAGGCTTCTTTTTCTGAAATCACTAAATAAGTGACCTCAACCTGTTTTGATCATCCAAATATTTCTATAGGGATTTTATTCACTTGTAGCCTCTTTTTGAATTCTTACTTGAAGATAACCAACAGAATTCTTCAGGAAAGGTCCCCAATTGTCAGGCTGAGATCAAATACAGAGACATGAAATAGCTTGAATAGTCAGTTTCTAGAATATTTTAATGTTCCTATATGAATAATGTAGTACAAACCCAATAAGTATTAAAATATAACTCAACATAAGGGTCTCAGTAATTTTAATCTCACTAATTATAAATGAGTTACAATCTTATAGTTGGTAGAAAAAAAGATGTAATAATTCAGATAATATTAAAGACTTTAAAGGTTCTATTGATATGTATTGTGACTGGATTGGTTATATATTTGATTTTAATGATAAAGAATGTAGAAAACAAGACAAAAAACCCCCTCCTTTTATACCCAATAATTTCTCCAATGAACCCCTTGATTTATCAGCTCTATACATGGATAATGAAGCCTCATTCCAGCTAATACACCTTTCCAACAACATAAAGAGTGACCAATAACATAATTAGAATGGTATCACCTGCAAAAATCCTGTAGTAACAGGGATAATCCATCAAAAATAAAGAATAAGCAAAAAAGATAGTGTGTGTGTGAAATACCTTAAAATAAAAGACTAAAAAGAGAAATAATAAGACTAAATATTACAAAATATTAAGGGGGATTAACAGTATAAATGATGGAGATAATTATGAAAATAAACTATATGAAATACCCATTCAAAAATAATCAATATTGACTGAGAAACCACTGAAAACCCCAAAAAAGGGCATGAGATGTGGGGTAACTACATGCAGTCCTTGGTAGGTGCTTTCACAGGTAAATCATTGACTGATCTAGGTGAGTTCAAGAGTGGTAGTGAACTAAAGGTGCCAAGCTTGAGGTTATTAATATAATTAGTGCATATAATAAGGTCAATGCACCTATAATTAAATTAGGACACTAAATAAGCGCCTGTCACCTATTTTAGCATGTTTCCCCACAGTGGGCATAGAATGTGGGGTAATTATAGTGTGAAAAAGCTAACCTTTCTTAAAATGAAGCTATTCATATGGGAAAAATGCAGGCAGAATGTGGCTAGTACATAGAAGCCATTTCTAGAATAAAAAACATCAAATTTGAAAAGTGTTATTTTTATGCATTTGAGTAGCCAAATTAATAGTCCTAATTAAGAAAAACTGATCTGTCAAGGTGCATTTTTAATATTACTAAATTTATAGTGCATATATTCAACTTTTAAGTGATTTAAAGTGCATTTCTTGTTTTTCACATAAAACAATGAAAACAACAGCTTTAAGTCTACTTAAAAATTATGTAGCCTTATATTTAATGCTCTTAAAATTACTCTAGCATTTTACCACTCTATATTAAGTACATAAGAGTTATAAAAGGTGGATATATGCGTGTATATAAGGTGTTATAATGGAATATATTGTATTTTATCATTATTTTTACTTATGTATACAACTTGTGTACTTTTATTTATTGCTCCCATGTATAGTCCATGTGTTTAAAATAATTTATAAGTACTTTTTACTCTATCCTGAGGATATCTAGGCTGACACTTATCACCTATCAAAATTTTTGGTAAATGGGCATATGTGCATATTTTAACTGAGAAGAGAAAAAGAATAGAGGTCTGGAAAATTCAATACAGGGTTTTTAGTTTTATAGATGGTGGTAAGTGCTGGATTTTTTAGAATCCAGAGTCTAATTATTTTGTTCATTCAGAAATGGAAAAATTCATTCCCAAAGGAGCAGATGAAAATACCAAACTACTCATATCATCATATCCAGTAGAATATCAGTCTAAAGGTGAATTTTTATTTATATTAAATCAACTGAAATTTGGTGACTGTACAGCAGAAGAAACTATTTCACCACTGGCTTTTATCATTGATTTAATTAATAACAACTCATGTTAACTTTCTAATCAATTGACTCAAACTTTCAAGTAGGAAATGAAGAGACCAGATGAGTTTGAGTAGAAAGCAGCTTATATTCAAGAATTAGACAATATGTCTAATATGGAGGTATGGGATTCTGTACCTCTTCCTCCTTAAAAACCTGTCACTGGTTCTAGATGGGTTTTCGCTCTCAAAAGAGATGAGTTTTGAAAAATAATTAAGCACAAAGCATATATGTGGCTCAGGGTTCAAAGCAAATTGAAGGCATTGATTTTAACAATACTTTTTCTCTCACAGCTACTTTTGAATTCTTACATTTAATTCTCACTCTAGCAGAAACCAACAATTGGCCAGTCAAAACTTTTGCTGTCACTGAAGCTTATCTTTATAGTGATCTTGAAGAGGATATCTATGTCAAGCAGCCTGAAGGTTTTGAATCTGCTAATCCAACTCATGTTTTCAAAATTAAGAAAGCTCTCTATTGTACTAAGCAAGCAGCCAGGTGCTGGTGGAAACATCTTAGTGGTATTCTACAAGGTTTGGGGTATAGATCATGCAATCAGGATAAAAGTGTGTATGCACTGGCAAAATATGGATCCAAAGGTATTCTCTGGACTCATGTGGATGATGGTGTGATGTTATGGAGTATTGATGTGGTGTTGAAAGAGTTGGAAATGGATATGGGGAGTATTTTGAAGATAAAATGGCAAGATGGTATCACTTCTATTGTTCCTCTAGCAGTTTCATGATGTCCCAAAGGTTTCACTATCCACCAACTGGCCATTTTCAACAAACTCCTCAAGAAACACAATGCATAAAGTCTTACTTCTCACTCACCTCATCCCATGGGTCTTTTTTCATGTCATTAAAAGAAGAACCCCACCCTCCATTTGAACCAATCAAATTTCTGTCTGTCATTGGTTCTTTGTCATATCTTGTAGCTGGATCAAAGCCTGATTTAGCATATCCCGTCAAGTTCCAGGAATGTTATGCATCAAGACCAGGTAGAGCTGAATGGGATGCACTTTATAATTTTCTGAGATGTCTGAAATTCACCAAAGATATGAAATTTCATCTGTTCCCAACAATCAACATCAATCCATAAATTGAAGTCTATTGTGATGCTACATGGGTTGGTGACTTATCTAGAGCTACAGATGATCATGTACTTCAAATGAACAACTGTCTCATTTTATGGCAATCAAAGCATCAATAAATAGTAGCTACAGCTTCACTTCATTCAGAATTAATGGCAATGTCAAATGCAACTCATCAAGTTATGTGGATTGGAAATCTTCTGTGGGAACTGTATTTGTGTCATGGACCAAAAACTCTTTATTGTGACAACAAAAGAGCTATTATTGCAGCTACAGATGACCCTTCAGAGAAGCATTGTAGGCATGTTGACTTGGATTTATATTTTGTAAATGAAAAATTTCATCAGTGTGAAATAGATATTAAATGGGTTTCTATATGAATCAGGTGGCAGATTTTTTGACATAGATTTTACACCAAATGTATGGAAGGAGAAGAGATATTTATTGGGGTTTTTACTTTCATATTTTTTTAAATTTTTTTAAATTTTTTTAAATGTTTTTAAATTTTTTTAAATTTTTTTAAATTTTTTTAAAAATTTTAAAAATTTTAAAAATTTTAAAAATTTTAAAAAATTTTTAAAATTTTTAAATTTTTTAAATTTTTTAAATTTTTTAAATTTTTTAAATTTTTTAAATTTTTTAAATTTTTTAAATTTTTTAAATTTTTTAAATTTTTTAAATTTTTTAAATTTTTTAAATTTTTTAAATTTTTTAAATTTTTTAAATTTTTTAAATTTTTTAAATTTTTTAAATTTTTTAAATTTTTTAAATTTTTTAAATTTTTTAAATTTTTTAAATTTTTTAAATTTTTTAAATTTTTTAAATTTTTTAAATTTTTTAAATTTTTTAAATTTTTTAAAAATTTTTTAAATTTTTTAAATTTTTTAAATTTTTTAAATTTTTTAAATTTTTTAAATTTTTTAAATTTTTTAAATTTTTATAATTTTTATAATTTTTTAAATTTTCAAAATTTTTATTTTTCTTCTGAACTATGTTAGCTATGGACAGTTGTTGTCAAGGGATCCTAATGGTCTAGAAGATTTTATGGCAGTCCAAACAGCGGTGAAGGTGGATAACTCAAAGATTTCAATCAGAGTACATAGAATTTTATCTTGCTGTTTTATTACTCAAGTAAAAGGTAAAGGAATCTTTTATTATCAATTATAAAGATTTAAATTAGGAAAATGTGTAAGTAGTAAATCAGATATAATGGTTAATAGAAAAGGTATTTCATTGGTTATAATAAAATATAGTAGTAAGTAATGGGATGAAGAAAACAACACAAAATAGAAGGCCTTTTTCAGGCAAAAAGGAGAGTGAGTACATGGAGTTAAGAAGCCTACATACAAGATTGTGAGAGAAAAATCCATCCAAAATAAGAAATTACAAATAACAAAGTGTACTAAAAAGATGCGCCAATAAAATGTATTTTAATGTATATATCAATTTATTTGATATATTTTAAAGATTACTATAAGGTCACACATAGTAAGAAATAATTTGAATTAAATTTTTATATCAATAGAATTTTTACTTTTTCAATGAAAGAATTTGGATTTAAAATTTAGTATTACTATATTTTTATTTCTCTTATAACCTGTCATTGAGCATGGTGTTAGGGACTAAAAACATGAGGGACATTATTATTAATTTTAAATATCTACTAAATTTACTTATTGTAATTAGTTAATTTATTACAAGTAATTTTAAAGTAAATGTAATAATATAATTTACAATAAAATAAGAATTAAAAAGGTGTGGCTTCATCCCAGTAAATAATTAATTATTTTACTGGGTAGGTCTAGTAGCCTGGCTGACAGTTGTAGTGAAATAAATAAGAGGGGGGGTGTTAAGTGTAGTATTAGGTGCATAGCATGTATATAGTCTGTCAAACAGGCTACTAGAATTACCCAGCAAATAATTATAATTATTTACTAGAGTAGATCTACACCTTTACCTCTAACATTATTAGGGGGTATCAAAGTTAGAAATTTGTAATTATTTAAAAGGTATTTCACTGCACAAATAGAAAGCCACAAAATTGACATTAATTCTCAGTAAAAAGTCTTTTGGGGGGCACAATATGGCATGTTTAAAAAAATAATAATGGTTGATTTGATGGAAAAAAGAGGTATTTTGAAATGGAATATTTCTAACTTTGATACCCCCTATTAGTTATATTTACTTTATAATTACTTATAATATTTTAATTAGTTAAAAATTAAAATTAATTAAATATATAATTATAATTTTTTCCCCATTTTCCTACTCCTTGAAAGTGTCCTCATGACAGCTGAAAAGTACATTGAAATATAATAATACAGAATATTAATTGTTGACATCTAAAAAAGAAAGAAAGATGAAATATTTTATTACCCTTGACATGTGCAGGAAATACTGTGTACATGTCAGCCAGGCTGTCTCAGGAGTCCATTAAATTTTTATAATACTTTATTGAAATCATAAAAGGGAATAACATTATGTATTTTATATATTTAAAATAAATTATTTTATTCAATAATAAAATTATATAAATTTTCTATAAATAAGTAAAATAATTATTATATTCATTTTATTATTAAGTAGATTATTTATTACATAAAAATATATTATATTCTATAAAATCATGACGCATTTTTATGTATTTAATATTTATAAATTAATAATTAATTATTTATAAAAATATATTTTAAGTGTAATGATAAAATTAACTTATAATTTAATTAAAAATTAATTAATAAAATTTATATATCAAATAAAAACTTGTCATATATTATTATCCATAAATATTGGGCGCTCTTTGACCCTTAATTGTGTCAGAAAAATTATTAAATAATTTAAAACACTTATTTAATAAAATGGTATTAAATTCTCACTTTAAATTAGTAATATCATTAAATTAATTATTTGTTTCATTTAAACTAGTCATTTAATTAATTAAAAAGTAAAAATAATTAATTAAATTTTCTTTATATTGGGTTAAATTGCTTACATAAATTTTGGTGTGAAAATAATTTTATTTGTTTTAATTAAACCCTTTACATCTTACTGTAATATCTTTTTAGGATTTTTTTCCTCACAGTTCTTATGTTTCATATTCACTTTGTTGGCGGGTTGTCTAGAAGAAGGAGAAAAAGAGAAGGAGAAGAAGGAACAGAGTAAAGGGAAAAACAATAACAACATTGATTAGACAAAGCTTGGTCTGGGAGTTACAAAAATTATAACATGATATTTAGGGGAGGATATATAGTAAGTCTTTTATTCTCTCTGCTTAATTAACAAATACTAATATTAAATAATCCTAAAGAAACCTTTATATGTATAATTTATATCAGATTTCAATGGCAAGAAATCGCCATAAGTAAAACTAATGTAAACATAACATTTTATATTAATAATAATATTAGTGATAATAATAAGATAAAGTAAGTAATAAGTGGTGAGGCTACAGGGGGCTACACAAGGCCTTTATATAGGTAAGGGGCCCTCTGAAGCGCCACATTAATGTATATACAAAGTAAGATAAAATAAAAATAATATGTAACCAATTTTGGGTAAGTGTAAGGGGAAACCCATGATACAATTAACTAAGACACATGACTAAGAGCCTAAAATCCACTAATTTAATCCCAAACAGTTACAATAAAATTAGGGAGTAATTAAATAAGTTTGAGACACATAAAAAAACTAATTTAATTTAAAACATGTCTGATAACCCTTTATTTAAAAACCAATTTTAAGTGAAACATAAAAATGAACTATTTTAACACACAAAAATAGTGTAATTAATTAATTTAGTATAAAACACAAGTAATTAATTATTTTAACTACTTTTATTAGTATCATAATTATTTTAAGTTAAAAAAAGTACTTATTTTAACAAAATTACTAATTTTTAGAATAAAAAATTAATAATTTATTTAATAAAGTGTTTTAACTTGTTTAATACTTTGATGACAAAATTATGAGTCAAAAAAGCGCCCAATATTTATGTTTAATAAGATATTAAAGGTATTATTTAATATATAAATTAAATTGATTAATTTAATTAAATTATAAACTGATTTTATACTAATAATTATAATATATGTTTATAATTAATTAATTATTAATTTATAACTATTAAATACATAAAAATGCGCCATAATTTATAGAATATAAAATTTATTATGCTTAATTTAAATGTATATATAATTTATATAATAATAAAATTAATATAATACTTATTTTACTTATATTTAATAAGATACTTATATAATTTCATTATGCAATATAATATTAATTTATATACATAATATGCATATTTTTAGGGCCTCTTTTGGTTCCAGTATATTAACATAAAATTTAATGGGCTCCTGCTATAGCCTGGCTGATACACATAGTTACTTATTATATTAATTAAATGTTTTGTGAATTTATGGTGAAAAACTATTTACTTACTCACGGGTTTAGTTTACTGTTTCATATTTTTCTCTTAATCTCTATGGTTTAATTACTCTTTTGTTTTCTTGTCTCACAATATTATTCTTTTGTATATACACATTTATGGAGTTTCAGAGGTTCTCCTTGCCTATAAAAAGGCCTTGGAAGTCCCCTTTGGCAGGTATCACTTACATTACTTATATCAATTTAAATACTTTATTATTATTTTTTGACACTAAAAGTCTTATAAAAATATTATATAAATAAATATAAGGTTTCTTTAAGTCTTTTAGTAATTACAGTTGATATTTAAGAAGAATAAAAAAATACTTACCTGATCATTATCCCCGTTAAACCATTGTCAAGTCCCTTATCCACAGTTCCAAAACTTGTTGTTACATTTCTTTAAAATTAATTCCCTATTATTTTTTTCTTTTTATTTCTTTTAACTATATTATTTCCATTTATTTCCCTCTTCTCCTCTTCTTTTTCTCCTTCTTCTAGACGACCAGCCAAAAACTGGGAGTCTTTCCAAACGACAACAACAAATTTTGACAATTGACTTGACACACAAACCACTTAGTGCAAAAAAGTAAAATTTTTCCGCAACTGTGTTTCAAACTTGGGTTCAACTTTTTAGGTTTATATAATATTAATTTATATATATTTTAAGGTGATTTCTTGATAACTATAGTAAGTGTCAGCCAGGCTATCTCAGGAGCCCAGTAATTTATATAATAAATTACTGTAATTATTTAAGGGAATAATGCTATAAATTTTACGTAGTTACAATAAATTATCTTATTGAATAAAATTATATAAATATTTTATAAGCAAAATAATTATTATATTCATTATTAAGAAAATTTTTATTACATAAAAAGATATTATATTCTATAACAACATGGCACATTTTGTATGTATTTAATATTTCTAAATTAATAAATTAATTATTAAAAATTATATTATAAGTGTAATAATAAATTTAACTTATTATGTAATTATAATTTAATTAATAAAATTTATATAAAATAAATACAATTTATCATATAATACTATCCATAAATATTGGGCGCTTCCTCAACCCTTAAGTCTGTCACTAAAATTACTAGATTAATTAAAATACTTATTTAATATGATAAATTTAAATTCTCACTCTAAATAAGTTATTTTATTAAATTAATTAATTGTTTCAATTAAATTAATAATTAAATTACTTGAAGTAGTTAAAACAAATAATTTAATTTAATTTATACTGAATTAAGATTTATTATATACATTAAAGCGTGAAAATAATTCCTTTTGTTTTAATTAAACCCTTTTCAGCTATATGTAATACCTGTTTTAGATTTTCTTTCTCAAAGTTCTCAGGATTCCCACACATGTAGTTATTCATTATCTTAATTGTTTTGTTTTGGGATTTTATGGTGGGAAAATGGTTCCTTATTCAAGGGGTTAATTTGTTGTTTCATTTTTTCACCTTATTTTTGTATGTTTCAATTAAATTAAATTACTTGTTTGTTTCACATTACTATATTCTTTGTAAATACAATTGAGATGCTTGAGATGGTCTTCTTGCTTATAAAAGGGCCTTGGAATCCTCTCTGAAAGTCATCACTTACATTACATACATTTTACAAACTTACAATACATTATATTTTATTTTTATTAGCATTATAATTCTAATATCAATACTCAATAATCAATCTAAGTTTGCTTTAAGTTTATTAATAATAAAAATTGTTTTCCGCGCAGAGAAGACATTGCTTAATTAATTAAAATTTTTACCAATAAATTGAACCTCACTGTTGTGTTATTCATCATAAACTATTGTTGTATTCCTCTCATTTTGTTTTAATTATTTTATTAAATTTTATTATTTTCATTTATTTCCTTCTTTTGTTGTCCTCTCTTTAGTTCTTCCTTCTTCTCTGTTCCATTTCTTCTTTTTCTTCTCCTTCTTCTAGACAACCTGCCAACAATTGGAGGCCTTCCTAACGACAAGGACACTTTTTTGACAAAAGACATAATGCACAGACCACTTAGCGCAAAACAGCAAATTTTTTCCACAACAATTTTTTGAACTTGGGTTCAATATTTTTGGATTATAATATATTAAAGTATATATATTTTAAAGTGATTTCTCAATCACTATAGTAAGTAAACCTTTGCACCTCTCAAATATAATATTAAATTTTTATTGCAATAACAGTGTTTTTGGCTTAATTGCTGAATCACTGAGTGTAAGTGACCATATTTTTTTCTAAATTTTTTTTTCTAGTTGACCATAATAGAGTTATACTCTTATTTCTAAAGGATCATTAAAATTTTTTTAAATAAATTATTAAATTAAATTTTTTATTGAAATTTTTTTGATTTATTGGTTGACCATAATAGTACTCAGTACTTAGTCCCAATATTGCCAATATATTTTGGTATTAGTTATTTTTGGTTAACTTATTAAACCTTCTTGGTTGGTCCCATAATAATTAATGTTATTTCTTAATAAAATAATTTGTAATTGCATATTTTTTTGTACTACATTTTTATTGATTTATTGATTTTTGAATAAAAAATTTAAATTTTTTTAAAAAAATCATTTGATTATTTTTATTTTGAAAATATTAATTTAAACCATTATACCCATTTGTTTTTTTTTCTCAGTTTTTATTTCCAGTAGTTTGGCAAACAGCATGGATAATCTTCATGTTGATGAAATTGATGTGGATGTTGATAATGAATTTGTAGGTTCTTCAAAATTAACGTACAAGAATTCTTCAGCTAACAAAATAATCTTCATACTCCACAGGACAAAGAAATGTCAGGAGAAGTGGCAAGCCCCCCTCACCAAACTACTCTGAAAGAATTAAAGCCTCAGATCAATCAGGAAAATCCTCTAAAGGGTATAGGAATAAAAAAGATCCCTCTGATGCAAAAAATAAACAATCTTTCCAGCCATATAAAAGAAGTGAAGGCAGAAAGCATGAAGTACAAGGAAAGAGTAGACACACTATGGCAAAAGATGCAGGAGCTCTTAAATCACAAGCAGTTTCAACCTCCTCCTTTCCCAGCCTCTCAGCCTCAGCCCCATCAGGCACCCAGCTCTTTCACTCAAATTCAAAACACTCTACAAGTGGAACAGTGGAAATGGGACTATTTGATGAGCTATTACCAACAGAATGTTCAGCAGCTAGCAGCTCAGCACCCTGGCTTATCCAGGACACAAACCTACCATCAATCTCCTCAGGCCCATCCTTATCAGGGAGGCAGAAGAAAGAAGGAACAGGGGAAATTTACTCCCTTGCCATGGTAAGTAATTTGTTTGATAAAAATGTTAGTATGTATAATAAGAAATCTTCTCCCACAGGTAATATTGTGGAAAATGGTGAAAGAACAGTTAAACCATTAAAGAGAAAACTTCCTTTAATGAGTAGCCCTAATGATGTAATTAGTAAATTATTATTTGGTGAACCTTTACATTTAACTTCTACTTCTTTAATTAATTCTTCTCTTGCATTTAAAAATGATTCTGTTTCCCCTGAAGTCTATACCTTTCTTGAGAAAACTTCTGAGGATATATTGAAAGATACACTTGATTTTAATGTTGTAAAAGACAAAATTTTGAGAGATGTATTAGTACATGAGAGTGATAGATTGAATAATTTACACTTACATTGTTAAGTGAGCTCTTCTGTACAAGATACAGCTTATTTTAAAATCAAAGAAACTTTGAATATTTTTCTTAGCCAACAAAAACAAATAAGAAGTGATCATAGAGCTATCTGAGATAAAAATATTCATCTGAATAAAACTTTGAGTGAGTTAAAACCCCTTACTGAAGGGAATTATTCATTTAAAAGTGAAATTAAGTCTCTACACAATGAGTTGAAAAAGCTGAAGAATGATTTCCAAGCTCTGAGTACCAAATACACAGTTTTTGAGGACAGAAATTTTTTATCCCTTGAAAAAAAAAATGACCAGATGTCTGAAATTCCAAGGATAAGAAATTCTTTGTCTGACCTACAGGAGAATATCTCAGCCTTAACTGTCAATCATTATGATGTAGATGAAAATGCTGCCCATAAGCTGCATAAAAATAAAGGAAAGGGGCCTGAAAAAAGAAGCTCTTTTCTTCCCCATATTTTAGCCATTAAAAAAACGGAAAATGAGTCTGTAAAATCTTTTTCTTCAAGAAAAAATATTTTAATGGTCATGAACCAACTGTTTCTGTAAGTAATGAAATTTCTGAACACCTGGCTAAACTTCAAGAATTATTAATGTTAAATAATTCTAATCAAAAGATGGACCATCCCAGTAGCCAGAAAAATTGGCCCAAACTGGATCAATATCCCACTTTTGATGGTGACTCTTCATCTGACTGGCAACACTTTTTTCAGAGAATTGATAATCTGAAAAAATCTTATAAATTTCCAGATGAAGAAATTGTCTCTAAATTAATTTCTTTATTTTCCAATGTAGATTTAATGTGGTATGAATCTGTCTTAATGGACAATCAACATTATACTTGGAAAGAGTGGAAAACATTAATTGAAAATCAATTTGGTGGTTCCAAGTTCAGACTTTCCCAGCAGTGATTATATGAGACTTCTAAATATGTGTCCTCCTCTGCTGAAAAACCTATTTTTTTCCTTATAAAAATTACAAAAATTCTTAGAGGCATGGATCCTAAAATGGATTATGATATTTGGAGAGATAAGATTCTCTATAAATTGCCAAATTCTCTGAGAGATTTGATTGTGGCAAGGACTGAGCATGTAAGAGAGAATTCCTCCTTTATTAATATCTGTAATGAAGTTCTACTAAATCATAGATATGAACCAAAGAATTATCCTGTTAAATCTTATCATGACCAGAAAAAAACTTCCACAAAACCTCCAGGCAAAACTGGTAAACCTTCTGCCCCAGTTTCACCAAAGAAATATGCAGCTAACACTTGTTTTAAATGTAACAAACCATAGAAGAAAGGAAAAATATGTGACAAGAAAATGCATCTTGTTGAACAAAATGAGGAATCTGAAAATACTCAAGCTGATCTTGATGATTCCTCAAGTGACTTTAATAGCAATATCTCTTATGACCATGATTCTTCTCAAGAAGCTCTAGTTTTAGAAAAGGATATCCAATATTTATATAGTTGGTCTGGAAATTGTAATATTGACTTATCTTCTGTAGAAAATTCTGAAGTAATCAGAGATATTACTGACAGTTCCATTTTAATATCACCTTTGAGAACAACCAGTTATCATAAATGGTAAAAATGTTGAGGTTATTCTTGACTCTGGTGCTGGAGGAAGTGTGGTGTCTGAGAAAGTACTGGCTTCTGTGAATAAGGATTATCAATGCAAATTATTACCTATAACATCTTAAAAATGGAAAGTTTATGGTTCTGTTTTATGTCCCATTGGCAAATACAAGACCATTGTGTTTTTTAAACATAATGGTGGTTTTGTCAGAGCTATTTGTGAATTTGTTGTTATGAAAAATGATAATTTAAGCAATTGGTTTATCAAAAAATGTTATTGAAGATAATATCTCAACTTCATTAAGTATGAATATTATTGAAAAAGTGGATGCTACACCCAAATATTGTGTCATCTCTCCAGTTTTGATCTCCTATGAGAAAGATAAAGCTATACTTTGTGGATATTATAGATCTTTGAATACTAATACTGTGGATGATATTTACCCTTTACCTAGAATTAGCTCTATACATGCTACCTTGCAAGGTGCAAAACTCCTAAGCTGTGTATATGGTAATAAAGGTTATCATCAAATACCTGTTGAAATTCTTCCCAAAATTTTTTTCTAATTGCAACCCATATGGGAATTTACAAATATGTTAGGATGCCTTTTGGCTCTAAAAATTCCCTTTCAGTATTCCAAAAAGTAATGTATAATACATTTCATCAGGAAATAATTGAAGGATGGTTAATGGTTTATATTGATGATATCATAGTTTTTCTAAAACTTTTGATGAACATATCCAACACTTAGGAAGAGTCTTCCAGAAAATGGATGAAATTAACATGACTCTATCCTTGAAAAAATATAAATTTCAATACATTAAAAATTATCAAGTCATATCCCTACCACTTACCAAATTGACTAGAAAGGATGTGGCTTATATATGGAATGAGGATACTCAAAAAGCTTTTTATACATTAAAGAAATGTTTAATGTCAGCTCCAATCCTTGCTTTTCCAGATTCTAATAAGCCTTTTGTCCTCTATACAGATGCAAGTTTTATTGGACTTGGAGCTTCTCTACACCAAAAACAAATTATTAATGATAGAATTTCAGAAGTAGTAATTTGTTATATTTCAAGAACCTTGAGAAAGAGTGTATTGAAGTATGGTTCAACTCAATTGTAGTGCTTAGCAGTTGTATGGGCTTTAGAAAAGCTTCATTATTATCTAGATTATCAAAAGTTTGAATTAGTTACTGATTGCAGTGCTGCAAAATCCCTCTTGAACTTGAAAACACCAATAAGACATATGTTTAGGTGGCAACTTGCTGTTCAAGAATACAGAGATAGAATGACTATTATTCACAGGGCTGGTAATTTTCATTCAAATGTAGATATGTTGTCTAGATTAACTTTTCCAAATGATGTATACAATCCAGCTTATGTACCTGAAGATGATACAGTAAATATACATGGTATATATATTGTTGATATGGAAGAGGAGCTATTGCAATTAATTCTAGATTCATATGATAAAGATTCTGATTTAAATAAATTAATTACAATCTTAACTGATCCAAAGAATGCTTCTATTCAAGCATTAATAAAAAATCTTCCTCCAAAGTACCAAAATGCTTTGAGTAAGGGAATGTTTTCCATTGAAGATGGTTATATTTATTACAGGAGAAAGCTTACCAATGTCATTTTTATTCCTCTTTCCATGAAAGAAACCATGTTAAACTTTTTCATGATGAAATATTAGCAGGACATTTTGATCTTGAGAAAACCATAATCAGAATTAAAAACACTTCTTGGTGGGCTAATATGTCTGAGGACACTAAATTATATGTTGAATCTTGTTATTCTTGTCAAAAATCTAAAATATTGACAGGTAAAATGGCAGGATTGTTGCAACATATTGAAGCACCTGATTCTCCTTGGAAAATCATTAATATGGAGTTTGTCACTGGTCTTCCTGTAGCAGGTAAAGACAGTTATAACTCTTGTTGGGTAATAGTGGATAGATTCACCAAAATGTGCAAATTTATTCCCACCCACAAAGATTTATCTACTAAAGAATTAGCTTTCTAATGGTGCACATACATGTTTAATATTGTTGGATTTATAAAAGCCATTATCTCTGACAGAGACCCAAAATTTACATCTGAATTTTGGATGTCTTTGATGGATATTTGTGGCTGTGAGTTGAGATTATCTACAGCTCACCATCCTCAGACTGATGGTCTAGCTGAAATAATGATTCAAACTTAGGAAGATATGATTAGAAGGTATTGTGCCTTTGGATTAGAATATACAGACAATGACAGATTTACTCATGACTGGGTTACTCTATTGCCAAGTCTTGAATTTGCTTATAATAGCAATGTTCATTCTGTCACTGAGAAAAAGCCTTTTGAGCTTTGGTTAGGTTATGTCCCAAACACTCCTGCACAAATTCTCAATACTAAATTACCAATGTTGGAGCTACACCCTGGTGTAAAGTCTTTTATGCAAATGCAACAGCTATGCGGAAAACATGCTAAAAGCTGTATTGATAAGGCATTTAAATATGAAAATAAAAGATGGGATAAATCCCATAAAGAATACACATTTAAAAAGGGAGATGAAGTGTTGATATCTACTGTCCATTTAAATCTACAGGGAAGCAACAAATTAAAAGATCCTTTTGTGGGACCATTTTTTGTTAAAAGTATGGTTGGAGATAATTCAGAAGAAGTTGTATTGTATTCTCCATATGATAGAAAACATCCTGTTTTCGTCATTTCCTTACTTAAACCTTATACTTCCAACACTGACTTATTTCCCAAAAGAAGGGGAAGACCTAAGAAAAACCCTCAGGAAGTGTCAAGCTAAGGTCAAGTACAAGGACGTGAACTAGCTTGAATGGTCAGCTGTCTAGAAGGTTTTAATGGTCCTATATGAATACTGTAATCTCAATCCAATAAGTAGTAAAATATAATCAAAATTAAAGGTCTCAGTAATATAACTCTCACTATTTTTATATATGGCTTACAATCTTTGTAGTTGGTAGAAAAATAGATTTTATAATTCAGATACTATCTAAAAGTCTTATAAAAGAACTAATTGATATGTATTGTAATTTATTTGGTTATATTGGTAAACTGTAAATGATAAAGAATGCAGAAAACAAGACCAAAAACCCCCTCCTTTTATACACACTAAGTTTCCCCAATAACCACCTTGATGTACCATCCAATACAATGTTAATTACGCCTTAAAACAAGTAATAGACCTCTCCATCAACGCCCCTAGTGACCAATAACATAATTAAACAAACAACAACCACTAAAATCCTATTAATAATAAGGGAGATCCATCAAAATTAAAGAAAAGACAAAAAGAGAGTATATGCGTGGAAAAAAATATTATAACAAGGTGAAAGGAGACTTTTTAAGGTTAATTATAGCTTAATAATAAGGGGAATCTACAGTAGAAATGGAGGGGCTAATCCTGACATTATACTACGTGAAATTCCCATTCAAAAATAACCAAAATTGACTGAGAAACCACCCAAAAACTTAAAAAAGAGCGTGAGATGTGGGGTAACTACATGCAGTCCTTGGAAGGCGCTTGCACGGGTAAATCCTTGACTAAAATTAGGCAAATTTAAGCGTGGTGATGAAATAAAGTGCCAAGAGTGAGGTTATTAATGAAATTAGTGCATATAAACAAGGTCAATGCATTATTAATTAAGCTAGGACACTAAATAAGCGCCTGTCGCCTATTTTAGTGTGTTTCCCCACAGTGGGCGTAGAATGTGGGGTAACTATAGTGTGAGAAAGCTAACTTTGCTAAAAATGAAGCTATTCACACGGGAAAAAAACAGGCAGTATGTAGCCAGTACACAGAAGCCATTTCTGGCATAAAAAACACCAAATTTGAAAAGTGTTATTTTTATGCATTTAAATAGCCAAATCAATAGTTCTAAATGAGCCTAATTGATCTGTCAAAGCGCAATTTTGATATTCTCAATTTTATAGTGCATATAGTCAACTTTTAAGTGAAATAAAGTGCATTTCTTGTTTTTTGTGTAAAACAATGAATATAACAGCTTTAAGTGTACTTAAAAATTATGTAGCCTTATACTTAAGGTTCTTAAGATTACCCTAACATATTACAACTTAATATTAAGTACATAAGACTTATAAAAGGTGGATATATGCATGTATATAAGTTGTTATAATGGCATTTTATGTGTATTATCATAATTTTACTTATGTATACTGTTTGTGTACTCTCATTTCTTGTTCCCATGTATAGTTCATGTGTTTGACATAACTTATAAGCACTTTTTACTCAGTCCTGGAGATATACAGGCTGAGAGGAAGTCACAGAAACTGCAGAAATTGATAAAATTCTCAATGAAAGAATTTTCACTTCTGAAAGAGGTATTCAATATTTATTGAGATATAAAAACAAATTGTCTGAAAATGATGCATGGATACCTGGAAAAGAAATTTCTAACCTTCCTACTCTGTTAAAAAAGTATAAAAAGAAAAAATTTTAGCATTTTTTTATTTTTTTTTAGAGTGAGGGAATGTCAGCCAGGCTGTCTCAGTAGTCCAGTAAATTGTTATAATACTTTATTGAAATCATAAAAGGGAATAAAATTATGTATTTTATGTATTTAAGATAAAATATTTTATTTAAAATAAAATATTTTATTGAATAATAAAATTATATAAATATTCTATAAATAAGTAAAATAATTATTATATTCATTTTATTATTAATTAGATTATTTATTACATAAAAATATATTATATTCTATAAAATCATGACACATTTTTATGTATTTAATAGGGGGTATCAATGTTAGAAATATTCCATTTCAAAATACCTCTTTTTTCAAACAAATCAGTAATTACTATTTCCTCATATATGTCATATCTATCCCCCCAAAACACCTTTATATGTATTATTAAACTCAAGTTTGTTACTTTATTTTTGTGATTCAAAATAAATTTTAAATATTTTCAGTTTTTTAACATTGATACCCCTTAATATTTATAAATTAATAATTAATTATTTATAAAAATATATTTTAAGTGTAATGATAAAATTAACTTATAGTGTAATTAAAAATTAATTAATAAAATTTATATATCAAATAAAAACTTGTCATATATTATTATCCATAAATATTGAGCGCTTTTTTGACCCTTAATTGTGTCAGAAAAATGATTAAATAATTTAAAACACTTATTTAATAAAATGGTATTAAATTCTCACTTTAAATTAGTAATATCATTAAATTAATTATTTTTTTAATTTAAACTAGTCATTGAATTAATTAAAAAGTTAAAACAATTAATTAAATTTTCTTTATATTGGGTTAAATTCATTAAATAAATTTTGGCATGAAAATAATTTTATTTGTTTTAATTAAACCCTTTACATCTTACTGTAATACCTTTTTAGGATTTTTTTCTCACAGTTCTTATGTTTCATACTCACTTAGTGTCAGCCAGGCTGTTCCAGGAGCCCAGTAAATAAACATACAATTTTATTGAAATTAAAAGAGGACATAATAATTGCAGCTTATGTATTTACATTAAATTTATATTACATAATATATTATATAAATATTTGTTTTTTAAGTAAAATTAATTTTATATTAATTTTATTATCATATAAGTTAAGTATACATCAATTTAATTATCATATTCCATATAAAGGGACACATTTTTTATGTATTTAATAAATAAATAAATAATTACATTTTATAATATAATTACATCTTATTAATTATCTTATATTGTAATTACATTAATTATTTAAATTAAATATGTAATTAACCTTTTCATATAAAATACTATCCATAATTATTGGCGCTTTTTTTGACTCTTAATTTTGTCAGTAAATTATTAAATAAATTAAAACACTTATTTAATAAAATAGTATTCAAGTTCTCACTTTAAATTAGTAATATCTTTAAATTAATTATTTGTTTCATTTAAACTAGTTTTTGATTTAATTACATAGTTAAAAAAATTAATTAATTTTGCTTTATACTAGGTTAACTTGCTTACATAAAATTTTGCATCAAAATAATTTTTTTGTTTCAATTAAAACACCTACATCCTACTGTAATGTCTGTTTTGGATTCTTTTTCTCACAGTTCTTATGTTTCAGACTTACCTAGTTACTCACTATTTTAATTAACTGGGTTGGGAAATTATGGTGGGAGAAACTAGTTACTTATTCATGGGTTTAGTTAATTGTTTCATGTTTTTTCCTTAATATCTATGTTTTATTTCTATTCTTTTATATTCTTGTTTTAGCTTATTACTATTTTTTATATACTGATTTGTGGCGCTTCAGAGGTCTCCTTTTCTATAAAAAGACCTTGGGTAATCCCCTTTAGCCCATCACTTATAACTCATCATATTTTAAAAATACATTATATCATATTTTTATTTACATTTTTTTAGTTGCATGTCAGCCTTCTTAAATATTAAAATAAAAATCTAAAGGTTGTTTTAATAATATTCAAATATTTAGTTGTTGATAATTGAGAGAGGGAAAATAAAAGTACTTACTATATTAACCACACTGACCCTTGTCCAATTTGTCTATTAGATCCATTATTTCATTGTCCAATTCCTTTTACTCCCCTCTCTTCTCTTCTATTTTACTCCTATCATTTTAATCTCCCTCTTCCACCTTACTCTTCATCTTCTTCTAGACAAACTGGCCTGCAAGTGGAGGCCTTTCCATACAACGACGATTGACTTGGTGAAATTTTGGACAAACAACAAAATGCACGGACCACCTTGCGCAAATAGTACACTTTTTCCGCAACCGTAATTGAACCAAGGATCTTACTTTTAGGTTTATATATTTTTAAAAGTTTTATACTTTGTGGGTGATTTAACAATCACTACATAAGTCAAACTTTGCTCCTATCAACTCTTATATTAGATTTTTTATTGCAAAAACAGTGATTGTGGCCTAGTGATGAGTCACTGAGTGTAAGTGTTCAATATTATTCTATAATTTTTTTTTCCTAGTTGACTATTATAGAGTTTTAATACCTCTTAGTCCTAGAAGAATTTCACACAATTTTAATATTAATATTTAAATTATTAAATTAATTTTTATTATTATTAATTTTGTTGATTTTTGGTTGACTATAATAGTACTCTGTACTTAGTCCCAGTAATTTCCATATAAAAATTTGGTAATTTTGTTGTTGGTTGACATTAAAACTTATTGTTTAGTCCCAATAATAATTATTTCTTATATAAATTTTCTTTATTTAATTATATTAAATAAATACTTTATATTTAAAATCTTTTATTTCTTTTTATAAATAAAAAATTTTGATATAAATTTTTATTATTATTTTGGTTTCATAAAACTAAAAAATATAACTATTTTAGAGAAATTACTTAATTAATCTTCCACTTAAATGACTAGAAAATTGACTGAGAGCATGGATAACCTTCAAGTGGATGAAATTGATGTTGATTGTGAAGCTGATTCTGTAAGCTCTTCAAAATTAATTTATCAAAAATCAATTGCTGATAATAGACCTTCTCATTCTACAGGACGTAGAAATGTCAGGAGAGGTGGAGGAAATAAGCCCCCTTCCCCCAACCAGTCAGAAAGAAGTCAAACCTCTTGTCAATCAGGAAAATCCTCTAAAAGGTATAAAAATAAAAAATATTCCTCTAAACCAGCAAGTCAACAATTTGTCCAGCCACATCAAGGAGCTGAGAGTATAAAGTATGAAATACAAGGGAAGAGTGGACACCCTTTGGTCCCAGATGCAAGAGCTTCTATCTTAAAAGCAGGTTCATCCTCCTCCCATGTCATCAACTCAGCCTCAGCCCCCTCAACCTCCCACCTCCTTCCAGCAAATCCAAAATACTCTGGAAGTAGAACAATGGAAATGGGATTATATCATGAGCCACTATCAGCAGAATGTGGAACGTCCTCCTCATCATCAGCCTGGCCCATCCAGAACACCCAATTTCTATCCTCCTCCTCATCCTTACCAACAAAGCAGGAGAAAGAAGTCCCAAGCCCAAACTCAATCCCAGGGGAAGTTTCCTCCTCTGCCATGGTAGGTAGTTTAGTTGATAAACATTTTGGAGTATATTCTAATAAGCCTTCTTCTACAGTTAATCTTATTGAGAATGGTTAAAGAACAGTTAAACCTGTTAAAAGACAGATTCCTGTAACTAGTAGCCCTATTGATGTTTTAAGTAAAATTTATTTTGATGAAACATTACATTTGACCTCTACCTCTTTAATTAATGCTACTCTTGCTACTAAGAATGATTCTGTTGCTCCAGAAATTTATGTTTTACTTGAAAAAACTTCTGAGGAAATATTGAGAGACTCCCCTGATTTTAATTTTATCAAATACAAACCTTTGAGAGAATTGTTAAAACATGAATTGTTAGATTAAATAATTTGCATTTTCATTTCAAAGTAAGTTTTTCTGTTCAAGACACAGCTTATTTCAGATTGAAAGACACATTAAATAATTTCCTTGCTCAACATAAGTCTATTAAAATTTATCACAAATCACTTTCAGATAAATATAGTCATCTACACAAAGCTATTGATGATCTAAAAGATGAAAATACTTCTTTAAAAAATGACAATATGCTTCTGCATAGTGAATTAAGAAAACTGAAAGTTTAATTCCAAAATTTAAGTAATAAATGCTCTATAGATGATGACAGAAATGTTTTATCTGTTGCCAGAATTAGTGATCAACTATCTTATATTCCTGATTTGAGAAATAAATTGTCTGATTTTGAGAAAATAATTTCTGCTTTACAGGCTGTTCAGAATACTCATTAGGGGGTGTCAGTTCTGGCAAATCCGCACTTACAAATCCGCACTTAAATTTGACCAAATCCGCACTTAAATAAGTGCGGATTTCCAAAACACACTAGCCCCAATACTGGTGGATTTCAAAATGAAATAAGTCACTTATTTCACTCAAATCCGCACTTTCTCAACCAAAAGTGCTGATTTCACCATCAAGTCCCATTTCACTGATCTGTCAGCATCATCCCATTCATACGCAGCACTCCGCAGCATAACACTTCATAACTCAAAACATCGTACATCACTTACATCTTCATATCATATCATATAAGAGTTATGCCTTCCTCACTTTCAAATCGTGATAAATTACATAAAGCAATGACTTTCATGGCTCTTGAACTGCTCTTGGACTCTGATTCCGATTCTGATCTAGAAGAAGATTTTGTCGTTTTATCAAAAATGGCCAGGAAACGTTACCTTCTTCCCAGAAAGCCTCAAGTACTTCATACCCCCAAGTACACCATCCAAACACTTCTTAACCTATCTACACCCAGTTTTAGACAGCTGTTCAGGACTTCTCAGGAATGTTTCCTTAAATTGCTTGAGCTTATTCAGGATCATCCCATATTTCACAATAATTCTCAAAAAGAACAACGACATCCTTCAATTCAATTGGCCATCACACTATGTCGTTTGGGTTCAAATGGTAATGGAGCTGCTTTGAAACGTTTAGAAAATGTCTTTGATTTAGGGTATGGTTCAGTTAACACTTATACCAAACAATGTATCACTGCCATCAACTCCTTGGAATCTCAACTTCTCACCTGGCCAACAAAAGAAGAGCGACTTGAATCATCTCAGGTTATGCAAGCAGAGGGCTTTCCAGGATGTATTGGTTTTGTTGATGGTACTACTATTCCTTTGAGCCAGAAACCTGCTCAAGGTGGAAAAAATTACTTTGACCGTAAAAAGAGGTAGATTATTTTTAACTCCTTTCATCCTCCTTGAAACTAACACAAACAAATATATCTTCTTTATAGATATTCAATTAACGTTCAGCTTATATGTGACGTAAACAAAAAATTTATATCATTCTTCGCTGGCTATCCTGGCTCATGTCATGACTCCTACGTCTTCCAAAGAATGCATATTTCAAATGAACCTGAAAAATTCTTTGATGAAAATCAGTATCTTGCAGATTCTGCTTATGTGAATGGAAAGTATGTACTTCCTGCTTTTCGGGGAGCAGCTTCAGAAGACAGTCAAAATGCCAAATTCAACAATCATTTGGCAAAGTCAAGAGTCCGTATTGAACATTCTATTGGAATCTTGAAAGGCCGTTTTTCTAGTTTAAGGGAATTAAGAAGTCCTCTTAGAAATAAATCTGAAATGGAGGCGGTGATCAACTGGATTCTGTGTTGCACTATACTTCATAACCTACTTGCTGACCTCAAAGATCAATGGTTAGAGCTGTATGAAGATGAACAAGTTGATTCACCTCCGACTATATCCAACACTTCTATTTCTCAATCAACTAGTATAAGGGCGAAAATCCTTCCAATAACACTCCAACATTTTTCAACACAATTTTAATTTTTTTCTCTTTCTCTTCAAATTATCAATTTGCATGTATTATTCACTGAGAATGGTAAATTTTTTTGCATATTTTTTTGGTTTTTGAATTTGCTGTTAAAGTCTTATTTTTTTTTCTCTCTGTGTTTTCTTTCATCAACTCAACATGAAATCGCATATTTTCAGCAAACACCACGCAATATAGGGGGAGGACTTGCTAGCAAGTCCGCAACTTGAAGTCATATGGAAATCAGATGGAACTCAGACTGAAGTAATACTGAACTTTCACTTGAAGTATCACACAAATAACAATGGACCTATATTGAAAACATAGTGAAAGTGTGAGGATAACTGAATGGAAGCCAGAAAAAATCATTCCATGAGTCTACTCAATGCAAAGTATTTTTTGAAACAGCTTATTAAAATAATACTTTATTAAATTAATTTGATCAATAAAAATTGATTGACAATATTGCAATTCTTAAATACAATAATTTTATTAAAAAATTTCAGATTACATATAAAAAAAATCAGTGACTTTTTCTATTACTTACAACTGTTTTTACAGAATTGAAAACTATGTTTCAGCTAATATTTTATGGAAGTGAACTCTGTTCTTCGCCCGAAGAACAGAGTTCATCCTCCTATTTTCACACTCTGTTTGCACCAATCTCCATCCCTTTCAATTCTATCAACACATGCTTGTCTTCCCTTCCCATGCCTTTCGCTATCCTCCCAGCCCCATTGTATGCCATCCTCTTTTGATCCCCATTGAATTGAAGAAAAAACAAAAAGTAAACATACATTTAAATTTTGGGCCTCTGAGGATTCATATCTTCTGCGATATAATTGTTCTGCTTGATAGTTGGGATCATCTTCAGCTGAACTATGGTTAGAAGGTGGAGGGGATTGATCTTCTTCAAGTAAAGGTGTGTTGGGAGGATTATAGGAAGGTTTGGATCCAGAAGGTATATGCTTAGTAGTATCGTGTAGAAACCAAGGGTTTACATCAACTTGGGTGCCAAAAAGATTATCCATTTCCTCATAGAAAGGACACATGACATTGAGCTTTTCGGAAACAGTAGTAATTCCAATCTCCAAATCATCATTGTCAATACCAAAGCCAGTTTTATTTACAGCATGATGAGTCTTTTTATATTTTGAATGGTAACTCTTAAATCTCTCCTTCATTTGTTTAGGATTGATATCGATTCTCCCCCTTGTTTTCTTCCTTACTTCATTGGCCATCAACAAGTAGCCATTAACCTTTGAAGAAGGTGGACGTCCAATACGAGTGGACTTTTCACATCCAAAACATGCTTCAAAATTTGATTTTATTTTAAGGAAGTTGATTATGATGAGATAATCATCCTTTTTAAGCTGACCTGAACCTGCCTTTGATTTTTCAGGTGTAGGGCTTGCTTTACGAGGAGACTTTTGTGACGAAGCAGATTTTTGAGTTACCTTTTGAGATTTGGAATGTCTGGGAGGCATTATGAAACTGGCACATAACAAGAAAAAAGATTAAAAAGTAGAAGAAATAAGTAAAAAAGAATGTAAACATGCCTGGTCAAAATATTGAAAATGTCAGGAAGGGGTGTGTGCCGAGGATTGATGGGTAGGTAGCGAGGAAGGTCAGTGTGTCACATGTTACAGGGATGGGGTAAGAAAGGAAGGGATGTTTTGTGGCCAAAATGTGGTTGTGAAAAAAACGGGAAAAAAGTGCTGATTTGAGGTCATAACTGACACCCTTTTTTGAAATAAGTGACTTTTTTGCAAAATTTAAGTGCTGATTTGTAAGTGCTGATTTGGTTTGAAATCCGCACTTAATTTAAGTGCGGATTTGCCAGAACTGACACCCCCTATTATCATGAGTTAAAAAATATTTTTCAACCTGCTAATCATAAAAATAAACAGCCTGAACAAGGTGTTTCTTCTCTCCCTTGTAATGTACTAATTTTCCAGCTGAAAATTTTTCTGTAAAATCTGTTACATCAAATAAGAATAATTTTAATTCTCACAATGAGCCATCTACCTCTGTAAATAATGAAATATCTGAAAACCTTTCAAGACTTCAAGAATTGATAACCTTGAATAGTTCAAACCTTAAAAATGACCATCCTGGTAGTAATAAAAATTGGCCTAAATTGGACCAATATCCTACCTTTGATGGTGATTCTTCATCTGATTGGCAACACTTTATCTAAAGAATTGATAATTTAAAAAGATCTTATAAACTTCCAGATGAATAAATTGTTTCTAAGTTAATTTCTTTATTTTCCGATGTAGCCTTGATGTGGTATGAATCTGTTCTGTTAGATAACAACCATTATACATGGAGTGAATGAAAACCTTGATTGAGAATCAATTTGGTGGTTCAAAATTCAGGTTGGCTCAGCAGAGACTGTATGAAAATACTAAATATGTATCCTCCTCTGTTGAAAATCCAAATTTTTTTCTTAAGAAATTAACAAAATTCCTGAGAGCAATTGATCCAAAGTTAGATTATGATATTTGGAGAGATAAAATCCTGTATAAATTACCAAATTCTCTTAGAGATTTAATTGTAGCTAGAGCTGAGAATGTGAGTGAACATTCTTCTTTCATTAATATCTGTAATGAAGTACTGCTCAGCCATAGATATGAGCCAAAAAATTACCTTGGAAAATCTTTTCATGATCAAAATAAACCCTCTACAAAGCCCTCAGAAAAATCTGGTAAACCCTCTGCCCCAGTTGCACCTAAAAAATATGCAACAAATACTTGTTTTAAATGTAACAAATCATGGCAAAAGGGTCATGTTTGTGACAAGAAAATTCATCTTGTTGAACAAAATGAAGACACTGATGATGCTGAAATTGATATCAATAACTCTTCTAATGACTGTGAAAGTAATATCTCCTATGACAATGAATCTGTTAAAGATGTTTTAATGTTGGAACAGGATGTCCATTATTTGAATAATATATCTGAAAAATGTGGATTAGATTTGTCTTCAGTGGAAAATGCTGAAATAATTAAAGACATTACTAACAATTCTATATCCATATCCCCTTTAAAGGCACCTGTTATCATTAATGGTAAAAATGTTGAGGTAGCTCTTGACTCTGGTGCTGGAGGAAGTGTAGTGTCTGAAAGAGCTTTAGCTTCAGTAGATAAGGATTATTTGAGTAAAAAATTACCTATAACTTCTGAAAAATGGAGAGGGTATGGTTCTACCTTAATTCCTATTGGCAAATACAAAACCTTTGTATTCTTCAAATATAATGGTGGTTTTGTCAGAGATATTTGTGAATTTGTTGTCATGAAGAATGATAATTTAAGCAATTGGTTTATTATGGATAATGATATTTTAACCATTTTTGGTGTGAAATTGGACCCAGCTAATAATTGCTTCACCTTGGGATTGAATGGCAAAAAAAAATTAAAAATTTCCTCCCCTAGAAAACCTTCTGTGCATCTGTTAAAAACTTGTAACTCATTGGTCCAGTGTAAAGGCAGACCAACAAGTGAAATGGAAAATTTATTGAATGAAATAAATACTGCTTCTTTTGGTGATCAGTTGACTAGTGAACAAAAGGATTCTATAATTTCCTCAATTACCTCTTTCCCTATGGCTTTTGCTCATGGCTCTCATGCCTTAGGAATTGTTCAAGATGAAATGAAAATTACTTTATCCTGTAACTTGAGTGATATTCCTCCTAGTCTTAAGAAAACCCCATATCCAGCTTCTCCAAAAAAAAGAAAGGATATTGAAGATAATATTGCCACATTATTAAAAATGAATATCATTGAGAAAGTGGATTTCACCCCCAAATATTGTGTCATCTCCCCAGTTTTGATTTCTTATGAGAAGGATAAGGCTAGATTATGTGGAGATTACAGAGCATTAAACACTTATACTGTTGATGATATTTATCCTTTACCCAGAATTGATTCAATACATACTACCTTGCAAGAAGCAAAATTTATTAGTTGTCTGGATGGTAATAAAGGGTATCATCAAGTTCCAGTTGAGAAAAATTCTCAAAAATTTTTACTTATTGCTACTCATATGGTAATATATAAGTATGTTAGAATGCCATTTGGCCCTAAAAATTCCCCTTCAGTTTTTCAGAAAGTCATGGATAACACTTTCCATCAAGAAATAATTTAGGGATGGCTCATGGTGTATATTGATGATATTATAGTTTTTTCTAAATCTTTTAATGGACATATGATTCACTTAAATAGAGTTTTTCAGAAAATGGATAAAATTAATATGAACTTGTCCTTGAAAAAGTGTAAATTTGGTTTTCAATCTTTGAAAGTCCTTGGCCATGTTGTGTCAGGCCTAAAAATTTGTGTGGACCACAACAAAGTTGCTGCAATTCAAAATGTTAAGGCACCAACTTCTGTAAGAGAAATACAAAGTTTTTGGGTATGTGCGGCTATTATAGACAATATATTAAAAATTATCAGGTCATAGCCTTGCCTCTTACCAAACTAACTAGAAAATATGTTGCATTTATCTGGAATAATGACTGTCAAAAAGCTTTTGATGCATTAAAATGTTGTTTAATGACAGCCCCTATCTTGGATCTTCCAGATTTCAACAAACCTTTTGTCCTGTACGCAGATGCTATCTTTGTTGGTCTGGGTTCTGCCCTTCACCAGAAACAAATTATTAATGATAAATCCTCAGAGGTTGTAATTTGTTATATTTCAAGAGCCTTGAGAAATAGTGAATTGAAATATGGTGCCACTCAATTAGAGTGCTTATCAGTCTTTTGGGCTCTTAAGAAGCTTCATTACTACCTGGATGACCAAAAGTTTGAATTGGTAATTGGCTGTAGTGCTGTGAAGTCCCTCTTAAACCTAAAAACACCTAATAGACATATGTTTAGGTGGCAACTTGCTGTTCAAGAATACAAAGGAAAAATGAAAATTATCCATAGGGCTGGAAATTTTCACTCCAATGTTGATATGCTGTCCAGATTGCCTCTGCCTAATAATGACTCCAATCCTGCCTATGTACCTGAAGATGATACTGTTCATATCCATGGTATATTTATAGTTGATATGGAAGAAGAGTTATTACAATTAATTCTGTATTCATATGGTAAAGATTCTGATTTAAATAAATTAGTTACTATCTTAAATGATCCTAAGAATGCTTCAATTCAAGCATTGATTAAAACTCTTCCTGAAAAGTATCAAAATGCTTTGATTAAGGGAAAGTTTTCTATTGAAGATGGTTATATTTATTTTAGAAGAAAGCTTACTAATGTAATTGTAATTCCTCCTTCTATGAAAGAACCTATCCTCAAGCTTTGTCATGATGACATATTAGCTGGTCATTTTGATCTTGAAAAAACAATGATTAGAATCAAAAACCCTGCTTGGTGGGCTAATATGTCTGAAGATACTAAATTATATGTTGAATCTTGTGATTCCTGCCAGAAATCTAAAAGGTTGACAGGTAAAAGAGCAGGGTTATTACAACATATTGAAGCACCTGACGCTCCCTGGAAAATCATTAATATGGATTTTGTCACTGGTCTTCCTGTAGCAGGTAAGGACAGTTACAATTCTTGTTGGGTAATAGTGGATAGATTCACTAAAATGTGCAAATTTATTCCCACACACAAGGATGTCTCCACCAAAGACTTAGCTTTCTTATGGTGGGCTTATATGTTCAATATAGTTGGATTCCCTAGGGCCATTATATCTGACAGAGATCCCAAATTGACATCTGAATTCTAGATGTCTTTAATGGATATATGTGGTTGTGAATTAAAATTATCTACTGCTCACCATCCCCAGACTGATGGTCTAGGAGAAAGAATGATTCAAACTCTAGAGGATATGATTAGAAGATATTTTGCCTTTGGCTTGGAATATAAAGATAATGACAGATTTACTCATGACTGGGTTACTTTGCTTCCAGGTCTTGAATTTGCTTATAATAGCACTGTTTACTCTGTTACTCAAAAGAAGCCTTTTGAGCTTTGGCTGGGTTATGTCCCTAATACTCCTGCTCAAATACTCAATAGTAAATTAATTAAATTGGAATTACACCCTGGTGTCAAATCTTTTTTTCAAATGCAACAACTGTGCAGGAAACATGCTCAGAATTTTATTGATAAAGCATTTGAATATGAAAAGAAAAGATGGGATAAATCCCATAAGGAGCACACATTTAATGAAGGTGATGAAGTGTTGATATATACTGTCCATTTCAATTTACAGGGTAACAACAGATTGAAAGATCCTTTTGTAGGGCCTTTTGTTGTTAAAAGAATGATTGGAGATAATGCAGTTGAAGTTGTGTTATACTCTCCATATGATAGAAAACATCCTTTTTTCCCCATATCGCTGCTGAAACCTTATACTTCCAACAGTGATTTATTCCCTAAAAGAAAAGGAAGACCTAAGGAAAATCCACAAGTAATCACTGAAACTTCTGAAATTGATAAAATTCTGAATGATAGAATTGTCACTTCTGAAAAAGGTGTTGAGTATTTGCTAAGATATAAAAATAATTCATCTGAATATGATGCATGGATACCTGTCAGCCTTTATATCCCCAGGACTGAGTAAACAGTACTTATAAGTTATGTTAAACACATGAATTATACATGGGAACAATAAATGAGAGTACACAAACAGTATACATAAGTAAAATTATGATAATACACAAAAAATGCCATTATAACACCTTATATACACGCATATATCCACCTTTTATAAGTCTTATGTACTTAATATTAAGTTGGAATATGTTAGGGTAACCTTAAGAACCTTAATTATAAGGCTAAATAATTTTTAAGTATACTTAAAACTGTTATTTTCATTGTTTTATGCAAAAAACAAGAAATGCGCTTTATTTCACTTAAAAGTTGATTATATGCACTATAAATTTAAGAATATTAAAAATGCGCTTTGACAGTTCAATTTTTCTCATTTAGGACTATTGATTTGGCTACTTAAATGCATAAAAATAACACTTTTCAAATTTGGTGTTTTTTATGGCAGAAATGGCTTCTGTGTACTGGCCACATACTGCCTGCATTTTTCCCATGTGAATAGCTTCATTTTTAGAAAAGATAGCTTTTTCAAACTATAATTACCCCAAATTCTACACCCACTGTGGGGAAACACACTAAAATAGGCAACAGGCGCTTATTTAGTGTCCTAGCTTAATTAATAATGTATTGACCCTCTTTATATGCACTAATTTCATTAATAACCTCACTCTTGGCGCCTTATTTTACTACCACGCTTAAATTTGCCTAAATTTAGTCAAGTATTTACCTGTGTAAGCGCCTGCCTAGGACTGCATGTAGTTACCCCACATCTCACGCTCTTTTTTGAGTTTTGGGTGGTTTCTCAGTCAATATTGGTCATTTTTGAATGGGAATTTCACATAGTATAATGTCAGGATTAGCCCCATCATTTCTACAGTGAATTCCCCTTATTATTAAGCTATTATTAACCTTAAAAATTCCCTCTTTAGTCTTTTATATTATTGGTTAATATGCATATACTCTCTTTTTATCTTATTCTTTAATTTTGATGGATTTTCCTTATTATTACAGGATTTTGATGGTTGTTACTCTTCTAATTATGTCATGGGTTACTGGGGATGTTGATGGGCATGTCTATTAGTTGGTTTGAGGCGTCATTAACTGTGAATTGGAGTGGTACATCAAGGGATTCATTAAGGAACTCAGTGTATAAAAGGAGGAGGATTTTGGATCTTGTTTCTACATTCTTTATCATTACAATTTACACCATATAACCAAATCAATTACAATACACTCCAATTAGTACTTTTATAAGTCTTTTGAGTAGTATCTGAATTATTAAACTCTTTTTTTCTACCAACTAAAAAGATTGTAAGCCATATATAAAAATAGTGATAATTATATTACTGAGACCATTATTTTGAATTATATTTTACTATTTGTTGGATCTACATTACAGTATTCATATAGGACCATATAAATCTTCTAGGCAAAGACTTTTTAAGCTATTTCACGTCCTTTTAGTTGATTTTAGCCTGACAATACCTGGTAAAGAAAATTCAAACCTTCCTACTCTGTTAAAAAGTATAGAAAGAAAAAATCATAGCATTTTTTTATTGTTTTTTTAGAGTGAGGGAGTGTCAGCCTGGCTGTTCCAGGAGCCCAGTAAATATACATACAATTTTATTGAAATTAAAGGAGGACATAATAATTGCAGCTTATGTATTTACATTAAATTTATATTACATAATATATTATATAAATATTTGTTCTTTAAGTAAAATAAATTTTATATTAATTTTATTATCATATAAATTAATTATACATCAACTTAATTATCATATTCCATATAAAGGGACACATTTTTTATGTATTTCATTTAAACTACTTTTTGGTTTAATTACATAGTTAAAAAAATTAATTAATTTTGCTTTATGCTAGGTTAACTTGCTTACATAAAATTTTGCATCAAAATAATTTTTTTGTTTCAATTAAAACACCTACATCCTACTGTAATGTCTGTTTTGGATTCTTTTTCTCACAGTTCTTATGTTTCAGACTTACTTAGCTACTCAATATTTCAATTAACTGGTTTGGAAAATTATGGTGGAAAGAACTAGTTACTTATTCATGGGTTTAGTTAATGGTTTCATGTTTTTCCCTTAATATCTATGTTTTATTTCTATTCTTTTATATTCTTGTTTTAGCTTATTACTATTTTGTATATACTGATTTGTGGCGCTTCAGAGGTCCCCTTGTCTATAAAAAGACCTTGGGTAATCCCCTTTAGCCCATCACTTATAACTCATCATATTTTAAAAATACATTATATCATATTTTTATTTACATTTTTTTAGTTGCATGTCAGCATTCTTAAATATTAAAATAAAAGTCTAAAGGTTTTTTTAAGAATATTAAAATATTTAGTTGTTGATAATTGAGAGAGAGAAAATAAAAGTACTTACTATATTAACCACACTGTCCCTTGTCCAATTTGTCTATTAGATCCATTATTTCATTGTCCAATTCCTTTTCCTCCCCTCTCTTCCCTTCTATTTTACTCCTATCATTTTAATCTCCCTCTTCACCTTCTTCTAGAAAAACCTGCCAAAACTTAGTTACTTATTATATTAATTAAATGTTTTGGGAACTTATGGTGGGAAAAATATTTACTTACTCACGGGTTTAGTTTACTGTTTCATATTTTTCTCTTAATCTCTATGTTTTAATTACTCTTTTTTTTGTCTTACACTATTATTCTTTTGTATATACTTATTTATAGAGCTTCAGAGGTTCTCCTTGCCTATAAAAAGGCCTTGGAAGTCCCCTTTGGCAGGTATCACTTACATTACTTATATCAATTTAAATACTTTATTATTATTTTTTGACACTAAAAGTCTTATAAAAATATTATATAAATAAATATAAGGTTTCTTTAAGTCTGTTAGTAATTACAGTTGATATTTAAGCAGAATAAATAAATACTTACCTGCTCATTATCCCCATGAAACCATTGTCAAGTCCCTTATCCACAGTTCCAAAAGTTGCTGGTACATTTCTATAAAATTAATTTCCTATTATTTATTTCTTTTTATTTCTTTTAATTATAATATTTTATTTTATTTCCCTCTTCTACTTCTTCCTCTTCTCCTTCTTCTAGACGACTGGCTGACAGTACAGTACATTATTTCTAATAATATTTTAATTTAAAATTTAATTGTGGGAATTTCTCCCTATATGTTCTTGTATGTTGTATGTTTTACCGTATTTTTTCTATCTCCTTTGACTATATATGGCCCCTCAATTTTGTTTTTTCATTGATTCCATTCTTTACTTACATTAAAATTATATATACAAATTAAATACAATTACTACTATTACAAGTTTCTTAGTATTTAAAATTAAATATTCTAAGTCATAAAGTAATAGTAATAATCACATTTTTTACCTTTTGAATTGAGTAAAATATAAAGATTAAATATGTACCCCAAACCTTGAAATCTTGAGTTATCCTAACCTTCACTGCTGTTGGACCACTGGAATTACCTTCTAGACCAAAAGACCTTTCTGACAACTGGGGTCCTTTCCAAATTTTTGTTGACCCATTGATAACTTGATGCCAAAAACTCTGTGGGACCATTGACTTCAGCGACTATAGCAATTTTTGGACAAATGTCATATGTCAAAAGTCAAAGGCATGTGACTGTATATTTTTCTGCAACTGGGAATCAAACTATGCTCCAAATTAGAAGGCTTATATTGATTTAAACATTTTATAATTCTGTAGTGTATATAGCAGTTACTACCAGTAGGTCTCACTCTTCACATTTAATACTATATGTAAAACTTTATATTACTCTACACTCTGTATTTGGCATTTACTTGCTCAAATTACAGGGGGAGGTGCCTGGTATATATATTTAATTTTTATTTATTCTTAATAGACCAAGATAGAGAACAAATTGTTCTTAGTCCTAGAGGTAATATAATTTTAACTACTTGATTAAAAAATATATTTATTATTTATTTCGGCTGACTATTGGTCCTAATAATTGATATATTATTTCATTATTTCAGTTGTCTATTAGTCCTGGTACTAAATAATAACAATATATTATTTAATTATTTCAGTTGAATATTAGTGCTGGTAATTAATAATAAATTTTAAATTGTTTTATATATTTTTAATATTTTTTATTTTTTTAAACAAAGAAAAAATAATCACTGACAGAATATTAAAATATTTTTCTTTCAGCCCAAGTTATTCAAATAATGGCTAATTTAGATGTTTCTACAACCCATGAAGAGGAGTTGGATCTAATTGATTATGATTAAAATTCTGTAAGCTCTACTTTGACTAGAAAATTCTCTCCAATTAACCAATTATTGAACAAAAAAGGATGTAGAGATGCAGTATGTGGAGAACAAAAAATAGAAAACTCCTCAGGACTCCAAGCCCAAGGTGATCCCCCCAGAAGAACTTCCAAAAGGCTTCAAAATCAAAAAAATTCTGTTACAGCAGCAGGTGAACAACCTTTCAACTCACATCAAGGATTTGAAAACAGAGAACCTCAGACTAAAGGTAAAAGTAGAAGTATTAGAAGAAAAAATAGAAAGCATGGAGACTTTTCTTCAAGAGAGGAAGAAAAATCCACAAGTAGCAAACCCCCTCCATAGTTGGCACCTCAGCAACAATAAAAGGTGGAAGTGTCAAAATGGCAGTGGGACTGGCTGAACACTCAATGGGACACAATTCAAGCCAAGAAGATTCAAAAGGCTCCTCAAGAAGGTCACCCAGGCCCCAAAAATTCAATTAAACTCCTCCTCATTCTTACCAAGGAGAAAGAAGATAGAAAAAAAAACACATCCAAATTTTGCCAAACCATGGTAAGGCCCTCCATTGAATCTCAAGTTACTTTTATTGTAACTTTTTCAGTTCCTTCAGGTAACTCTGGGATGGGAGATGACAATTTGAGACCAGTAGAAGCTGGTTCTAGCAGACTAAATAATCAATTTTCTACTCATTTAAATACTCTTTTAGTTTTAATTGCTAGCTCAATGATAAATCCAGATATGGCTATTGTAGATAAATCTGTCAGCCTGGATATCCCCAGGACTGAGTAAATTTACTTATAAATTATTTTAAACACATGGACCATACAAGTGAAAAATAAATAAAAGTACAAAAGTTTTTTACATAAGTAAAAATTATAATAAAATACAATATATGCCATTATAACACCTTATATATAAGCATATATCCACCTTTTATAATTCTTATGTACTTAATATTTAGTTGGAATATGCTAGGGTAATTTTAAGAGCCTTATATAGAAGTATAAATAGTTTTTAAGTAGACTTAAAGCTGTTGTTTTCATTGTTTTATGTGAAAAACAAGAAATGTGCTTTAAATCACCTAAAAGATGACTATATGCGCTATATATTTAATAATAGTAAAAATACTCATTGACTTATCAATTTGTCTTAATTAGGACTATTTATTTGGCTACTCAAATGCATTAAAATAACACTTTTCAAATTTGGTGCTTTTTATGCCAGAAATGGCTTCTGTGTACTGGCCACATACTGCCTGAATTTTTCCCATGTTAATAGCTTCATTTTAAAAAAGTTTAGCTTTTTCACACTATAATTACCCCACCTTCTATTCTCACTGTGGGGAAACACACTAAAATAGGTAGCAGGTGCTTATTTAGTGTCCTAATTTAATTATAGGTTCATTAAGCTTATTATATGCACTAATTTTATTGATAAACTCAAACTTGGTGCCTTAAATTCATTACCAAACTGAAATTTGCCTAAATTAGTCAAGGATTTACCTGTGAAAGCGTCTTCCAAGGACTGCCTGTAGTTACCACACATATCACACCCTTTTTTGTGTTTTCAGTGGTTTCTCAGTCAATAGTGGTTATTTTTGGATAAGAACTTCATGTATTATATTGTTATAATTAGCCCCATAATTTCTACTGTTTATCCCCCTTAAGATTTTGTAATATTTAGTGTTATTATTTCTCTTTTTAGTCTTTTATTTTAAGGTATTACATGCATACACTCTCTTTTTTTCTTATTCTTTATTTTTAATGGATTATCCCTATTACTACAGGATTTTGGCAGGTGATATAGTTCTTATTATGTTATTGGTAACTCTTTATGTTTTTGGATAGATTTATTAGCTAGAATGAGGCGTCATTAGCCATGTATAGGGCTGGTTAATCAAGGGTTTCATTAGAGGGACTAATAGGTATAAAAGGAGGGGGTTTTTGGTCTTGTTTTCTACATTCTTTATCATTACAATTAAAATATATAACCAATACAATTATAATACATATCAATAGTACTTATAAAGTCTTTTAATAGTATCTGAATCATTAAATCTATATTTCTACCAACTATAAGATTGTAACCCATTTATAATTAGTGAGATTTAAATTACTGAGACCCTTATATCAAGTTATTTTTTAATACTTATTGTATTTGTACTACAGTATTCATATAGGAACATTAAATCTTCTAGACAACTGACTATTCAAGCTATTTCAAGTCTTTGTAATTGATCTCATCCTGACAAAATTAATTGATCCTGAAGTATATGAGACTCTTGAGAATTACTCTGTCTCTATCCTGAGAGATTCCCCTGATGTAGCAACTATTGATGACCAATATTTGAGAGACATTATCACCAAATTAAATAATATAATGAAAAAGCGACAATTAAAACAAAAATTTAATAGCTTTTTAACTGAGAAAGGTTACCAGGCATTTAAAAGTGAGTTGAATAGGGTTTCTGATGAGTTGTTTTTGTACAAGGTAAATTATAAAAATAATAATAAGAAATTTGCTTTGTGGAAAAACATTAAAAATGATCTGTCCAAACTGAAAGAGATTGTGTCTATCTGTTGCCAAGGACTATAATATCATAAATCAAACTTTAAAAAACTATATGATCATTATTTATCTTTACAACACAAGAGCCAATTGTCTTCTGCTACCATCAATGAGACATTAACTAGTATTCCAAGGGTGAAAACAAGGTTAACCAACATTGAAGAACAATTGAACTCATTGTTATTTGACCAAGAATACTCTGTCCCTCCTCTGAAAGAAACTGTTTCACAGTATAATCCAAATTTAACTGAGCCAAGCTCCTCTAAGGAAGAATTAGTACAAGAGAAACCTGTAGATATTTCTGTGTTTCCATCAAAAATTGATGATGCACCCTTTTCATCTACAAATTGTTTAAATAATGAGATTACTGCTCAGTTAGAGAAATTTCAACTACTTCTTACAAAAAACAAGTAAGCCACAAGGAAATTACCTCAAATCAGAAAAATTGGACCAAACATGACCAATATACAACATTTGATGGTGATTCTTCCTCTGATTGGCAGAAATTCATATTCTGAATTGATAATCTTAAGAATTCTTATAAACTACCAGATGAAGAAATTGTATCTACAGTAATTTCCTTATTTTCAAATGTTTCCCTGATGTGGTATGAATCTGTCCTTTTGGATAATAATGATTACTCTTGGGAGGATTGGAAAAAATTAATTAAAGCACAATTTGGTGGTTCAAAGTTTAGGTTAGCCCAACAAAGGCAGTATGAGGAATCTAGATATAGCTCATCCTCTACAGAAAAACCTATTGAGTTCCTGATGAAAATAGTGAAATTCTTGAGAGCAATAGATCCAAACATAGATTATGAACTATGGAAGGATAGGATCCTTTATAAATTTCCAATTTCTTCGAGAGACTTAATTGTTGCTATAAATGAATTCTCAAGGCAACCTTCTTCTTTTGTTAATACTTGTAATGAAGTCCTTTTGAATAACAGGTATGAATCTGGGAATTTCATCCTTAGACCTTCATTGGAGAAACCCTCCAACTACCAATTAAAACTTCCAGGAAAAGTTGGTAAAACTTCTGCCCCTGTTGCACCTAAAAATATGTAACAAGAACTTGCATTAAATGTAGCAAGCCTTGGAAGAAAATCCATCTTTGTGACAATAAAATAAAGCTTTTTGAACAAACAGAAGAGCCTGCAGATGACACAGTTGCACAGGATGATACTTCAAGTAACTGTTCCAGAAACATATTTTAAAAATCTCACCAGGAAATCTTTATGCTGGAGGAAGATTTTCAATATTTAAATAATATTGAAAATGATACCAATGATTTATCTACAGTTGAAGATGCTGAAATAATAAGAAATCTTAAGGAAATCTTAGTAATTATTACTCCTCTCAAGGCACCAGTCTTGACTAATGGAAAAAACATTGAGGTTGTATTGGATTCTAAATCAGGAGAAAGTGTTGTATCTGAAAAAGGACTTTCTTCTGTTGATCAGTATTATAAATCAAAACTTATGCCTATCACTTCTGAAAATTGGAGAGGTTATGTGTGGGTGGTCCCCTTGGTCTAGAAGATAAATTGGGAGGTCCTACGAGGTTTCAAGTGGATTTATTGGACTCAAAAGTAACACTGTACGTACTTTCTTTAATCTTTTGATTACTTTACTCAAATAATAAGAGGTAAATATAATTACTAGTATAATTTATATCTTAGAATTACGTGGATGTAAGTACTAATATTATAAAATATAGTAATAAGATATTTAGTTTATATATATTGTAAGTTTTGTAAAATAAGTGTAAGTAATTCCTGAAAAGTACAAAAAGAGAGGGCCTTTTATAGGCAAAGATGTGAGAAATAAAGACACGTAGTTAACACCACCTGATACAAGGGTGTGAGAAAAAAGAAACTAAATAAAGAGTGTATGTGAAATAATAAAAGATATACTAAATAGTGCATAAATAAAAGGTATCATTTTATTTGAAATAAAAATTAGAATCCCTTGGTCCGTCACATTTAGTACAAAAAACATTTGATTTAAAATGGAGATTCAAAAAAATCTAAATAAAGGAATTTGAAAAGTTTCTTCTTTCTATATTTTTAATATTTTTAATACTATTTTTATTCCCTCTCATCTGTATTACTGAGCACGGTGTTAGGGAGTAAAAATGTGTGTGACAATTACTTATTTTTATTAATTATTTACATTACTTATTGTACTTAGCTAGTTAGTTGTAAGTAATACATAAGTAGTTAGTAAATGATTAATTATTAATAGGGATTAAAAGGTGTGGCTTCATCTCAGTAAGATAATTAATTATTTTACTGGGTAAGTCTAGTAGCCTGGCTGACACTCACTCACTCTAAAAAAAACAATAAAAAAATGCTATAATTTTTTCTTTTTATACTCCTTTAGTAGAGTAGGAAGATTAGATATCTCCTTCCCAGGTATCCAAGAGTCATATTCAGATGATTTATTCTTGAATCTCAATAAATATTCTGTACCTTTTTCAGAAGTGACTATTCTGTCATTCAGAATCTTATCAATTTCTGCTGTCTCAGTGATTTCATTAGGGGTTTTCTTGGGTCTTCCCCTCCTTTTTGGAAATAAATCACTATTAGATGTGTAAGGTTTCAAAAGAGATATTGGATAAATAGGATGTTTTCTGTCATATGGAGAATACAAAATTACTTCAACTGAATTATCACCAACCATTCCTCTTACAACAAATGGACCAACAAATGGGTCTTTCAATTTGTTATTAACTTGTAAATTGAAGTGGACTGTAGAAATCAACACCTCATCACCCTTTTTAAAAGTGTATTCTTTATGGGATTTTCCCATCTCTTCTTCTCATATTCAAATGATTTTTCAATACATTTTTGAGCATGACTTCTGCAAAGTTGTTGCATTTGAAGAAAAGATTTTACACCAGGATGTAAATCGAATTTAGGTATTTTATTATTGAGAATTTGGGATGGAGTATTTGGAACATATCCAAGCCAGAGATCAAAAGGTTTTCTTTGAGTAACAGAATGAACAGTGCTATTATAAGCAAATTCCAACCCAGGGAGTAAAGTAACCCAATCATGAGTGAATATGTCATTGTCTTTATACTCAAGGCCAAAGGCACAGTACCTTCTTATCATGTCCTCTAGAGTCTGAATCATTCTTTCAGCTAATCCATCAGTCTGAGGGTGATGGGCAGTAGATAGTTTCAGATCACAACCACAAACATCCATCAGAGACATCCAAAATTCAGAAGTAAATTTAGGGTCTCTGTCAGAGATTATGGCTTTAGGAAAACAAGCAGTATTAAACATATGAAACCACCATAAGAAAGCTAATTCTTTAGTGGAAAAATCCTTGTGAGTAGGGATAAATTTTCACATTTTGGTGAATCTGTCCACAATAACCCAACAAGAGTTATAACTGTCTTTTCCAGCAATAGGTAATCCTGTTACAAAATCCATGTTTATTATCTGCCATGGTGCATCAGGAGGTTCAATATGTTGCATTAATCCAGCTCTCTTACCAGTCAATCTTTTTGATTTTTGGCAAGAATCACAAGATTCAACATATAATTTGTTGTCTTCAGACATATTAACCCATCAAGCAGTGTTTTTAATTCTGATCATTGTTTTTTCAAGATCAAAGTTTCCAGCTAATATGTCATCATGACAAATTTTCAAGATGATTTCTTTCATAGAAGAAGGAATAACAATGACATTACTCAACTTTCTTCTATAATATAGATTTCCTTCATCAATTGAAAATTTACCTTTCTCCAAAGCCTTTTGGTACTTTGTTGGAAGGGTTTTAATTAATGCTTGTATTGAAGCATTCTTTGGATCATTTAATATGGTGCATAACTTTTTCAAGTCAGTGTCCTTATCATATGAATCCAGAATAAGCTGTAATAGCTCTTCCTCCATATCAACCACATATATCCCATAAATATGAATAATTTCATCCTCAGGATCATAAGCAGGATTAGAGTCATCATTTGGTAAAGGTAACCTTGATAACATATCCACATTTGAGTGAACAATACCAGCCCTATCAATAATTGTCATTCTCCCTCTGTATTCTTGAACAGCTAACTGCCATCTGAACATATTTCTGTTAGGTGTTTTCAAGTTTAAAAGGGATTTAAATGCACTGCAGTCAGTAACAAGTTCGAATTTCTGGTCATCTAGGTAATAATGTAGCTTTTCTAGAGCCCACACTATGGCTAAAAATTCAAGCTGAGTGACACCATATTTCAATTCACTATTTCTCAAGGTTCTTGAAATATAACAAATTACTACTTCTGATACTTTATCATTTATCACTTGTTTTTGATGGAGGGCAGCACCAAGACCAATAAAACTGGCATCAGTGTACAAAACAAATGATTGATTAAAGTCAGGTAAAGCAAGAATTGGTGCTGACATCAAACAGTGTTTCATAGTGTCAAAAGCTCTCTGCCTTTCACTATTCCGGACAAAAGCAACATCCTTTCTAGTCAGTTGGGTAAGGGGTAAAGCTATGACTTGGTAATTTTTAATATACTGTCTATAGTATCCACACATTCCCAAAAAACTCTGGAGCTCTCTAACCGTGGTAGGAGCCTTCACCTGCTGTATAGCTGCCACTTTATTTTGGTCAACACATATCTGTAACCCTGAAACAACATGACCCAGCATTTTTAAGGAATGAAAACCAAATTTACATTTCTTCAAAGAAAGTGTCATTTTATTTCATCCATTTTGTGGAACACTTTACACAGGTGGTTGAGATGGTCCTCAAATGTTTTTGAGAATATAATGATATCATCAATATAAACCATCAGCCAACCTTCAATCATATCCTGATGGAATGTGTTATCCATAAATTTTTGAAAAACTGAAGGGGAATTTTTAGGACCAAATGGCATCCTAATATACTTATAAATACCCATATGAGTAGCAATCATCAGAAAATTCTGGGAATTCTTCTCAATAGGTACCTGGTGATATCCCTTGTTACCATCCAAGCAGCTTATATATTTAGCACCTTGTAAGGTAGCATGTATAGAGCTAATTCTAGGTAAATTGTAGATATCATCAACAGTATAAGTATTAAATTCTCTATAATCACCACATAACATGGATTTATCCTTCTCATAAGAAATTAGGACAGGTGAGATAACACAATATTTAGGTGTTTCAACTACCTTTTCAATAATATTCATTTTCAAAAGGGTAGAGATATTATCCTCAATATCTTTTCTCTTTGTGGGAGAATCAGGGTAAGACTTCTTCTTCAAACTAGGTGGTATGTCAGTTAATGGACAAGATAATGAAAGTTTCATTAATTCCTTAACTAATCCTAGTTCATGTGACCCATGAGCAAAGGCCATAGGAAAAGACTTTATCAATTTAATGATGGACTCCTTATCCTCACCAGAAAGTTGTTCTCCAAAAGAATCATTGTCAATTTCAGACATTAGAGCATGCATTTCCTTTGTAGACCTTCCTTTATATTGAATCACAGAATTACAGGTGTTCAATTCTGGTTTTAACAATTTTTTGGGGGAGGAAATCTTAAATTTTCTTTTCCCATTTATCCACATTGTGAAGCATTGATTTGAAGGATCTAATTTTTTAATCCATATTTGGTTAAAATTTCATTTCCTATGATAAACCAACTGCTTAAATTGTCATTTTTCATGACAAAAAATCACAAATAGCTCTTACAAAACCATGGTTATATTTAAAAAACATTGTGGCTTTGTATTTACCAATGGGGGACAAAACAGAGCCATAACCTCTCCAATTTTCAGAAATGATAGGCATCAGTTTTGATTTATAGTCTTGATCCACTGAAACAAGTGCTTTTTCAGATACTACACTTCCTCCAGCTCCAGAATCCAGAACAACTTCAATGCTGGTTCCATTGATCAAGACTGGTGCTTTGAGAGGGGCAATAACAATTGAGCTATCCTCAATGTTCCTTATGATTTCAGAATCCTCAACTGTAGATAAATAATTATTATCAATATCAATAGTATTTAAATAATGAATATCTTCTTCCAGCATCAAGATTTCTTGTTGAGATTCATATGAAATATTGCTGGCACAATCACTTGAAGTATCATCCAGTTCTATTGTGTCATCAGCCTGCTCCTCAGTTTGTTCAACAAGATTTATCCTCTTGTCACAAACATGGCCTTTCTGCCAAGGCTTGTTGCACTTGAAGCAAGTGTTTATTGCATACTTTTTTGGTGCAACAGGGGCAGAAGGTTTACCAACCTTTTCCAGAGGTTTCTGTTGGTAAGTGGAGGATTTCTCCAAAGGGGTCCTAGGAATGAATTGTCTGGAATCATACTTGTTGTTTAGAATGATCTCATTGCAAGTATTAATGAAAGAAGAAGGTTCTCTGGAGAACTCAGTCCTAGCCACTACCAAGTCTCTCAAAGACATTGGCAATTTATAAAGGATCCTGTCCTTCCATAACTCAAACTCCATATTTGGGTCCATTGCCCTCAAGATTTTTACAAGTTTCATTAAGAACTCAATAGGTTTATCAGTAGAAGAGCTGTATCTAATTTCCTCATACTGCCTTTGTTGAGCCATCCTGAACTTGGAGGCACCAAATTGTGCTTTAATCAATTTTTTCCAATCTTCCCATGAGTAGTCATTCCTATCCAGGAGAACAGATTCATACCACATTAGGGCAACATTGGTAAACAAAGAAATTAACTTAAACACAATTTCCTCATCTGGGAGTTTGTATGAATTTTTTAAGTTATCAATTCTGCAAATGAATTGCTGCCAATCACAAGAAGAATCACCATCAAATGTTGGGTACTGGTCAAGTTTTGGCCAATTCTTTAGATTTGAAGGAGCCTCCTTAGTAATAGCTTGTTTCTGAGTAAGAAGCAGCTGTAACTTCTTCAATTGTGCAGTAATCTCATTGTTTAATACTTCTGTAGAAGATCCTGGTGCATCATCAATTTTTGATGGAAACTCAGTGGTATCAACAGGAATTTCTGAATCTAATTTTACTTTAGATGAGCTAGCAACAGGTAAACTTGGAGCATCCTGTACCATATGTTCCTTCAAAGAAGTTTCAAAATATTTTTGATCATTAAAAAATGAATTCAAATTTTCTTCAATGGTTGTTAGTCTGGTTTTCACTCTTGGAAGACTGGATAAACTCTCATTGACTGTTGCATAAGATAACTGGGTTTTATTTTGAAAAGATAAATAATGATCACTCAATATTTTCAGGCTCATCTTATCTACCGCTAGCTCCAGGCAACAGGTAGATACAGTATCTTTCAGTTTAGACAAATCATTTTTGATATTTTGCCATAAAGCAACTTTCTTTTCATGGGTTGCTTTGTAATGTAACAAATCATCAGAAACTCTCTGTAACTCACTCCTCAATGCTTGATAACCCTGTTCAGTTAACAAACTATTATATTTCTGAGTTGATTGCATGTTGTTCATTGTATGATTTCTTTTAGCAATAATATCCCTCAAATATTCATCATTAATGTTAGCTACATCTGGAGTGTTTCTCAATAAGGAAACAGAGTAACTTTCCAGATTCTCATAAAACTCAGGCTCAAGTGTTTCATCAATAATAGACATATCAGGATTTATCATTGAAGTAGAAATTAGAACTAAAGGATTACATACATTTGAAATTTGAGCAATTTGTCTACTGTTCTCAGCCTCTACAGGTCTCACAGTCTCATCTCCTCTTCCAGAATTACCTGAAGGAACTGAATCAGTTACAAGAAATGGTACTTGAGATTCAATAGAGGGGCTTACCATGGCTTGGGCAAGAATTGTATGTGGTTTTTCTTTCTCCTTCTTCCTCCTTGATAGGGATGAGAAGGTGTTGGATTGAACTGATTTGTACTTGAAGGACCTGCCTGAGGTGCTTGTTGCTGTTGCTGTTGGGACAGATAATCCCACTGGGTGTTCAACCAATCCCACTGCCACTTTGAGACTTCCACCTTTTCTTGTTGCTGGGGGGCCAGTTGTGGAAGGGCTTTTGGAGGAGGAGGTTTCTTCTTCTCTTGAAGAAAAGACTCTATTTTTCTTACCTTGTCTTCTAGACAGTCTATCCTTGACCTCAGCTTGAGGTTTTCTGTCCTCAACTCCTTGATGTGAGTAGAGAGATTTTTTACCTGCTGGTTTAAGGGCATCTTTTTTATCTTGAAGTCTTTGGGAAGCTCTTCTGGGGGGTTTATTGAAGGTTTTTGTTCCTGGGCATTTGTCTCTACCAGAATCTCCACTTCCTCCATTTCCACATCCTGATTGGTTCAATGATTTATTAATTTGAGTTAATTGTGTGGTTAAAGGAGAACTCACAGAGGTAGCCTCATCATAATCAATCAGATCCAGTTCATCTTCACGTGCAGCAGAAAAACCTTGGTCAGTCATTGTTTTAAATATAACCTGAGGTGAGGGAAAGAAACAATAAGATGAATCAGTTTTATTTTTGCTTTATAAAAGAAAAATAAATAAATAAATAATATATAAAACTCCTCAGGATAAAAATCAACTGAAAATAATAATCAATTATTTATTACTTCAAACTAATCTTATAACCAGGATTTACAAGAAATCAACTGAAGAAATAAAAATAATTTTTAATTTAACAAATAAATTTATGATGATTATCAGGATTTAACTCAAATGAAGGATATTTAATTACCAGGACTCAATGTCAACTGGAATAATTTAGTATAGTTTTATTTTTCATTAATTAAAAATTTTTATTGTCAGGACAATTTGCCAACTGGAACAAAAAAAATATCTTAATTTATCAGGACAAAGTCAACTGAAAATTACAATTAATTTTTTAAAAAATAAAAATAAAAATTTATTACTTATAGGAATTAGAACACAATTGCTCTATCTTTGTCAACTAGGAAAATAAATAAATAAAAATAATTTCAATTTACCAGACACCTCCCCCTCTAAGATGAGCAATTTAATGCCACTTACAGAGTGCTGAGTAAAAGGAAATATGTAGATTATGAAGAGTGCAAAGTGACCCACAAATAGTAATTAATAATTACCACAAAATATATAACTATTAGTTAGTATATAAGCCTAAGTTTTGAAGCGCGTTTCGATTCCCGTTTGCAGCAAAAAATAATTCAGGTGATGTATGACGTTTGTCATTTTTGTCATCCACTGGTCATTATAGGTACCTCAATTGCAATGGTCCCACGGTCTCCGGTTCTCAAGATAACGATGCGCCGTCAACAATTTGGAAAGGCTCCCAACTGTCAGTGGTCCCCTTGGTCTAGAAGATAAATTGGGAGGTCCTACAAGGTTTCAAGTGGATTTATTGGACTCAAAAGTAACACTGTACGTACTTTCTTTAATTTTTTGATTACTTTACTCAAATAATAAGAGGTAAATATAATTACTAGTATAATTTATATCTTAGAATTACGTGGATGTAAGTACTAATATTATAAAATATAGTAATAAGATATTTAGTTTATATATATTGTAAATTTTGTAAAATAAGTGTAAGTAATGCCTGAAAAGTACAAAAAGAGAGGGCCTTTTATAGGCAAAGATGTGAGAAATAAAGACACGGAGTTAACACTACCTGATACAAGGGTGTGAGAAAAAAGAAACTAAATAAAGAGTGTATGTGAAATAATAAAAGATATACTAAATAGTGCGTAAATAAAAGGTATCATTTTATTTGAAATAAAAATTAGAATCCCTTGGTCTGTCACATTTAGTACAAAAAACATTTGATTTAAAATGGAGATTCAAAAAAATCTAAATAAAGGAATTTGAAAAGTTTCTTCTTTTTATATTTTTTATATTTTTAATACTATTTTTATTCCCTCTCATGTGTATTATTGAGCACAGTGTTAGGGAGTAAAAATGTGCGTGACAATTACTTATTGTACTTAGCTAGTTAGTTGTAAGTAATACATAAGTAGTTAGTAAATAATTAATTATTAATAAGGATTAAAAGGTGTGGCTTCATCTCAGTAAGATAATTAAATATTTTACTGGGTAAGTCTAGTAGCCTGGCTGACATTATGTCTCTGTTTTGTCCCCCATTGGTAAATAAAAGGCTACATTACTTTTCAAATATAGCCATGGCTTTGTAAGAGCTATGCATGACTTTGTAGTTATGAAAAATTATAACTTAAGTAGTTGGTTCATTGTGGGAAATGACATTTTAATCAAATATGGCATTAAACTGGATCACTCAAACCAATGTGTCACCATGGGGTTGAATTGTAAGAGAAAATTTAAATTTTCTTCCACAAAAAAATTAATACACCAGTATTGAACACATGTAATTCTGTGGTTAAATATAAAAGAATTTCTACAAAAGAAATGTTAACTCTCCTGTCTTAAATTTACACAGCTTCTTTTGGAAAGCAACTTTCTGGTGAGGAAAAAGATTCCATCATTTAGTTGATAAAATCTTATTCTATTGCCTTTACTCATTGATCACATGAACTAGTATTGGTCAAAGAAGATATGAAGCTTACATTATCTTTTTCATTGACTAAAATACCACCTAGTTTAAGGAGGAAGCCTTATCCAGCTTCCCCCACAAAGAGAAAAAATATTGAAGACAATATATCTACCCTTTTAAAAATGAATATTATTGAAAAGGTAGTTGAAACACCTATATATTGTTTTATCTCACCTGTCTTAATTTCTTATGAGAAAGACAAAGCCAGGTTATGTGGTAATTATAGAGTATTAAATACTTATACTGTAGATGATATCTATCTTTTACCTAGAATTAGCTCTATCCATTCTACCTTACCAGGTGCTAAATATATCAGCTTTCAAGATGGTAATAAAGGAAACCACCAGGTACCTGTTGAGAAAAACTCCCAGAATTTTCTAATGATTGCTACTCATATGGGTATTTATAAGTATATTAGGATTCTATTTGGCCCCAAAAATTCCCCTTCAGATTTTCAAAAAGCTATGAATAACACATTCCATCAAGAAATAATTGAAGGATGGCTAATGGTTTACATTGATGATATCATCATATTCTCTAAAACATTTGAGGACCATCTTAACCACCTGTGTAAAGTGTTCCATAAAATGGATGGGATAAATATGACACTTGCTTTGAAGAAATGTAAATTTGGCTTTCATTCTTTGAAAGTGCTTGGTTATGTTTTCTCAGGGTTACAGATATGTGTTGACCAGAAAAAATTGGCAGCCATTAAACAGGTAAAAGCTCCCACTACAGTTAGGGAGCTTTAAAGTTATTTGGAAATGTGTGGATACTATAGACAATATATTAAAAATTATCAGGTCATAGCATTACACCTAACCCAATTAACTAGGAAAGATGTTGCTTTTGTCTGGAACAGTGAAAGACAAAGACATTTTGACACTATGAAACATTGTTTGATGTCAGGACCAATTCTTGCTTTGTCTGACTTTAATCAACCATTTGTTTTATACACTGATGCCAGTTTTATTGGCCTTGGTGCTGCTCTCCACCAAAAACAAGTTATGAATGACAAAGTATCAGAAGTAGTAATTTGTTGTATTTCAAGAACCTTAATAAATAGTGAGTTGAAATATGGTGCCACTCAACTTGAGTGTTTAGCCAGCTCTGGAGAAACTACATTACTATCTGGATGACCAGAAATTTGTACTTGTTTCTGGCTGCAGTGCAGTGAAATCCCTCCTGAACTTAAAGACACCTAACAGACACATGTTCAGATGGCATTTGGCTGTTCAGGAATACAGGGTAAAGATGAAAACAATTCATAAGTCTGGTATTGTTAATAAAATTGGAGACCCTTTAATAAATATAATAGCTACCCTTTTAGTGAACAGCACTGTGTCTCCCTTATGAGTTATCTCTGTGATATACCTATAAAGGCAACAAAAAAATTTGAGAAAAAATAACATAGATAATATATTGCAATAAGTAATCAACCTTGAATAAATTTAATAGATGCCCTTTTAGTGAACTGCCCTATGTCTTTCTGGTGAGTGATCTATGCAATATACCTGAGATCATGATAAATAAGGAGGTTAAACTAAGTCCTAGACTAAATAGAAACATAACAGAAACAGACCTATAATGGAAACAAACAACTTTGAGTGCAAATAACAGAGATGAAGAAAATTTCATAGAATATCAGCTCTCTATTTAAGTAAACAGATGCGCTCAATAACATCTACTAGATCAAGATTGGACATCAGAATATTGTGGTAAAAAGAAACTAAAATAGAAAAATATGAAGAACTAATATAATAAGGGGATATTGTATGTGAATAAATGTTTCATTGGATGAGAGAACACTTAATTAGAAGATATACAAACATGAGAGAAACTATGTATTCTCACACCCCTCCTTGCTATCAATCTTATCTAGTAAGCCAATTTTCTTAGTAAATCTTGTGAATTTTCATCTACTAAGTGCCTCAGTGGAAATGTCTGCAACCATATCTGATGTAGGAACATACTGAAGATCAATTTTTCCATCCATGATTTGTTCCTGGATCCAGTGAAATTGTATTTCAATATGTTTTGTTCTTGCATGAAAAACATGGTTCTTGCTTAAGGCAATACTGCCTTGATTGTCCAAAAAGAGAGTCAAGGAGACCTTTTGATTATATCCTAAATCAACTAATAAATTTTGCATCCAGATAGCTCCTTGGCTTGCATCAACAGTAGCCTTAATCTCAGCTTCTGAAGTACTTAAAGCAATGGTAGGTTGTTTCTTACAACGCCAGCTTACTGAAGTACCATTTACAGTAAATACATAACCAGTTGTGGAACTTTGTGTAGCTCTGCATCCAGCCCAATAAGTGTCAAAAAAATCTTCTGGAATTGAATGAATGATGTTGTGAATCAAAACCTTTTAATTTCAGAGAGATTTTTATAGAACTCTTTAAATAAAGAAGCACTCTTTTGAAAGTCATACAGTGTTTAATACCTGGAGCATTGAGATGCTGTGCTAGTTGAATATTGGCAAAAGCAATATCTGGCTACATCCCCTGTGAAATGTAATTGAGATGTCCTACTGCACGACAATAATTGATATTCAAGTTGTTTAATTCTTGAATTACATCCTCTGTGGCTTTTTGTAATTGTGTATTCATCAAAATTGGAGTGTATATGAGTTTACAATCCTCTATTTGATAAGAACATAAAAAATCTCAGATTTCTTGATCTTGAAAAAGAGATAATGTTTTGGCTTGACAATTCCTTTTCACGTACATTCCAAGTATAAATTTGGAATTGCCTAAATCCTTCATTTCAAAATGAGTTTTAATTGCTTCCTCAAACCATGAAACATTCTTGCAAAAAATTGAGAGATTGTCAAAATGAACATGAAAATAACAGGGGTTTATGTCACTTTCATGAATGAAAAGGCAAGGGTCAGCTGAGGATGGATAAAAGTTAACAGAATAAAAGAATTGAAGTAATTCATTGTACCAGCAACGTGATTCTTGTTTAAAACTATATAGAGAGTGCTTTGACAATAAAACAGGATTGGTAAAATTTGCTGGTTTCTTCATTCCCAGAGTAAAATTCATAAACACCTCTTCTTTGGGTTCTCCATGAAGAAAAGCACCCTTAACATCCATCTGCACAAAATCCCAATCCTCACTGTTTGCAACACTCATAAGTACACCTAAGATAGTCAGTCTACCTGTGGGAGAAAATGTTTAAAAATAATTGATACCTGCTTTTTGAGACCAGCTACTAGCACAAAGTCTGGCCTTGTACTTGCTAATATTGCCGTCTGCATCTTGTTTGATTTTAAAAACCCATACTGAGCCAATTGATGGAGCATCTTTTGGTTTTTCAACAATTTCCCAAACTTTGTGTTCATCAATCATTTTAATCTCTTTATCAATTGCATATAGCCAATCATTGTCTTCTTTTTGATTGATTGCTTCATACTAGGTGAGGGGATTGGAAAAGATAGAGTTGTATGTAAAACCATGTTCTGAATGTGAAGAAAGTGCAGAGGTGAAACACAGATATTGATCAAGTAAAAGGGCTGAGTTCAGATTTTGTCTTTGACATAGTTTTGAACCCTGAATAATGTTATTGGGGTTTATATCTGAACTAATATCTTGAACTTCTTTATCTGAAGTGAGTTCATAATCCCAAAATCAACTGACATTTTTGTTGGGATTGGAATCGCAAGGCTTTTCAACAAGGGTATCATCATTATTCAAAGCTGGATCAGATGTAGATTATGAACCAGGATTGTGAGTTGTGGATGGTAAAGTTTTTTCATCAAATACTTTGGTGAAGAGGTCAACCATTGATATTTCATTTTTGAAACGCTTTGAAAAAGGAAAATTAAATTCATCAAAAATCATGCTGTGTGAATAGATGATTTGATTATTTTCAAGCCTCAAAAGTTGATAAGAGGTAGTGTCTTCTTAGTATCCAAGGAAGCAGCATTTTATAGAATTAGGCCCAAATTTCACTTTTCTCAATTTTCTATTAATTAACACATAGGCAGTACAGCCAAAAGTGCGCATATGAGATAATTTTGGTACCTTATTGAATCTCTTTTCAAATGGTGTGATGAAGTCAATTGAAGAGAATGGTAGTTGATTTTCAATGTATACAGATGTATTCATGGCCTCACCCCAGAATTCTACTGGAATTTTGGCATGAAATAGTAAGTCCATTTCCATTTCAGTTGTATTGTGATTCCCTTGTTCTGCAATAGGATTTTTTTGCAAGGTATAAGGTGAAGCGTTAATGATTTTAAAGCCATCTTTAGTACTCAGATTACTGAAATATTTGTTGATAAACTCAGATCCATTTTTGCATACTAGATCAACTACTTTAAAAAGGGAGGCATTTTCAATTTGTGTTTTGAATTTCAAAAAGGTGGGAAAAGTATCAGATTTCTTTTCAATAGTGAATATAAATTGATATGCAGTAAATGAATTTGTAAATTTGAAATAATAAAATGATCCACCCTTAGATGGTGGAGTAATCTTGCCACTTAAGTCACAATGTAGGTAATCAAGAAAATGTGTGCCTCTCAGAATGTTTCCAGAAAACAAATGACTATGATGTTTAGCAACTACACAATGCTCACAGACATTCATATCATTGACAAAAACAAAGCCCAAGATGTTTTTGAGTGTGCTTAGGTATGCATCATTTGTATGCCCTAATCTGCTATTCCAGAGAGATTTTGAATTAGTGGAGAGAAAAGATTTAAAAGAAACACTGAAAGACTTACCAAACTTAGCATCAAGAACAATAAGTCCTTCTGGTGAATCCCAATTCTTATTAAGAATAACTTCATCACCTTTATGAATCAAGACTGTGCCATCTGATTTAGTGATTTGGCTAAATCCAAGTGCAATGAAAGGCCCAATTCCCACAAGATTTTGAATGATTGAAGGAACATGAAGGCATTTGGTCAAGGTGATGATTTCTGTCAGTATAGTCTAGTATATAAGTATGATATAATAGTGTTATTTTATGGTCCTACTACTTATTAATAAATGATTTAGTGATTAAACCTCAGGGGAAGACTAATAAAATAGTTATACTCAAATAAAACTCACAATACTTGGATTTAAATGCGTGCTAGTGGTGGAAAATAGAAGAATAAAATATAGTTATAGCTTTTATAAAGATAATATCAATTTATAAGGGCTTTATAATATATTTCTGAATACTAATAATTGTATTGTAGTTTTTGTTTGAATTTTAGTAATTGAATGATGATAATAAACCGTCAAAATCCCTTCTTACTTATACCCAAATCCACTGGAGTGCACAGACCTTCAATCCAGATGATGTCACTGCTATCCCCGGCAATTACAGCACTGTGAGGGCCCATCACCTCCCCATGGCGTCCACTTCAAGCAGTTTCAACACCCAGACCTTCAGTAAGGACCCTCCATCACTATTAATAATAACACAGAGTCATACCATAAATAGAAAACCCAGATAAAAGCGGATACCATAAAGAAACAGGTAAAATAAATGATCAAAAAGAGATTTAATGAAACTAAAAGCATATAAAGGAAACAAATAAAATGTCCAAGCCCCCAATAACATCCCCAAGCATCCACATTAACCCAAAAACATCTTTCCAACCCATAAATCCGTGAATAACCATCCAAGGAAGTAATTTTAGTTGTCCAAACTGGGTGTATGCGCCTGATATAGGTGTCTATGCATCTGTAGGCGTTGTGAGTCCACTGATTTCGTCCATATGACCTAAAATAAGCAGAAAAACAAAGGTTATAGGCTATTAAGGGGCTAAAACCCACTTATATACCTAAATATACATAATATACTGCATATTTCACTGAATATGAGATTTATGTATACATATAAGCTTATGTATGTCAATAATTACTTCATATCACTTAAGATAAGTATATTATGACTCCATTAACACCTTAATAAGTATTATTAGGCCATGGATAAGCTATTTAAACTATTATACATTATATAATAGAATAATAATTATATATATATATAATAAAATAATATATATTATTATTTTAACCTTATTTTTAAGATATAAGCTTAATCTAGTTAAGGTTATCTTATTTTAAGAATAAGAAGTACTCAGTCCTAAGGATATTTAGGCTGACAATTTCCCTTGGAGTGATGAGGTCAATCACACCAATCCCTTGACTATATCTTATTGAACCATTACCAAGTTTAATGGGTTTTTGTGAAAATTGGTAATTCTTAAAATTTCTTTGGTGTCAAAACATGTGAATGGTTGCTCTGCTGTCAAAAATGATGAGATTGCCAATGGGACTATCACCAGAAGATGCTTTGAAGATTTTGGTAGGACCATAACTAATATTAGCATGAATTTCAGAATCAGTGGAGGTGGCGGAGTTTTGAGTAATACTGCAAGATTTTCTCTTTTCAGGGTGAAGTTCACAACAATTCTCTTTGCTATGTTTAGTATTTAAATTATGTTTGCCATTATGGCAAACTGGAAATTTAGGCTTATTGGAACTCTTGGTGTTAGAGGCAAGAGCTGAATTTTCTGGAACATCACACTAAACTTCAATAGCCAATCTGGAAAGTCAGGATAAAAGATTATGTACCAAAAGATTTTGATGTGTGACTTTCAAAGAATGCAGGATGAGGGCTTTATGTGTTTGATAAGAGTCAGGAAGAATACGCAGAATCCAATGAGCTTCTAGTTCACCTTAGAAAGAAACTCCAACAGCCCCTAATTCATTTATATGAGTCCTCAATTTGTTAACAAAAGTCTTGAAACCTTTATCATGACATTTGAATTCATAATAACAAGTGAAAATTGAAGCTCTTCTTGAGGTGTCATCTGCAGCATATTGAGCGCATAACTTTGACCATATTGACCAAGGTTTTTTCATGTCCTCTTTAGTAACAACAGTAGCTAGATTACTTGCATCAATTTTTGAAATAATAATGTCTGTTGCTTTGTCAATATTTTTTTGAAATTCATCTTTGAGAGATTGAGTTGCAGTATCATGAGGTTAAGACTCTTTTCCTAAAACTAAATTTTTAAGTTTATGACAAGTAAGATGCGCAAGCATTCTGATTTTCCATTTGTGAAAATTATCAAAAGACAAGATAGGGATTTTACAGGAGGAATCATAAGGGTTTTCAGTATTTTCCATAATGAAAGAGGAAGATGGAGATGGTCAGGCAGTGGCAATTGAATAATAAGATGAGGAATACAAAGCAGCTGGTGATGGGATATCAAACATATGGCTAGATGACATTCACTGAAAGTCTGGGCCCATAACCTAATAAAATCAGAGACTCTTTAATAAATATAATAGCAGCCCTTTTATTGAACAGCCCTTTGTCTCCCTGATGAGTGATCTCTGTGATATACCTATAAAGGCAACAAACAACTTTGAGTGCAAATAACAGATATTATATATTTCAATAAGTAATCAACCTTTAATAAATATAATAGCCACCCTTTTAGTGAACATCCCTGTGTCTACCTGATGAGTGATCTCTGTGATAAACCAGAGATCAAAATAAACAAGGAGGTTAAACTAAGTCCTGGACAAAATAAAAACATAATAGAAACAGACCCATATAGGCAATGAGCAACTTTGAGCGCAAATAACAGAGATGAAGAAAATGTAATAGAATATCAGCTCTCTATTTAAGTAAACTGACGCGCTCAAGAACATCTACTAGATCAAGATTGAATAGCAGAATATTGTGGGAAAAATAAACTAAAATAGAAAAATATGAAGAACTAATATAATACAGGGATCTCATATTTGAAGAAATGTTGAATTGGATGAGAGAACACTGAATTAGAAGATATACAAACATGAGAGAAGCTATGTATTCTCACAATTGTTCACTCAAATGTGGTTATTTCATCAAGGTTATCTTTGCCAAATGATGAATCTAATCCTTCATATGATCCTGAGGATGAAATAGTTCACATTCATGGGATAAATGTGGTTGATATGGAGGAAGAGCTATTAAAGCTTATTCTGGATTCATATGATAAAAACACTGACTTGAAAAATATGTGTACTATATTAAATGATCCAAAAAATGCTTCAATGCAAGTATTAACCAAAACCCTCCCACCACAGTACCAAAATGCTTTGGACAAAGAAAAATTTTCAATTGATGAAGGCTACATCTATTATAGAAGAAAGTTGAGTAATGTTGTTGTTATTCCTCGTTCTATTTAAGAAATCATCTTGAAAATATGTTATGATGACATATTGGCTGGACATTTTGATCTTGAAAAAACAATGATCAGAATTAAAAACACTGCTTGGTGGGTTAATATGTCTGAAGACACTAAACTATATGTTGGATCCTGTGATTCTTTTCAGAAATCAAAGAGATTAACTGGGAAAAGAGCTGGATTAATGCAACATATTGAATCTCCTGATGCACCATGGCAAATTATAAACATGGACTTTGTAACAGGACTACCCATTGCTTGGAAAGACAGTTGTAACTCTTGCTGGGTTATTGAGGACAGATTTACAAGAATGTGTAAATTCATTCTTACTCACAAAGATGTTTCCACATAAATATTTGCCTTCATGTGGTGTTCTCATATGTTTAATACTGCTGGTTTTCCTAAAGCCGTAATCTCTGACAGAGACCCTAAATTTAATTCTGAATTTTGGATCTCTCTGATGGATGTTTGTGGTTGTGATCTGAAGCTTTCTACTTCCCATCACCCTCAAACGGATGGATTGGCTGAGAGGATTATTCAGACTTTAGAGGACAGGATAAGAAGATATTGTGCCTTTGGCCTTGAGTAGAAAGACAATGACAGGTTCACTCATGATTGGGTCACCCTACTTCCTGGTCTCAAATTTTCTTATAATAGCACTGTTTACTCTGTTACTCAAAGAAAGCCTATTGAGCTCTGGCTTGGATATGTTCCAAATACTCCTGCCCAAATTCTCAATAATAGAATACCTAAATTGGATTTACATCCTGGTGTAAAATTGTTTCTTAAAATGCATCAACTTTGCAGAAGTCATGCTCAAAAATGTATTGAAAAATCTTTTGAATATGAGAAGAAGAGGTGGGACAAATCCCATAAAGAATGCACCTGTAAGAAGGGTGATGAAGTACTGATTTCTACAGTCCACTTCAATTTGCAAGGTGATAACAAATTAAGTGACCCCATTATAGGTCCATTGGTTGTCAAAAGAATGATTGGTGATAATGCAGTTGAAGTTATCCTGTACTCTCCATATGACAGAAAACATCCTGTTTTTCTAATATCTCTTTTGAAATCTTACACATCTAATAGTGATTTATTCCCAAAAAGGAGGGGAAGACCAAAGAAAACTCCTAAAGAAATCACTGAGACAGCAGAAATTGATAAGATTCTAAATGACAGAATTATCACTGCTGAAAAAGGTTCTGAATACTTATAAAGATTCAAGAATAAATCTTCTGAATATGATTCTTGGATACCTGGGAAAGAGATATCTAACCTTCCTGCTCTACTAAAGAAATATGAAAAGAAAAAATCATAGCATTTTTTTTATTATTTTTTTTTTGGAGCGAGGGAGTGTCAGCCAGGCTACTAGACCTACCCAGTAAATAATTATAATTATTAACTAGAGTAGAACTACACCTTTACCTCTTACATTATTAGTTATATTTACTTTATAATTACTTATAATATTTTAATTAGTTAATCATTAAAATTAATTAAATATATAATTATAATTTTTTCCTCATTTTCTTACTCCTTGACAGCGTCCTCATGATGGCTGAAAAGTAGATTGAAATATAATAATACAGAATATTAATTGTTGACATCTAAAAAAGAAAGAAAAATCAAATATTTTATTATCCTTGACATGTATAGTACATTCTATCTAATAATATTTTAATTTGAAATTTAATTGTGGGAATTTCTCCCTGTTATGTTCTTGTATGTAGTATGTTGTACCATATTTTTTCTCTCTTCTTTGCCTATATAAGGCACCTCAATTTTGTTGTTTCATTGATTCCATTCTTTACTTACATTAAAATTATATATACAAATTAAATACAATTACTATTACAAGTTTCTTAGTATTTGCAATTAAATATTACAAGTCATAAAGTCATAATAATAATTACATTCTTTACCTTTTAAATTGAGTAAAATATAAAGATTAAATATGTACCCCAAATCTTGAAATCTTGAGTTATTCTAACCTTCACCGCTGTTGGACCGCTGGAATTACCTTCTAGACAAAAAGACCTTTCTGACATAGTCTGTGGTGCAAGCGACGCGTCTAACTCCGGTTCACTCCAGACGAAGCGCTGACACTGCTACCAAAACTGGTCATAGAAAAATGCACAATAAATAGATAAACATAAGTAGGACTGTAATTTTATGATTACATCAATATTGTTTTTTTTTTTTTTTTTTTTTTTTTTTTTTTTTTTTTTGAAAAAAAGCACAACTATGAATGCTCCGTGCAGCGCGAATGGAACAAAAATTTTAACTTGAGCACCCAACATAATTATAGTATATTAACATGTACCTATATATCAATTCACTCTTTCTTTTATACCAAAATTATCAATAAAATCGATCGGTATGTTGGTTACGAGGAAATAAGAAAATAAAAATAAAAATAAAAATAAAAATAAAAATAAAAGGTAATCAGCATCAATTAAACACGCAGCTAATTTAGAAATAGATACAAATTCTCGGACGAATGAGTAATTGAGTTTTTTTTTTTTTTTTTTTTTTCTTTTTTTTTTTTTTCTTCTTGTTCTTCTTAATTTTATTTTTGTACGCTCTTCTTTCATCTTCTTTCTAATTTTTATATTTACCTCTTTTGCCACTTAAAAACTATTTCATTCTTAGCTTCTGACCAATTAATCATTCAAGATATATATTTTTACGATATTTCAGTAAAATTAATAACGAGAGAGTCAATTCAAGGTGAAAAACAAATTAGTACAGATGAACTCAAGCGATCGAGTGATCAAGGGAATCTAAAGTAGAAGGAAGGGTAAGTGAAGTGAATTACTAGAAGGTGCGTAACTAAAACCTCCACATCTGCAATGATTGTTGTTGTTGTTGTTGTATTTTTATTTTTATTTTATTTTTTTGGTGCCAAGCTTTGTGGTGATTAATTTCCCAACCCAATTAAAGTAGGACCAAAACCAAAGAAATCAAGTTTTCCCAATGACGTAAGTATCCTGAGTGTTTACAGCTAATCCTGGAAAGCTTGCGGTTGTCTTGTCTATCATCTCCTGCCAAAAGCATAGCTCATCTGAACTGAACTGAACTCATGATTTTGGCTGGGGATGGTATGCAAAACAACCGCAAGCTTTCCAGGATTAGCTGTAACTTGAGAGTAGGTCTTTGATAAGAAATTCATGTCTAGTTCACAAAAACAAGTGTGTGAGACGATTTGATAATACATATTAGACTCTATAGTCAAGGTCATGAGTTTGAATAAAAAAAAATCTTCATCGCCATAAAAATATAAGACGGCAAAAAGGTTTTGTACAACAATTATAATTGAATAAGAAAGCTTTAAGCCAATCGAAACATAATAGTTAAATTGATTGGCTTTACATTCCCTTATTAAATAAGGACGTTAACTTGGTTTCGTTGATCTTCCTTGGCGTACAATAAATACAAACTGAGTCGCCACGAGATCAGATCACATGTTGCGGATTTGTTCTCTCCGCTCCCCTCCCAAAAACATGAGTCAAGGTCAGCTGTTCTATGCTCTTGGTTGGAGATGACAGGTAAGAAAGCTACAACCTTTTACGAAGCAATCGTATGATTGCTACATTGCAAAATGATCCGACCTTTAAAACGTTTAAGATAAAGTTTTTTGTTGCGGAGATTGTTCTACTTATGTATAAATTCTCGGAATTAAATATCTTTACAGATGAGCGGCTGCTCTTTGTTGTGCGTAGATGCAGAAAAGGATAAAAAGATACTTTACTAATCATCTACTCATGCTTATCATCTAGATACATGTTATAGTCAGGCCTTCGTCTTTTTAGCTCAAGTGATTTCTTCAAAACCATAATATCTTTCACACTTCCCTCATAATTTTAACCAACCCCCACCTTCTTCACCTTCTTCGTTAACTATCACACTTTTTTCTGTCATGCCCATAGTTAACATTTTTACGTTTAGATAGACATAGTGAAAAGTATAAAGGCATGTAGTCGCGCATACCCAAAAAACCCAGTCTCCTTCTGGGCCCATGTTTTGGGTTATTAACAAGCGGGTTATATCTTCAACGAAGGGCTCGATACTGGCTTGCTTTCCCAAAATAATGATGCTTAGCTCAAACATATTTTGATTTCGGCAGTTACCATGTCTTCAAGTTGTTTCAGCCACTCTAGTATTTTTTTTTTTCTAGAGTGTATGTAGTGTGCTGGACTACGAGATATACATAATTGATCATTTGTATCTCAGGTGATGGAGACATGACGTCACTAGGCCAAGAATAGCGATAAGACGTGTAGTACCAGCAGGCAAAAGAATATGACTGGTTGTTTGAGCGAGGGAGAAAGAGGTGAATGGAAGGGAGAGGAAAGGGGTGGAGAGACATCGAATGACAGGGTGAAGAAGAAGCATCAGCGGACTGAAATTGCAATAGATAGAGATCGCCTAGGATAAAACGAGGCAGATATAGAATTAAATGAGAGGTATCAAAAGCGAAAATGGCGCTGGGAGTGAAGAAAGGAAGATTTTGGACAGGATGTTGTGGCGTTGACTGGTTTTGATGAGGAGGATTCGGAGATGGATGGAAGACGGCAGATTACGTCCGGATTGGAATCTAAACTCAAATCCCGTATAAACTAAGTTCAAATTTATGCGTCTCAGACAAGAACTAAGCTTAAATAGAGTGAAGCAAGTGCATTCATTAAATGAAATCTACAAATTGAGGGCTTGGCATTCATCCTGCCAGTGACTTTGCCCCTGGCGTGCGCCACATAAGCGCTTCTAAGTGCCACTGGCGACATTTTCTTACCCCCCAAGCCTTAATTAGAGTTGCCAAAAGTTCCCGCCGTTGGCTATAAAAGGCCAGTCGATTTTCCCCTTGGAGAACGCCCGATCTCCTTTAGTCGTTGCATTCTTCCTGTCCACTCGCCAATCATCCCTTGTTCGTCTATAAGTTATCCTTTTTTATCCTCACCCTACTTCATCCCTTCGATCAATCATATCTTGTCTCCGTCCCTCTTCATTTTTCTTTTCAACCATCATCATCATCAAAAATACCGCCATCTCCTCAAATAAAACTATGAATCATCAGCATCCTGCCATTCAACGTCGCCCTTCCGTTTCTTCTTTATCCGACTCCACTTCTTCTCACCATCTGTCTCCCGACTCCGTTCATCCCAACTTGTGCTGCTCTGTACGATCTTTCTCCATTGAATTCTGTTTATTTTCTTTTTGGCTTATGCGACCTTTATTTCTTAGCTCCCTGCTTCCTTGTCAGAGCGTGTCAAACCTTCTACCATGTGCGGTGAGGCCACTCAGCATCTTCTAGACCTTACTCTTCCCCTTCGTCAAGGTATTCTTTCTCCTCATAAACTCCTTGTTACTTCTCGCCACAAGCAGGTTGGCGTGGGTGGTCGAGGCCGAAGACGAGGTAACCCATCAAACCATGCCACCTCAAACCATTTGACCTCTTCCTCTTCCTCCTCAGCCTCTACTCTCAACACTCATCTAGGGGACGGAATTCAACCAGCCCTTTTTAATGCCACATCTAACGTCGTGACACAATCAGCTTGTGGCGCTCCTTTGGTAACTCCTCGACCTATTCGAGGTTGGAATAATAATCCAAACATGTCGGCAACTTTCAATCTTCCTCCTTCATCTATGTATACACCACCTCGAATCTTTATCAGAGAAGACAAGCAGCCGTCTTACCAACACAAAGGGGTTGACGATGTTTTCTTTGCTACATCAACAAACCCAAAGACACAGATGGCAGTATAATCCTTATATCATAATCTTTTCAACTGGACACTCAAACCTAACTCAGGATTTGCTCTATATATATATACCCTCTTTACTCATTTTCTATCTGTTATGCTCAAAATTTCGCAAGTCCTTGGTCTTTTGGTCGGTGGCCATTCGAAGTTGATCATTGCGCTGCCCCGCAGGCCGAATTTCTCCGCTCAAGAGAAAAAATAGTTTCACTCTGTGTAAAAGTTACCATTATCATTGTTTTTGAGACTCCTTACATCCCCACTCACTCCAAATTATCAATTAAGATCATGGCGCTGGTACAAAGCATTTGTACAATGTGTCTTTTTACGCTGTTGTTGTTTTTTTTTTTTTTTTTTTTTTTTTTTTTTTTAATTTTGTTTTACATTATATCTAGTATTGCTATACAAGTGTACTCTGATGATAAATTTATCTTATTCACATTCTTACAAGTCTTTCAAAGTTTTTTTCTATCATTCCTTCCTATTCAAGTAACACTCATTGCCAATACAACCATTCAATTAAATGGTCACATTTCTGCTGACTTACTACTAATTGGTTCGATTTTTGTGTAACATATGTAAGCATAGATGCTACCTCACTACCCACACTTATGAATATAATGGGAATTTAAAAATAAAAAATAAAAATAAAAAAGCAGAGCAAAACAACAGAAAACACTTGTTGAGAGCATCCACACTCGTTCGGTTGTGTAACTCCCGCTTACATGCATATTACTTCTGAGTTGCACAAATTTATGATTTCATTCCACACTCATTTTTCGAAAAATTCACTATTTGCGAGTTACACGAAATATTCATCACTCGTGTTTCTTGGTTTATTCAATAACATCGCTCCTTCCACGGCACTAATTTCTTCTATCCCTCCTTCTACCATACTCATTTTTCTTCACTCAACTGTTACATTTCCCATGCCATTAAATTTCGTTGATGATTTATTAGACATGGAAGAAGAAGATCTCCTTCTTACATATGTGTTAACTACCTATTGCAACGATCAATCATCTAATTCAACTACACCAAGACCAAAGAAAAAAATGATACAACGAGATTGTTACACTGGTAATGCACACTTAATGAAAGACTACTTTGGGCAAAACCCCATTTACAACAATATTATTTTTGAGTGCCGATTTAAAATAAGCAAAGATCTATTTACAAAAATTGTTGAGGATCTACAGATGCACAATAAATATTGGGTTTTAAAATCTGTAAGTATAGTATTTTTTTAATAATATCCATCACACTTTTTCTCAATTTTTTACTAACTACATTACTACAGGATTGCTGCAGGAAACTTGGATTGACACCTCACCAAAAGCTAACTAGTGTACTTTGCCAGCTTGCCTATGGGATTTCGGCCGACTCAACTGATGAGTATGTTCACATAGCTGAAACCACTTCACTAAAGGCATTGAAAACTTTTGTTAAAGACATCATATCTTTATACAAAAGCAAGTATTTACGAGAACCAAATGCTGTAGAGAAAACCAAGATTTTGAGGGAGTACAAAGACAAGGGGTTTCCGGGATGTCTTGGCAGTATTGATGGGATGCACTGGGAGTGGAAAAATTGCCCCACAGCCTGGGCTGGTCAGTTAAAGGGGAAGGAAAAAAAAAACTCCAACAATGATATTGGAGGCTGTAGCAAGCAAAAACTTACAAATTTGGCACACTTTCTTTGGATCACCTGGAGCTTTAAACAAAATCATTGTTCTTCATCGCAGCAACTTGTTTGATAAACTTTTGGGTGGTAGTCAAGATGGTGTAACATATAAAATAAATAATAGAATTTATAAAAATGGTTACTAACTTGCTGATGGTATTTACCCACCATGGTTGTCAGCCAGGCTACTTGACTTACCTGGTAAAATAATTAATTATTTTACTGAGATGAAGCCACACCTTTTTTTAAATTCTTATTAATAATTAATTATTTAATATTTACTTATATATTACTTACAACTAACTAAGCTAATTATATTAAGTAGTGTAAATAATTAATTTAAGTAAGTGTCCCATACATTTTTTACTCCTTAACACCATGCTCAATAATGCAGTTGATTGGGAATAAAAATTAATAATAAAATTATAATAAAAAAAAACCTTAAAAATATTATATTACTTCATTGAGAGATCTGGAATTCCATGAAATCAATATATAATTAACTCAAATGTGTTGTATTAATTGTGACAGACCAAGGGAACTCATACTTTATTACCAATGAAAATGATGCCCTTGTTGACATACCAATTAATTTATTTTTTCTTATGTCATATATATACTCCTTCTTAGTCAGCTTCTTTGTCAAGGGGAACTTTTGGTCTAGAAGCTTGGTTCGAGGTTTATACGAGGAATTTTAGGGTTTTATTGAACTCTCAAAGAATAGTATGTATTTCTTAATCAAAATAATTGCTTTACTCAAATAAAAGTGGTAGTTATAAGATATCAATATAAATTATAGATTAGAATTACGGTGTTGTAAATACTAAAGTTATAAAATATAGGAATAAATGTATTGTTGTGAGTGTAATAGTAATGTAAGTGATAAAAAGAATGTCTTGAAAAGCACAAAGTAAGAGGCCTTTTATAGGCAAAACATGAGGGAATAAAATATACGGAATTTACACCATATATTGTAAGCATGTGAGAAAAAGAATGACTGAAAGGAGTACATATATGACACAAGAATTAAATAAACTGGTACGTCAACAAGGACATCAAATTTATTAGCAATAAAGTTTGAGTTCCTTGGACTGTCACAATTAATTACGCAATAATTAATTAATTATATTACTTTCACGGGATTCCAGATCTCTCACTGAGGTAATATAATTGTTTTAAAGTTTTTTTTTATTATAATTTTATTATTAAATTTTATTCCCATTGACTTATACCATTGAGCATGGTGTTAGGGAGTAAAATTGTAAGGGACATTTTATTTACACTAATTAATTATATTAATTATTGTACTTAACTAGTTAATTGTAAGTAATGCTTAAGTAGATAATTAATTATTAGTAAGAAGAAGGGGTGTGGCTTCAACTCAGTAAAATAATTAATTATTTTACTGGTTAAGTCTAGTAGCCTGGCTGAAAAATATCAATTGGAATCTTGAGCTTCAAATGAGAAGTCCTTCCTCCATGCAGAAGAATAAAGACTATTTTAGAAGATTCCACTTCCAGAGCAACATGAACCTGACTGAAATACCATGCCAAAATAATGTTCTCTACAAGCATTTTTACTGTACCACCTTTTCCATTTAATAAAAATTACCCCCCCCCTGATCTGCTTCATAATATTGCTTGATGGCATTAAAAGCTTTATTTTTATCCATGTTCAAGGAATGACAGTGGGTTTTACAAAATTCTGAAAACTCTTGCTAGTCATAAGAAGTTTCCTCTATGATGAGTTGTCCCAATGATCAGCAGAAGTACTGTGATGGTTCAGGAAGTTCATATTCTGATAAAGAAGATCCATTTTTATCAAGAAAAAGCTGAATAAGATTCAAAGAATAATCTTGAATTCAATAGGGGGTATCAATGTTGACTAATCTGCAATTAAATTAAATAAATTGCAGATAAAAATCATTATACCCCAATCATCTTCTGCAATTATTTTTGCTAATAATTGGGTTATTAGACCTTTTATGTGTCAATGTTCACCTCTATCTGAAATTTATATCCTCAATTTTTCATAACCACATCTTGGACAACTTTCTGGATGTGCCAGCCTCCCTACCTTGCTGTGCACTTCCATCCTGTCTATTCATTTCCATTCAAAACCCCTCCCCATCTCATCTGTTTTTTTCTTCTCATTTTCATCTTCAAATACCTCAACATGCCCTGTCATCATAGATCTTCTCAAAAGCAGCCTTCCCCCAGTTATTCTTCAAATCCCATTACTCCCTCTTTCCCCTTCTCAGCTGAGAAATAAAAGACTGTTCAACTAAAAAAAGATGATCATCTCATACTTATCAACTAGCTGAAAATAAAAACTGATTATGATTCTTGTTTTGGTACTGAAAATTCAACTTAAGTAGGATAGCCCCCTGCATCAAAAGTCAATTTCTATCTTGTGATTGCCAATGAATTACAAAATAAGAAAAAGTTAAGGATTTATCTTTTGCCTAAAAAGATGTCTGAATCTTTCAAGCATTACCAAGCCAAATACAAGAAGGTAAAAACTCTTTCAATTTCTACTTGTTTTGGTATTACCAACATTGATATCAGTAAGGGCATAAGATCCATAGATGATAAATTTGAATCTTTATGTCCATATTTTAAAGAAATGGATGCTATTTTTGGAGAGTAAGCTGATGTTAATCCTGCAAGCATGTTGGATGGTGAAGATGCTATCTCCTAACATGATGTCAAAACAAATCTTTTCCCATCCTCTTCCTCCACTCAAGCCTCCCCTGTTCTAAATTGAACAAAACTAGATAGCTTTCCAATAGATCCTTATGGTGATATAAACCAATGTGATCCCACACCAGTAAGTTTTTATTTATTGTCTAGTTATTATATATTTTTTTATTTGTAAAAAGGCTAATGAACAAATCAAAGATCCTCAAGCAAGTGAGTCTGAAGCTAGCATCAATGATTAAGAGGAAAATTTTACCTCCAAAAAAAGCAAAGACCATCAACTACTTTGAATTTCAACAGTCATAGAAAGTGAAACAGAGATAGTTCTTCCCAAACCCCTTTTTCTTCCATTAATGATTTTCTAGAGAAACATGAATCTGGTAAGTGATAGCATACCACTTAATAATTAAAAGAGCTTTTATTTTCTTTTGTTAATATTCCTTTTCACTCTAGGTAAAGTTGAAGTTGAAGGAGATTGTTGGAGGGTCCTGATGGTCTAGAAGATTTTAACAGAGGTCCAACAGCAGTGATAGGTGGATTTTGGGGGTTCAAAGTCAAAGTATGTGTAATTTATCATTTATTTTCTTTACTCAATTTTAATAAGGTAAAAATTTATGAATATTATTATCACTACAAAATATAGGGGAAGGAACTTTTAGCAAGTCCTCAACCTGAACTCAGATGGAACTCAGGTGGAACTCAGACTGAACTCATACTGAACCCATACTGAACTCTACTTGAACACCCACCTAAAACTGTTCTTCTGAGTGGTGTTCATCCCTGATTGTATTTTTCCTTTATTAATAGATCAATGTGTGTTCAATCTGTGGTGAGTTTGGGTCCTAGGTTGCGGACTCTCTAGCAAGTACGCCCCCCATATTGTGTGGTGTATAATTAATGATTTAGAATTATGTGTAAGTAGATACTAAAAACAATAAGAAGTAATAAATATATGATTGTAATAATGGTTTTAATAAAATATAAGTAAGTGATGGATGATCCAAAACAACCATAAAGGGAGGCCTTATATAGGCAAAGGAGAGACAAAGTAAAGAGTTAAAATTTCTAAATACAAGTGTATGAGAGAGAAGGAATTTTCCAGAAGAAGGAATATTTCAAATATTAAGAAGGTTCTATAAGGAATGTTTTAAAATATTGTATTTACAGTATACATCAACAGAATTTAATTTATTTAAAAATTCCGGTAATTGTCATTTTTAAATAAGTCATTTTATTTTGTTGTATATAATTATTTTTATTTTTAAATTGTATTTCAAATATATAATTATATTTTAATATTAAATCCTATTTTAATATTGAATTTTATTTTGTTTAAATTTTCATTGAGCACGGAGTTAGAAAATAAAATAAAATATATGAAACAATTAATATAAATTTTATTTTTTACTAATTTTACTCTTTTGTAACTAGTTACTTTATTTCAAGTAAAATTGAAGTAATTATAATACAAATAATAATAATATGTAATAAAAAAGGCATGGCTTCATCCCAGGAAATAATTAATTATTTTGACGGGTGAGTCTAGCAGCCTGGCTCACACTCCCTCACTCTAAAAAAAACAATAAAAAAATGATATGATTTTTTCTCTTTATATTTCTTTAGCAGAGTAGGAAGATTAGATATCTCCTTTTCAGGTATCCAAGAATCATATTCAGATGATTTATTCTTGAATCTCAATAAATATTCTATACCTTTTTCAGCAATAACTATACTGTTATATAGAATCTTATCAGTTTCTGCTGTCTCAGTGATTTCATTAGGGGTTTTTTTTGGTCTTCCCCTCCTTTTGGGAAATAAATCACTATTGGATGTGTAAAGTTTCAAAAGAGATATTGGAAAGACAGGATGTTTTCTATCACATGGAGCATACAAGATAAATTCAACTGCATTATCACCAACCACTCTTCTGATAACAAATGGACTTAAAAATGGGTCTTTCAATTTGTTATTTCCTTGTAAATTGAAGTGGACTGTATAAATAAGTACTTCATCACTCTTTTTCAAAGTGTAATCTTTATGGAATTTGTCCCATCTCTTCTTCTCATATTCAAAGGATTTTTCAATACATTTTTAAGCATGACTTCTGCAAAGTTGTTGCATTTGAAGAAAAGATTTTACACCAGGATGTAAATCCAATTTAGGTATTTTATTATTGAGAATTTGGGCAGGAGTATTTGGAACATATCCAAGCCAGAGCTCAAAAGGCTTTCTTTGAGTAACAGAATGAACAGTGCTATTATAAGCCAATTCCACACCAGGAAGTAAGGTAACCCAATCATGAGTAAATCTGTCATTGTCTTTGTACTCAAGGCCAAAGGCACAATACCTTCTTATCATGTCCTCTAAGGTTTGAATCATCCTTTCAGCTAATCCATCAGTTTGAGGGTGATGGGGAGTAGAAAGTTTCAGATCACAACCAAAAACATCCATGAGAGACATTTAAAATTCAGAAGTAAATTTAGGGTCCCTGTCAGAGATTATGGCCTTAGGAAAACCAGCAGTATTAAACATATGAGACCACCACAAGAAATCTAATACTCTAGTAGAAACATCCTTGTGGGTAGGGATAAATTTACACATTTTTGTGAATCTTTCCACAATAACCCAACAAGAGTTATAACTGTCTTTCCCATCAATAGGTAATCCTGTTACAAAGTCCATGTTTATTATCTTCCATGATGCATCAGGAGGTTCAATATGTTGCATTAATCCAGCTCTTTTACCAGTCAATCTTTTTGATTTTTGGCAAGAATCACAAGACTCAACATATAATTTTGTATCTTCAGACATATTAACCCACCAAGCAGTGTTCTTAATTCTGATCATTGTTTTTTCAAGATCAAAATGTTCAGCTAATATGTCATCATGACAAATTTTCAAGATGATTTCTTTCATAGAAGGAGGAATAACAATGACATTTCTCCACTTTCTTCTATAATATAGATATCCTTCATCAATTGAAAATTTACCTTTTTCCAAAGCTTTTTGGTACTTTGGTGGAAGGGTTTTAATTAATGCTTGTATTGAAGCATTCTTTGGATCATTTAATATGGTGCATAACTTTTTCAAGTCAGTGTCCTTATCATATGAATCCAGAATAGTCTGTAATAGCTCTTCCTCCATAGCAACCACATATATCCCATGTATATGAATAATTTCATCCTCAGGATCATACGCAGGATTAGAGTCATTATTTGGTAAAGGTAACCTAGATAACATATCCAAATTTGAGTGAACAATACCAGCCCTATGAATAATTGTCCTTCTCCCTCTGTACTCTTGAACAGCCAACTGCCATCTGAACATATGTCTGTTCGGTGTTTTCAAGTTTAAAAGGGATTTAACTGCACTGCAGTCAGTGACAAGTTCAAATTTCTGGTCATCTAGGTAATAATGAAGCTTTTCTAGAGCCCATACTACAGCTAAACACTCTAATTGAGTATCACCATATTTCAATTCACTATTTCTCAAGGTTCTTGAAATATAACAAATTACTACTTCTGATACTTTATCATTTATCACTTGTTTTTGATGGAGGGCAGCACCAAGACCAATAAAACTGGAATCAGTATATAAAACAAATGGTTGATTAAAGTCAGGTAAAGCAAGAATAGGTGCTGACATCAAACAGAGTTTCATAGTGTCAAAGGCTCTTTGTCTTTCACTATTCCAGACAAAAGCAACATCCTTTCTAGTTATTTAGGTAAGGGGTAAAGCTATGACTTGGTAATTTTTAATATACTGTCTATAGTATCCACACATTCCCAAAAAACTCTGTAGCTCTCTAACTGTAGTAGGAGCCTTCACCTGTTGTATGGCTGCCACTTTTTTTTGGTCAACACATATCTGTAAGCCTGAAACAACATGACCAAGAAATTTTAAAGAATGGAAACCAAATTTACATTTCTTCAAAGCAAGTGTCAGATTTATCTCATCCATATTTTGGAACACTTTACACAGGTGGTTGAGATGGTCCTCAAATGTTTTTGAGAATATAATGATATCATCAATATAAACCATCAGCCATCCTTCAATTATCTCCTGATGGAATGTGTTATCCATGACTTTTTGAAAATCTGAAGGGGCATTTTTAGGGCCAAATGGCACCTAACATACTTAAAAATACCCATATGAGTAGCAATCATCAGAAAATTCTGTGAATTTTTCTCAACAGGTACCTGGTGATATCCCTTATTACCATCCAAACAGCTGATATATTTAGCACCATGTAAGGTAGCATGTATAGAGCTAATTCTAAAAAAAGGATAGATATCATCAACAGTATAAGTATTTAGTGCTCTATAATCACCACATAACCTGGCTTTATCTTTCTCATAAGAAATTAGGACAGGTGAGATAACACAATATTTAGGTGTTTCAACTACCTTTTCAATAATATTCATTTTCAAAAGGGTAGAGATATTGTCTTCAATATCTTTTCTCTTTGTGGGAGAAGCAGGATAAGGCTTCTTTTTTAAACTAGGTGTTATATCAGTTAATGGACAAGATAATGAAAGTTTCATTTCCTCTTTAACTAATCCTAGTTCATGTGACCCATGAGCAAAGGCCATAGGAAAAGACTTTATCAATTTAATGATGGAATCTTTATCCTCACCAGAAATTTGTTCTCTAAAAGAAGCATTGTCAATTTCAGACACAAGGGAATGCATTTCTCTTGTAGATCTTCCTTTATATTGAACCACAGAATTACATGTGTTCAATACTGGTTTTAACAATTTTTTTGGGGAGGAAATCTTAAATTTTCTCTTCCCATTTATCCCCATTGTGAAGCATTGATTTGAAGGATCTAATTTCATGCCATATTTGGTTAAAATGACATTTCCTATGATAAACCAACTGCTTAAATTATCATTTTTCATGACAACAAAATCACAAATAGCTCTTACAAAACCATGGTTATATTTAAAAAACATTGTGGCTTTGTATTTACCAATGGGGGACAAAACAGAGCCATAACCTCTCCAATTTTCAGAAGTGATAAGCATCAGTTTTGATTTATAGTCTCTATCCACTGAAGCAAGTGCTTTTTCAGATACTACACTTCCTCCAGCTCCAGAATCCAGAACAACTTCCATGCTGGTTCCATTAATCAAGACTGGTGCCTTGAGAGGGGCAATAACAATTGAGTTATCCTCAATGTTCTTTATGATCTCAGCATCCTCAACTGTAGATAAATCATTATTATCAATATCAATAGTATTTAAATAATGAATATCCTCTTCCAGCATCAAGATTTCTTGTTGAGATTCATATGAAATATTGCTGGCACAATCACTTGATGTATCATCCAGTGCCACTGTGTCATCAGCCTGCTCCTAAGTTTGTTCAACAAGATTTATCCTCTTGTCACAAACATGGCCTTTCTGCCAAGGCTTGTTGCACTTGAAGCAAGTGTTTGTTGCATACTTCTTTGGTGCAACAGGGGCAGAAGGTTTACCAACCTTTTCCAGAGGTTTCTTTTGGTAAGTGTAGGGTTTCTCCAAAGGGGTCCTAGGAATGAATGTTCTGGCATCATACTTATTGTTTAGAAGTATCTCATTGCAAGTATTAATGAAATAAGAGGGTTCTTTGGAGAACTCAGTCCTAGCCACTATCAAGTCTCTCAGAGACATTGGTAATTTATAAAGGATCCTGTCCTTCCATAAATCAAACTCCATATTTGGGTCCATTTCCCTTAAGATTTTTACAAGTTTCATTAAAAACTCAATAGGTTTATCAGTGGAAGGGCTATATCTAGTTTCCTCATACTGCCTTTGTTGAGCCATCCTGAACTTGGAGCCACCAAATTGTGCTTTAATCAATTTTTTCCAATCTTCCCATGAGTAGTCATTCCTGTCCACGAGAATAGATTCATACCACATTAGGGCAACATTGGTAAACAAAGAAATTAACTTAGACACAATTTCCTCATCCAGGAGTTTGTATGAATTTTTTAGATTATCAATCCTGCAAATGAACTTCTTCCAATCAGAGGAAGAGTCACCATCAAATGTTGGATACTGGTCAAGTTTTGGAAAATTCTTTTGATTTGAAGTATTCTCCTTATTACAAGCTTGTTCATGAGTGAAAAGGAGCTGTAACTTCTCCAATCGGGAAGTAATCTAATTGTTTAATTCTTCTGTGGATAACTCAGGTACATCATCAAATTTTGATGGAAACTCAGTGGTATCAACAAGAATTTCTGGCACTAATTTTACTTTGGATGAACTAGGAACAGGTACAATTGGGGTATACTTCTCACCAGGCTCTTTCAAAGAAATGTCAGAAAATGTTTGATCATGTAAAAATGAATTCAATTTTTCTTCAATGGTTGTTAATCTAGTTTTCACTCTGGAAATACTAGATAAACTCTCATTGATGGTTGCAAGAGATAACTGTTTCTTATTTTGTAAAGATGAACAATGGTTACTCAATTTTTCTTAGTTCATCTTATGTCCCTCTAGCTCCTGGCAACAGATAGACACAGTATCTTTTAATTTAGACAAATCATTTTTGAAATTTTTCCATAAAGCAACTTTCATTTCATGAGTTAATTTTTAATGAAGCAAATAATCAGAAACTCTCTGTAACACACTCCTCAATGCTTGATAACCCTGTTCAGTTAACAAACTATTATTTTTCTGAGTCAATTTCATGTTGTTCATTATATGATTTTTTTAGCAATAACATCCCTGATATATTCATCATTAATGTTAGCTACATCTGGAGTTTTTCTCAATAGGGAAGCAGAATAACTTTCTAGATTCTCATAAAACTCAGGATCAAGTGTCTCATCAATAATAGCCATATCCAGATTTATCATTGAAGTAGCAATTAGAACTAAAGGATTAGATACATTTGAAATTTGAGCAATTTGTCTACTTTTCTCAGCCTCTACAGGTCTCACAGTCTCATCTCCTCTTCCAGAATTACCTGAAGGAACTGAATTAGTTACAAGAAATGGTACTTGAGAATCAATAGAGGGGCTTACCAAGGTTTTCTGGGCAAGATGATATTGTTTTTTCTTCTTCTTCCTCCTTGATAGGGGTGAGGAGGTGTGGGGTTGACTTGGCTGGGTCTTGATGGACCTTCTTGGGGTAATTGAGTCTATTGATTTTGAGACAGGTAATCCCACTGAGTGTTCAGCCAATCCCACTGCCACTTGGATACTTCCACTTTCTCTGGCTGCTGGGGAGCCAATTGTTGAAGATCCCTGGGGGGAGGAGGTCTCCTCTTCTCTTGAAGAAAAGCATCTATCTTTCTTACCTTTTCCTCTAGAGCATCTACTCTTGGCCTCAATCTCAAGTTTTCTGTCCTTAATTCTTTTATGTGTGTTGAAAGGTTCTTTACTTGTTGAGGTAGTGGCATCTTTTTTATTTTGAAGCCTTTTGGAAGTTCTTCTGGGGGGTTTATTACAGGTTTCTGTTCCTGAGTTGTTTCCACCAGAATTTCCACTTCCTCCATCACTACATCCTGATTGGGGCAATTATTGATTAATTTGAGATAATTTTCTAGTTAAATGAGAACTCACAGAAGTAGCCTCATCATAATCAATTAAATCTAATTCCTCTTCATGTGCAGCAGAAACACCTTGATCAGTCTTTTTTTTTAAAAAAAAATTTAACTGAAATGAGGGAGGGAGACAATAAGATGAATTAGTGTGTATTTTTACTTTTATTTAAAAGAAAAATAATAATAAAAATAAAATTCTTCAGGATAAAATCAACTAAAATAATAATCAATTTATTAATTCAAAACAATTTAAAACCAGGATTATTAAATAATCAACTGAAGATTTAAATTTAAATTTTTTATTAACAATTTTATGATAATTATTATCAGGATTTTAACTCAACTGAAAAATAAATAATTAACAGGACTTAATGTCTACTGAAATATTAAATATGAATTTAAAAATTTTATTGTCAGGACAATTTGTCAACTGGAACAAATAAAATTTTAATTTATCAGGACAAAAGTCAACTGAAAATTATAAGGAATAATTTTTTAAAATATAATTTATTACTTCTAGGACTAAGAACACAATTGCTCTATCTTTGTCAACTAGGAAAAATAAATAAATAAAATTTAATTCCAATTTATTAGACACCTCCCCCTGTAAAATGAGAAATTTAATGCCACTTACAGAGTGCTGAGTAAAAGGAAATACGTAGACAATGAAGAGTGAAAAGTGACCCACAAATAGTAATTTCAATAATTACCACAAAATATAAGACATTTAGTCAATATATGAACCTAAGTTTTGGAGCGCGGTTCGATTCCTGTTTGCAGCAAAAATTTTAGTCACGTGATATATGATGTTCATTGTTGTCGTCGTTCACTTGTCCTTATAGGTACCTCGAATGGCAATTGTCCCCACGGTCTCCAGCCTCAAGTAATGATGCACCGTCAATGATTTGGAAAGGCCTTCAAGTCTAGAAGATTTTCCAGGGAGGTCCAAGGACGGCAACACTGGGTTTCAGAGGATTCAAACTTGGTAGGTATTTTACTTATCTTTTAAAGACTATTTACTCAAATAACAAGAGGTAAAGAGGTAGATTACTATTATATTTAAAAGTTTAGAATCATGGTGTTAATGTAAATACTAAAATAATAATAAATAGTTCTTTGTATGTAGTTATAATAAAGTAAGTAATAAAGAAGTGTCCTGAAAAGTACAAAAAGTGAGGGCCTTTTATAGGCAAACATGAGGGAAATAAAGACACAGAGTGTACACCATCTACTGCAAGGATGTGAGAAAGAATTTCAGCCAGGCTACTAGACTTAACCAGTAAAATAATTAATTATTTTACTGAGTTGAAGCCACACCCCTTCTTCTTACTAAAAATTAATTATCTACTTAAGCATTACTTACAATTAACTAGTTAAGTACAATAAGTAATATAATTAATTAGTGTAAATAAAATGTCCCTTACAATTTTACTCCCTAACACCATGCTCAATGGTATAAGTCAATGGGAATAAAATTTAATAATAAAATTATAATAAAAAAACTTTAAAACAATTATATTACCTCAGGAGAGATCTGGAATCCCGTGAAAGTAATATAATTAATTAATTATTGCGTAATTAATTGTGACAGTCCAAGGAACTCAAACTTTATTGCTAATAAATTTGATGTCCTTGTTGATGTACCAGTTTATTTAATTCTTGTGTCATATATGTACTCCTTTCAGTCATTCTTTTTCTCACATTCTTACAATATATGGTGTAAATTCCTTATATTTTATTCCCTCATGTTTTGCCTATAAAAGGCCTCTTACTTTGTGCTTTTCAAGACATTCTTTTTATCACTTACATTATTATTACACTCACAACAATATATTTATTCCTATATTTTATAACTTTAGTATTTACAACACCGTAATTCTAATCTATAATTTATATTGATATCTTATAACTACCTTTTTTATTTGAGTAAAGCAATTATTTTGATTAAGAAATACGTACTATTCTTTGAGAGTTCAATAAAACCCTAAAATTCCTTGTATAAACCTCAAACCAAGCTTCTAGACCAAAAGTTCCCCTTGAAAATTGAGGGCCTTCCCGAATTATCGACGGCGCATTGTGATTTGAGGGTGTAATCAAAGGGACCATCGGCGTTCGAATACCTGTAAGGATGAGAAAGCGACAAAAACAACAAACGTCATACGTCACGTGACAAACATTTTTTTTGCTGCAAACAGGAATCAAACAGCGCTCCAAAAATTAGGTTCATATATTGACTAAACGTCGTATATATCGTGGTAATTATTGCATTACTATTTGTGGGTTACTCTTCACTCTTCATTTGCTACGTATTTCCTTTTACTCAGCACTCTGTAAGTGGCATTAATTTGCTCATTTTACAGGGGGAGGTGTCTGGTAATTGGATTTTATTTTTATTTTTCCTGGTTGACCATAATAGAGCAATAAGTGTTCTTAGTCCCAGAGGTAATAAAATAATTATATTTTAATATTAATTATTATAATCTTTTCAGTTGACATTTGTCCTGATTAATTTAATTGTTCCAGTTGACAAATTGTCCTGAAAATAATATTTTTAATTAAATTAATATTTAATTACTTCAGTTAACTTTGAGTCCTGGTAGTTAAATAAATATTTTAATTAATAAAACTCATATTTAATTATTTTAGTTGACATTAAGTCCTGGTAATTAAGTGATCAAGCTTAATAAAATTTTAAAATAAATTCATATTTAATTACTTCAGTTGACATTAAGTCCTGGTAGTTAAGTTATCAGTTTAATAAAATTTTGTTAAATTATTAAAGTTTAATATTTGATTACTTCAGTTGACAATAAGTCCTGGTAATAAATTAGTTGATTTAAATCCTGAAAATAATTAATTAAAAATTATTAATAAAAATTCTAATTTATTTCTACAGGTGATTATATTATAATCCTGGTTTTAAATTCTTTTTTATTAATAAAATAATTTTATTTAAGTTGATTTTTATCCTGAAAAAGATTTTTATTTATTTATTTTTTTTTTTTAAAAAATCAAAAATAAAGACTAATTAATCTTATTATCTCTTTTCTTTATTTAAGTAAAATCTTAAAATGACTGTCCAAAGTGGTTCTGCTGCACGTGAAGAAGAACTAGACTTGATTGATTATGATGAGCCTACTTCTGTAAGTTCTCCTTTGACAAGAAGAATTTCTCAAAATAATAAATCCTTGCCCCAAACAGGATGTAGATATGGAAGAGGTAGAAATCCTAGTGGACACAACTCAGGATCAGAAGCCTATGATAAACCCACCAGAAGAGCTTCCAAAAGGCTTCAGGATAAAAAAGATGCCATTGTCTCAGCAGGTAAAGAATCTGTCAACTCACATAAAGGAGCTAAGGACAGAAAACTTGAGACTAAAGGTAAGGGTAGATGCTCTGGAAGAAAAGGTGAGAAGAATAGATACCTTCCTTCAAGAGAAGAAGAAACCTCTTCCTCCCAGGGATCAACAACAATTGGCTCCCCAGTCCCAAGAGAAGATGGAAGTGTCCAAGTGGCAGTGGGACTGGTTAATTACTCAGTGGGACTACCTGTCTCAAAATCAGCATCAGTTACCTCAGGCAGGTCCATCAAGGCCCAACCAGGTCAACCCCACTCCTCCCCACTCCTATCAAGGAGGAAAAAGAAGAAGAAAGCCCAATATGGTGATACCCAGAAAACCCTGGTACGTTCCTCTATTGATTCTCAAGTGCCTTTTCTTGTGTCTGATTCTGTTCTTTCAGGTAAATCTGAGAGGGAAGAAGACACCTTGAGAGCAGTAGAGGCTGGGAGCAGTAGACAGATATCTCATGTATCTAATCCATTACTTTTAATTGCTACCTCAATGATAAACCCTGACATGGCTGTAATTGATGGAACTCTTGACCCTGAGTTCTATGAGAGTCTGGAAAGTTACTCAGTTTACTTATTGAGAAACACTCCAGATGTAGCAAGAATTAATGATGAGTACTTGAGAGATATTATTGCTAAACAAAATCATATAATGAACAATATGCAATTGACTCAGAGATATAATAGTTTGTTAACTGATCAGGGTTATCAAGCACTAAGATGTGAATCACAGAGAGTCTCTGATGAATTGTCTCATTACAAAGCAACCCATGAAAAGAAAGTTGCTTTATGGCAAAATATAAAAAATGATTTGTCTAAACTAAAAGATACTGTATCTGCCTGTTGCCAGGAGGTGGAGATAGATAAGATGAATCTGAAAAGATTGAATGACCATTATTCATCTTTTCAAAATAAAAATCAGTTATCTTTTGCAACAATCAATGAGAGTTTATCTAGTCTTCCAAGAGTGAAAACCAGACTAACAACCATTGAGGAGAAATTGAACTCATTGTTTAATGATCAAAAATATTCTGACATTTCTTTAAAGGAACATATAGTACAGGATGCTCCAAGGTTACCTGTGGCTAGATCATCTAAAGGGAAATTAGTTCCAGAAATACCTGTTGATACCACTTAGTTTCCATCAAAAATTGATGATGCACCAGGATCTTCAACAGAGGGATTAAACAATGAAATTACTGCACAATTAGAGAGGTTACAGCTTCTCCTTACTCAGAAACAAGCTGGTACTAAGGAGACTCCTTCAAATCAAAAGAATTGGCCAAAACTTGACCAGTACCCAACATTTGATGGTGACTCTTCCTCTGATTGGCAGCAGATCATTTGCAGGATTGATAATCTAAAAAATTCTTACAAACTCCTGGATGAGGAAATTGTGTCAAAATTAATTTCTTTATTTACCAATATAGCCCTAATGTGGTATGAATCTGTTCTCTTGGATAAAAATGACTACTCATGGGAAGATTGGAAAAATCTAATCAAAGCACAATTTGGTGGTTCCAAGTTCAGATTAGCTCAGCAAAGGTAGTATGAAGAAACCAGATATAGCTCTTCTACTGAAAAACCTATTGAGTTCCTGATGAAACTTGTAAAAATCTTGAGGGCAATGGACCCAAATATGGAGTTTGAGTTATGGAAGGACAGGATCCTTTAAAAATTGCCAATGTCTTTGAGAGACTTGATAGTGGCTAGGAATGAGTTCTCCAAAGAACCCTCTTCTTTCATTAATACTTGCAATGAGATACTTCTAAACAATAAGTATGATGCCAGAACATTCATTCCTAGGACCCCTTTGGAGAAACCCTACACTTACCAACAGAAACCTCTGGAAAAGGTTGGTAAACCTTCTGCCCCTTTTGCACCAAAAAAGTATGCATCAAACACTTGCTTCAAGTGCAACAAGCCTTGGCAGAAAGGCCATGTTTGTGACAGGAAGATAAATCTTGTAGAACAAACAGAGGAGCATGCTGATGACACAGTGGCACTGGATGATACATCAAGTGATTGTGCCAGCAATATTTCATATGAATCTCAACAAGAAATCTTGATGCTGGAAGAGGATATTCATTATTTAAATACTATTGATATTGATAATAATGCTTTATCTACAGTTGAGGATGCTGAGATCATAAAGAACATTGAGGATAACTCAATTGTTATTGCCCCTCTCAAGGCACCAGTCTTGATTAATGGAACCAGCATTGAAGTTGTTCTAGATTCTGGAGCTGGAGGATGTGTAGTTTCTGAAAGAGCACTTGCTTCAGTGGATCAAGACTATAAATCAAAACTGATGCCTATCATTTCTGAAAATTGGAGAGCTTATGGCTCTGTTTTGTCCCCCATTGGTAAATACAAAGCCACAGTGTTTTTTAAATATAACCATGGTTTTGTAAGAGCTATTTGTGATTTTGTTGTCATGAAGAATGATAACTTAAACAATTGGTTTATTGTAGGGAATGATATTTTAACCAAGTATGGCATAAAATTGGATCCCTCAAATCAATGTTTCACAATGGGGATAAATGGGAAGAGAAAATTTAAGATTTCCTCCCCTAAAAAATTATTGAAGCCAGAATTAAACACATGTAATTCTGTAGTTCAATGTAAAGGAAGATCAACAAAAGAGATGTGTTCCCTTTTGTCTGAAATTGACAATGCCTCTTTTGGGGAACAACTTTCTGGTGAGGATAAAGATTCCATCATTAACTTGATAAAGTCTTTTCCTATGGCCTTTGCTCATGGATCACATGAACTGGGATTAGTTAAAGAGGAAATGAAACTTTCATTGTCTTGCCCATTAACTGATATACCACCTAGTTTAAAGAAGAAGCCTTATCCCTCTTCTCCCACAAAGAGAAAAGATATTGAAGACAATATCTCTACCCTTTTAAAAATGAATATTATTGAAAAGGTAGTTGAAACACCTAAATATTGTGTTATCTCACCTGTCCTAATTTCTTATGAGAAAGATAAAGCCAGGTTATGTGGTGATTATAGAGCACTAAATACTTATACTGTTGATGGTATCTATCCTTTACCTAGAATTAGCTCTATACATGCTACCTTACATGGTGCTAAATATATCAGCTGTTTGGATGGTAATAAGGGATATCACCAGGTACCTGTTGAGAAAAATCCTCAGAATTTTCTGATGATTTCTACTCATATGGGTATTTTTAAGTATTTTAGGTGCCATTTGGCCCTAAAAATGCCCCTTCAGTTTTCCAAAAAGTCATGGATAACACATTCCATCAGGAGATAATTGAAGGATGGCTGATGGTTTATATTGATGATATCATTATATTCTCAAAAACATTTGAGGACCATCTTAACCACCTGTGTAAAGTATTCCAGAAAATGGATGAAATAAATATGACACTTGCTTTGAAGAAATGTAAATTTGGGTTTCATTCTTTAAAAGTTTTTGGTCATGTTGTTTCAGGCTTACAGATATATGTTGACCAGAACAAAGTGGCAGCCATACAACAGATGATGGCTCCTACCACAGTTAGATAGCTCCAGAGATTTTCGGGAATTTGTGGATACTATAGACAGCATATTAAAAATGATCAAGTCTTAGCATTACCCCTTACCCAATTGACTAGGAAAGATGTTGCTTTTGTCTGGAATAGTGAAAGACAAAGAGCTTTTGACACTATGAAACATTAATCAATGTTAGCACCAGTTCTTGCTTTACCTGACTTAAATCAACCATTTGTTATATACACTGATGCCAGTTCTATTGGTCTTGGTGCTGCCCTCCATCAAAAACAAGTGATAAATGATAGAGTATCAGAAGTAGTAATTTGTTATATTTCAAGAGCCTTGAGAAATAGTGAATTGAAATATAGTGACACTCAACTAGAGTGTTTAGCAGTAGTGTGGGATCTAGAGAAGCTACATTATTACCTGGATGACCAGAAATTTGAACTTTTCACTGACTACAGTGGAGTTTAATCCCTCTTAACTTAAAACACCTAACAGACATATGTTCAGATGGCAGCTAGCTGTTCAAGAATACAGAGGGAGAATGAAAATAATTCTTAGGGCTGGTATGGTTCACTCAAATGGAGAATTGTTATCAAGGCTAACTTTGCCAAATGATGACTCAAATCCTGCATATGTTCCTGAAGATGAAATTATTCATATTCATGGGATATTTGTGGTTGATATGGAGGGAGACCTATTACATCTTTTTCTGGATTCATATGATAAGGAAACTGACTTAAAAAAGTTATGTACCATATTTAATGATCCAAAGAATGCTTCAATACAACCATTAATTAAAAGCCTCCCACCAAAGTACCAAAAGGATTTGGAAAAAGGTAAATTTTCAATTGATGAAGGATATCTATATTATAGGAGAAAGTTGAGTAATGTTATTGTTATTCCTCCTTCTATGAGAGAAATCATCTTGAAAATTTGTCATGATGACATATTAGCTGAACATTTTGATCTTGAAAAAACAATGATCAGAATTAAGAACACTGCTTGGTGGGTTAATATGTCTGAAGATACAAAATTATATGTTGAGTCTTGTGATTCTTGCCAAAAATCAAAAATATTAACTGGTAAAAGAGCAGGATTAATGCAACATATTGAACCTCCTGATGCACCATGGCAGATAATAAACATGGATTTTGTAACAGGATTACCTATTGCTGGTAAAGACAGTTATAACTCTTGTTGGGTTATTGTGGACAGATTCACAAAAATGTGTAAATTTATCCCTACCCACAAGGATGTTTCAACTAAATAATTAACTTTCTTGTGGTGGTCTCATATGTTTAATACTGCAGGTTTTCCTAAAGCCATAATCTCTGACAGAGACCCTAAATTTACTTCTGAATTTTGGATGTCTCTGATGGATGTTTGTGGTAGTGATCTGAAACTTTCTACTGCCCATCATCCACAGACTGATGGCTTAGCTGAAAGAATGATTCAGACTTTAGAGGACATGATAAGAAGGTATTGTGCCTTTGGCCTTGAGTATAAAGATAATGACAGATTCACTAATGATTGGGTTACCTTACTTCCTGGGTTAGAATTTGCTTATAATAGCACTGTTCATTCTGTTACTCAAAGAAAGCCTTTTGAGCTCTGGCTTGGATATGTTCCAAATACTCCTGACCAAATTCTCAATAACAAAATACCTAAATTGGATATACATCCTGGTGTAAAATCTTTTCTTCAAATGCAACAACTATGCAGAAATCATGCTCAACAATGTATTGAAAAATCATTTGAATATGAGAAGAAGAGATGGGACAAATCCCATAAAGAATACACTTTTAAAAAGGGCGATGAAGTGTTGATTTCTACAATCCACTTCAACTTACAAGGTAATAACAAATTGAAAGATCCATTTGTTGGTCCATTTTTTGTCAGAAGAATGATTGGAGATAATGCAATTGAGGTTATTTTGTATTCTCCATATGACAGAAAACGTCCTGTTTTTCCAATATCTCTTTTGAAACCTTACACATCCAATAGTGATTTATTTCCAAAAAGGAGGGGAAGACCAAAGAAAACCCCAAATGAAATCACTGAAACAGCAGAAATTGAAAAAATTCTAAATGACAGAATAGTCACTGCTGAAAAAGGTACAGAATACTTATTGAGATTCAAGAATAAATCATCTGAATATGATTCTTGGATACCTGGGAAGGAGATATCTAATCTTCCCACTCTACTAAAAAAGTATAAAAAGAAAAAATCATAGCATTTTTTTTATTGTTTTTTTTAGAGTGTGGGAGTGTCAGCCAGGCTACTAGACTTAACCAGTAAAATAATTAATTATTTTACTGAGTTGAAGCCACGCCCCTTCTTCTTACTAATAATTAATTATCTACTTAAGCATTACTTACAATTAACTAGTTAAGTACAATAAGTAATATAATTAATTAGTGTAAATAAAATGTCGCTTACAGTTTTACTCCCTAACACCGTGCTCAATGGTATAAGTCAATGGGAATAGAATTTAATAATAAAATGATAATAAAAAAACTTTAAAACAATTATATTACCTCAGTGAGAGATCTGGAATCCCGTGAAAGTAATATAATTAATTAATTATTGTGTAATTAATTGTGACAGTCCAAGGAACTCAAACTTTATTGCTAATAAATTTGATGTCCTTGTTGACGTACCAGTTTATTTAATTCTTGTGTCATATATGTACTCCTTTCAGTCATTCTTTTTCTCACATGCTTACAATATATGGTGTAAATTCCTTATATTTTATTCCCTCATGTTTTGCCTATAAAAGGCCTCTTACTTTGTGCTTTTCAAGACATTCTTTTTATCACTTACATTACTATTACACTCACAACAATACATTTATTCCTATATTTTATAACTTTAGTATTTACAACACTGTAATTCTAATCTATAATTTATATTGATATCTTAAAACTACCTCTTTTATTTGAGTAAGACAATTATTTTGATTAAGAAATACGTACTATTCTTTGAGAGTTCAATAAAGCCCTAAATTTCCTCGTATAAACCTCGAACCAAGCTTCTAGACCAAAAGCACCCCTTGACAATATTGAACATTATTCTTATTGTCAAATAAAAACTCAATGTGACTTGGCTGAATTATTAAGAAGGACAAGAGTCATTATATGGAAAGAGGCTCCTGCTCAGCATCATTGTTGTGCTAAGGAAATGGATAGGAGTGTAAAGTATATCCAGAAGAAAGAGGCTCCTTTTGGGGAAATTGTGATGGTTTTTGCAGGTATGATATCTGTTTATCTGACATATGATTATTATAAGGTTTCTAATTTACCTCTTTATACTAAATTGGCTCTCTCTTAGGTGACTTTAGAAAATGCCTTCCATTAATTCAAGAGGGTTCACAAGGTGACATTGTGTCTTCAACTCTCATTCATAGCTCCTTCTGGTAAAGGGTAAAGACTCTCCTTCCTCACTATTAATATGTAACTGAAGCAGCCAGGAATAGTTTCAGATCAGCAAGAAGATGCAGCTCAATTTTCTGATCAGATTTTAAAATTAGGTGAAGGGGAGGGGGGGAGGGAAAAAAACAACCTCAAGCTCTATTGTTATCCCTGCTAAACATGGTTTTGCTCCAGGCTATGAAGGTTTGAAAAGATTGGTATCAGCAATTTACTCATGTGTGGCTTCAACTTATTCACTCAGATGAAAACTCATAACTTTAGTACTTCACAAAATAAATTTGTTCTGGCTGCTAGAAATGTGGATGTGGATGAAATGAATGCTTTTGTTTTGAACATGATACCTGGGGGCTAACCCAACCTTTCAATGTGCAGATTGGGCAGTAGCAGATGATGAATTTATTCAAAAATCTGTGGGAAACAGATAATTTATATACTATCAATCCTTCAGGGTTCCCATTTCACACACTGCTTCTAAAAAAAAGGATACCCTATTCTGCTACTATGCAAACTTGATTGATCTGAAAACCTTTGCAATGGGACTTACCTGGTAGTTACAACAAGGATAGAAAGGAATGTAATTAAAGCCTGCATACTGTTTTGACCAATTCAAGGTGAATAAGTATTCATTTCAAGAAATGGTTTGGACTTCTCAGATGTGACAGGACTTCCATTCTAACTCAGAAGACTTCAACTCCCTGTCTGATTAGCTTTTGGTATGACAATCAATGGGCATTGTAGGCCTGGATTTGGTGTCACCTGTTTTGGGTCATGGTCAACTCTATGTAGATCTTTCCAGGGCAAAACACAGTGAAAATGTTCACATACTGTTATCTGATAAGACTAAGAGAAAGGCCAATAATGTTCTCTATTCTGAAGTGCTTGAGGGTAATGTGTAATTTATGTGCTGGATAAGCAATGGTGATAGATGAAGTTCAAAAAAAAAAAAAAAAAAAAAATTGTGATCAGAATCTCAACAGTCACTTCCCTCTTATCTCTTTCACAATACAAGCACACACAAAATTCCAGATACCAATCCCAGAAATTCTGATTCCACTAAAAACCCATGCTGTGCATGGGTCATGTATGCTTGTGTTCCTTTACTTTATTTTGTTTAATTGATATATATATGTATATATCTTTTTTTCAAAAAAAAAAAGAAAAAAAGAAAGAAAAAAAAAAAAAGAAAAGAAAGAAGTGTTTCATAGAGTATCATGGCTCACATTTCTTCAAAGACAGGTAAAAGCCTTAGCCAAATCATCATAATGAATTTCTATTCTTTCCCATCTACCAAAAAAAAAAAAAAAAAAAAAGATAATAATAAAAATAAATGAAATGAAAGAAGACTAATTCCAAAAAGTAGCAGGTACCATTTTTTATATGATTGATGAGCGGACCAGCATATAAAACAAAACTCTCAAAGACATGAAATTTCGCACTGTTGAATTTTTTGATGTCATGCACCCTCTAAAATTTCCAGAACCTCTCTAATATTTTGCAAAGCTGTATATAAAAAAAAAGTATGAATATATATATAATGATATAATAACATTCATATCGTTGGAAACTACATATTATTACGGTTCACACCATAGTATCAATGTTTTTTAGATGCAGCTTCCTCTTGTTCCATTTTGGATACCTAAACAATCATGATTGAAGAAATAGAATTCAATCAAATTAGTCTAAGAAGAACTCATCCGAATGACATGAATGAGATATTTAAAAAGAAGGACCTAATTAAGGAAACCAACACTTACAAAGTCACGAATAAAAGCCTCTTCATCGCTAATCATTTTTTTTAAAAAAATAAACAAGTTAGCAAGTGGACTTTAATGAAAACACATCAAGAAAAATAAAACTAGTAAAGAAAGAAATATGATGTAATGATATATACCTTGAAGATGCCTGCACCATAGGTTGAGGAGTTTTCTGTTTATCGGAACTTTTACCTCTTGTTGCCAGAGCGACAGCAGCTCCAACAGTCTTAAAAAAACAAATAAAATAAAATAAAATGTTTGAATTGATTATGAAAAAAAAAAAAAAAAAAAAAAAAAAAAAAAGACCGACAACTAGAGTTCCTACAGCAAGATGTTCGTTTAAAATTTTCCTATTATCATGAGACAGATATTAGACAAACGTTTGAATAAAAGGATAGAAGAAAGAAAGAAGAAAAAGAGTAGGAACCTTCCAAAGCAGACGTAAGACATGAAGATTGATCGATCAGTTGGAAGTGCAAAAAAGGTCAAGAACGAGAACACTAAGTTGGAAACCGGGGAAGAGGATCACATAATCATTATCCACTCAGCTACCTTAACTCCCCGTTCCCATCTACACATGCATAAACCCAAACCACCAAAACCCATGTTGTCTCATTTTTACTTTGCATATTTCATCACTATCAAAATAAAATAATCATCCCAATCTTTAAACCGTAAAAACAAAAACAAAAACACTCACTCTCTTATCAAAGTATTCAACATCATAAATAATTTCAAACGATTATCACTAACAGAAAATAAACTGCTAATATGGGGATTACCATAGTTCTGTCAGGAACACAGAGGGACCTAACAGGCAACAGCCAGCCTTACTTATTTATTTATTTTTCTTCATGTGTAACACTAAAAACAACAACAACAATGATAATAATAAAGCGCTTCAAATCTCATTTTTAATTTTAGTCTTCTTCCTTTCTAACGGTCAAAAAATTAAAAAAAACCATAAAAAAACCAAAGTAAAATAAAATTATATATATAATAAGAAATCCTATTCCCTCTCTTCCTTTTTTTTTTTTTTTTTTTCTTTTAGAAAAAATTAAATAAATGAAAAAAGGGGTCGTTTTTTCAACCCATTACCAGATTTACACATTTCCTTTCTTTCTCCATCTCCATCTCTCTCTCTCTCTCTCTCTCTCTCTTTTTTTTTTTTTTTTTTTTTTTTTCTATTTTCCTTTCAGAAAACATTTCCAAGAATCAACTTCATAGTGAATATCATACTTTCATCATCATCATCATCATCATCATCATCCGTCTGATTAAATTTATTCATTATTTTTTAACACAAAACACAACACAATCAAGTACCATATTATATTCAGTGTCAAGTACCATTATCAAAATATTCCCTTCTCATCCCTCACTCATTGCTGTCTCCCAAAACAACAAATAAATTAAGAAATAAAATGTATTTCCACTTGCTTACTTGCTCCACATTTCCTCAACTTTAAAGACAAAGAGGAAACAAAAAAAATCAAGGCAATCAAACCTCAATTCAAAGCTGGAACACTATGTCTCAACTCAAGAAAAAAAAAGAGCACCTTTATCAATCAGAATTCAAATTTCAACATATATATTTTTTCTTGCTTTTCTTGTGTATTGTGGAACCGAAAACTAACATTTTTCCTTTTTAATTTTATAAGACAAATGAAATAAGGCTTTAGTAAAAACAAAAACAAAAACAAAGAATATGAAATGTTGCAGAGTATCAAAAAAAAAAAAAAAAAAAAAAAAAAAAAAAAACAAGGAAGAAGAAAAAAATTGAAATTGCGAAAAGAGCTAAGCCAAAATTTATCTGTCACAGCATTGAAAATCCCGAAATAAATTGGATGCTATATAAAAGACTTCCATACCTAAACACCAAGGACCAAGACATTCTATTAATTCAAGACATATAAAATATGAAAACAGATGAAATTTCGATATATGGCACGAGTAAGTAGCTGCAGGTAAAGACTGTCAACCACACAAGCCAAAGGTGAAACTAATTTTTAGCATACAAACGTGAATCCGGTATATTGTCCGCTGTAAAAATGAATGATACTTTATAAGAGCTGGGTCATCTATTGCTCACGTCATGACAAAACTGACCAAATACCAACAATCAAAATCCTTCAGAGCCCTAACCCCTAAACTAAGAAATCAGAGATTCAAACACGATGAGGAAGTGTTCCAATTTTTCTTCGGGCATTAGCGTCCCAATTTTTTCGGCCAATTGCTTCCATCCAAATATGGTGAAGTAAGGCCTGATTATACAAAACCCCACCAGGAAACTAGTGCCATCATATAAAAATAAAACCAAAATAGTCGCAAAATATTTAAGCTCTTGGGTCCCCTCATTAGTTTCAATAAACTTCAAAAAACAAACCTTAAGTGGATGGACTTTGTCTTGATACTTTTGATAGCCTTCCCATATGTGTCCAAAATCAAAGATAGGCAAGCCTTCACTCTCGGCAACAAACTGTTGCATGTTTTGAATTTGATGAACTCGGCTGTGAGAGGTAAATCAAGATAAAAATTGTTGAAAATCAGAGGAAATTACTAAGCGACAAAAGAACCTAACTGGGGGAGAAGACGATATGCAGAAAAAAGATGGCTTACACATCAGAGAAAAAGTTTACAAATCCCTTCCCAAGTCCATTTTTCAAACCACTTGACCAGTCATGGGAAGCCCAAAAACTATCACCTACCCGGTGTGTTTTGCGAATCCAAATCGGAACATCTGGCCAAGTGGTTTTAGCAACTCTAATGACGCTTCGCATCCGACTCATCCACCATGATCGCTGTTCTGAAGTAAAAGGTTCATCTACCGAGGTGTTGGTGTGGCGATTGTGACGACCAAATAACGCCAGATCCCATAATCCGGATTGGATCTGAATGAATGCGGGAGGTTCCCCACGTGCCTCAGCTGCGAACTGCTGCATCATGGGTGCAAACAATTTTTCAATGCGTTGCTCAGCCAGGCCAGGTGCATGCCAATCGCCTTGTGCAGAGAACTCATCTGTGTCGTCCTGCAGGCCGCCAACATAAAATGCCAAAATCAAGTCCAAATCAGCAAAGATGATAGTATATATATATAAAGAGCAACCTCAAGGGACCAGTCAAAACTTTGTACCAAGCCAAAGAAAAACCCATTGACAAATCGAGCATCAAGGCCGGCAAATTGTCCTACAGGCTGACCATTTACTAATTGATTTGCATTGCGTTCATGGAGCAAGCCCAAGTTGATTTCCCAAGATGAAGCGCGTTCATCTTGATCGGTGGGCAAATTAATATCATGGTAGTTCACAGTCCGAGAAGGAGCATCTATGAGTTGCCTAAGATGATCCAAGCCATTACGGTCAACGCTGTCTCCCAAAATGAGGATAGTTTTCCCTTTTAGAAAACTAAGATCGGGATACGGTTGTCCTGTGACATCATTAAATTGGCGGTCACTACCGTGGAGACCTTTGAGAGAAGAAGATGGCAACTCGGGATGTTGGAGAGCGTAAAACCGACCAGAAGCCGACCGAGAGACATTGCGAATGGCACGGAGAGCGGAAAGATAATCAGGGCCGGGTGGACAGGAAGCGCGGAATGGAACCCAGTTGGTGTCATGCGGAAAGCTGCTGTTAAAAACCACGGTCCCAGGCTCACTGAACGGGTCACAGACAGGTTTGCCGACGTAATTCCGAGAAATAGTTTCCCAAGATGCTGAGGGCCGGCCAGTGTCATGGCGGAGAATGCCTGCTCCTCTGCGGTAAAAAAACCTGTTGGCGAATGAATGCATGTCAGTACGTCACGAATAATTTCCGTGGCATTAGAGATGTCTTTAATATTCCAATCATGATGATCATTTGCAACTAGCTCTCTGTCCTTGGCACTGACGACACATTAAATGGGAAATCTCTCCGTCCAACACACTACTACCCTGACAGCTCGCCACCAATAAACATACGAATCTGCCAACTTACTGAGCTTGAGACCACCAGTAAAGTCCTGCAGAAATAGAACCAAATAGGAGAAGAGCGCAAAGCCCCAAGGCTTTCAGCTTAGCAGTATTACTTAGTCGTAACCAGGTTTCTTGAAACTGTGAGCTTGGTTGATGAAAAAGTGGTGAATACATGTCCCCTAATTTTCGACTGCCAGATTTGTGAATGGAATCGGGAGTGGAGGACCGAGACTCAGATGAACGAGTGGAAGTTGAGGTCTCCGTTGGTGGTACTGAGTATGAGGAATGATGGTAATGAGATGACATGTCGAGTAAAAAATTGGATGGAAGCGTATCCTGGTGGTGATGAATTGATGATGATATAAGAGAAACTACCAAGAGACAGTTATGAGGGATTCAAAGTACTATTGAGTGCAAGATCACCAAAGATCAAGATCAGGGGGATAATGTGAGAGCACAGAAACGCCACAAGGGCAATGTTAACAATTCAGTGGCAATAACCCTTCATATACATCAAAATGTGTGTAGTGTATAAGTTGTCTGTAGCCTTGGTCGCACTCCACTTTTCTTTTTATTACTGTTGTGAATCTCATGATTTTTGTGGGTCGCACATTTTTTTTAATCTCCGTTTTCTCTCATTCATTTTTATCCTTTTTTTTTTTTTTTTTTTTTGATGTGGGGAGTAAAGGTGATTTTTGGTATGTATTATGATGGACTCTCTCGATAAGAATATATTTGTCTATTAATCTCGACTTACTACGCTCTGTGAAAATACTGGGCAATGGCGCAGACTATTCATTTTTCAGCTAGGCTATCGTTTGGGATTAATTTTGATATAGATCGACATGGTGATGGTGTATTCTCATCATTCCTCTTTCATTTTCTGTTTTTCCTTTCCTGTGCGGACACAACTTACTCAAGTTGCTGATTGATGATGATTTAGACGTTGAATGGGTCATCAATCATCTTCCGCTTCTCGCTGCACATGATATTTAGACATGTAATTTCAAGACGCTCAATATCTCTACTGACAGTCTATAAATCACTTTGCAACAAGGGACTTGATGCATCTTATTCCTCTTGCTTCTATTAAATTCGCTACATCTTAATCTAGTGTGTTCATTATCACTTTTAAATCCAATCTAAATCTTGCATATATCAACTAAAATTAATTCAATTTACCCCACTGAATGGTTTTAGTTTGATCAGTACCTTCTTTCCTACATGTTACTGTTATGGTGTTACCATACTATGTACTTAGCTAGTCTCTCATCAGTATATAGTGTAGCCTCCGAATACATCGGAGACCTTTCCCTGGTTCTGCAAGGCATCATTCTCTACAGGTTATGGGCTGTCTCGCTCGTGGAGAACCCTTCGTAGAACCCCGTTCATTGCAACGATACTGCAATTTCCCTCCTCCTCATGGTGTATGGGCGCCATATTCTCAATTCTACTCTCAAAACAGTGTATGGGCGCTGTTCTCGCCTCAGCCAAAAAAAAATGGCATTTTCCTCTCTAAATTTGGTGTATGGGCGCCATCTTATCATCCTGCCTAACAAAGGCATCCGCTCCGCTATGGTGTGTGAGGCATCTTCCCTCATCGTGATTTGCGACGATACGAGCAAAACTTTTTGCCACAAACTATTCTCAAAACCCACCTCGTTAACCACCCCTTTCTCTAAATCTTGTACCTTCGCCACATGCTGGCCTCAACAGGCAGCATTCCCGAAACCCCATTATCTCATTTCTCTAAAGTCACCAATCAATCAGAAGCAAGTCCGGAAATCTACCATTTCACACACCGCTCACAATTCCCTTCTTGCTCAATCCTCAATTTTCATACCGAATATCTCAAATCTCAGTTCACTCTCACCTCACCTACTCCATCAAGTTTCTTATTTTCCTTCAATTTCTACTCCGATACTTGGTGATTTGTTGATGTCTTGATGGGGGGGATGTACAAATTTTTCTTATAACTTTTCTTTACTTTCATTAAATACTTTTAAACTACAAACTGGAATAATTTAGCTTCTTAGTGTATTGTCTTTTAACATTTTTAACACACTCTTTTTAAATTAGTTTACTATTCCCTTTCATTGTCACTCGTTACAATCTTTTATTATTAGTGTAGGGTGATGTTCGTCTAACTAAGTGGGGGGGATGTTATGGTGTTACCATACTATGTACTTAGCTAGTCTCTCATCAGTATATAGTGTAGCCTCCGAATACATCGGAGACCTTTCCCTGGTTCTGCAAGGCATCATTCTCTACAGTTACATCTAATAACCCTCCCCCTTTTTTGGGTTGCTTTCTTCCCTCTCGGTAAAAAAAAAAAAATTAAATATTATTTGTGACATTTCCCGTTGATCAGATCAGCGCACGAACCAAATATATGAGTATTTAGATTTTGCTCCTTTCTTTTCGTTACTTCATCCAAAAAAAGCTTACTTCGTTAGAAACCTCTTGTTCAAAACCTTGAAAAATAACGTAGCTAAATCTTTAGTCAAGAAACAAAAATATATATATTTAAACATAGATCCAAATAGCGTGTTTCACTAGCTGAGAAAAGTAGAACATGTGGCGACTGCTACTTAATGAATGTGATATATGTTGTGAAATATTTATTGAAAATTAATATTACAAGAGTGCCGTGGATGCTGACAGCTACACGTTTTTTTAAGGGTGGTGAAATTGTTTGAGTTGTAAATACGCATCATCTCACATGAAAATAGGATTGGTGTGTAGCTTTTGGGCTAGCCTAAGTCAAACTTTTTTTTTAGTTTCCATTTTGACGCGTTTGATAGAAAATGATGGGTGTGTGTATGTGTAGCGGAGAGGGGGTAAAGATCCTTCTGGTTAGTTTATATCCGAAGAATTTTAAAAAAATGAATCATCCGTGATGTCAGAGTTTCTTCCGCAATGGATGAATGAAATGTTATGTAGAGGAAAGGGAATTGGTATGTAGTTCTTTTTTTTTTTTTTTTTTTTTTTTCTGAGAGAGAGATAGAGTCACGTTCATTATGTTGTTTTATTCTGTTTTCTTACTAATATATATATATATGGCGATCACAAAATCTCTTGGGGAGATTTTGCAAAGTAAAATAAAATAGACGAAAAATAAATAAATAGCAATTTGCTGATCAACAAGCAGGCTTTTTTGAATGCTATTTTTGTGATTTTTATTTTTATTTTTTCAAGCACATTTTTCTTTCTTTCTTTCTTTCTTTCTTTCTTTTTTTTTATACGCAGAACCTTACCAAGAGATTTTATGATCGCTTTATATACATATATTTTTATTTTATTTTTTGGAGTGCCATATCAGGGAATAGATTAAGTTGCCTTGTTTTTGATAATCCAAACCCAAAAAAAATGATTTCACATAATTAGGGTGCATGTATCAAAGTTAAAAGTCCGACATTTTAAAATCACCCCCTTTCCCCGAATTTCATAAATGGTATATGGCATATCTGTAATGCCCTGTGCACCCAAATCACAAAGCCCCAATGGTAAGCTCGCTCTCTTCACCCCGTGTCAGAATGAAGAGAGGGGACTCGCGTGCACAGTCTACATACATAGAAGGCCGCAGTGGCGGTTCTCACTATTCTAAACCTAACACCCCCCCCTCCCAACAAGGCCTCTACACCCAACAGACTAATATGAAAATAGTAATAAAGAAAAGAAAAAGTAAATAAATAAAATAAATTGTGAAAAAGAAAAAAAAAATATGTAGGTCCAATTGAAAGATAAGACAAACATTTATGAATGTTCAAACCACCTAAAGACTTTGTCACACAATCTGCCCTTTGATCTTTACTAGGCACCCAATTAAGAACTACATCCTTGTTAAAAATTAGCTGGTTTACAAAATAAAAATCTCTCTTTGAGTGTCTAGTATCCTAATTTGAAGGTTGATCCTTCTCAGTTCTTACTGCTGTCTGATTGTCACAATAAAGATGAATTGGGCCTTGATAGTTGACAAAATCTTCAAGTAAGTTTTTTATCCATAACTCAGTCTTTCTACTTGATGAAACAGCCATATATTCTGCTGTTGAAGTAGAACATGCCACTGTTTGCTGCTGCTATGCACTCCAGCTAATAGAAACATTAAAGAAATAGATGACACAACCTTGAGAAGCACTATCCCCTTCACACCCACTTAAACTTGAGTCAGCATAGACTTCAACTTTATCCACCAGATTTGAATGGGAAGAAAATATCTTAAATGTGAAATGAGCTGTTGCTGAAACATGCTGCAAGATGGTTCAAAGCTTTCCAATAATCTTCTGATGAATGTCTGGCAAAGTGTGCTAATAGATTGACAGCATAAGCAATATCTGGCCTACTTCCTTGTGCCAGGTAGCTTAAAGAACCAACAATTGACAGGAAACCCAGGGGGTCAATATTTAAAATTTGATTAAAAATTTGTTAATGCATGCCCAGGTTTATATTTTTATTGAAAAGATTGATACCAAATACTAGGAAACGCTTGCTGAACATAAATAAAAAATTTGAATTATTCTGATTTTTGTTTTAATAATAAAATCTTTAAGTTTCTTCTTAATTATTATATTGTGAGTTTTCTCATATGATAGATTAAAAAAGCTTCTAAATTTCATTGTTTTTATCTACAATGCACATGAAAAGACAGAACTTTTTCTTTCTTTATTTAAACTAAATTTTAGGAATATTATTTTTGTATTTATTAAACATTATTTATCTCCTTTTGATTATCAAAATCTTTTTTTTTAGATTTTTACTTCAAATTTTATAGAAAACCTCAAGTTATGAATTCAGATAGTTTAAAAAAGTGAAATAAATATTTTTCATCAATTTGAGCTCAAAGATGATTTAAACTTACAGCCTTAAATTTTTCTTTTGAAATTAAATGAAAATTTCAAAACCTATTCCATTAAAATTCATTTTTATAGAAATGAATTTATTTAAGTATATATTCTTAGTAAGGAAGATAACTTAGAAGATGCATGAATTTTTACTGTTCAATAAAATCTCAATTTTTTTTTTATATATTTGCTAATAAAGAACATATTTTTCTTTTTTTGAATATTGGTGTTAAAATCATATTACAAACAAAGCATCAATAAATTATTAATCTGTATTTTTTCACTTGACCACAATGTTTGCATTTTGTATTGTAAATTAACATGGTCAATACTCTTGTTCTTGAAAAATGAAGGTATTTCTGCACTACTATACTCAATTTAAAGGACAAAAAGAAAAAAAATTGAATTATTTCATGCTTTCAAGGAAGCCAAATGGTCTAAAAGATTTTAACAGAGGTCCAACAGAGGCAATAGGTGGGTTTTTGGGACCTCAAAGTCAAAGTACATATAATTTATCTTCTATTTTTGGCCTTGAGTATAAAGACAATGACAGATTCACTCATGATTGGGTTACCTTACTTCCTGGGTTGGAATTTGCTTATAATAGCACTGTTCATTCTGTTACTCAAAGAAAGACTTTTGAGCTCTGGCTTGGATATGTTCCAAATACTCCTGCCCAAATTCTCAATAATAGAATACCTAAATTGGATTTACATCCTGGTGTAAAATCTTTTCTTCAAATGCAACAACTTTGCAGAAGTCATGCTCAAAAATGTATTGAAAAATCATTTGAATATGAGAAGAAGAGATGGGACAAATCCTATAAAGAATACACTTTTAAGAAGGGTGATGAGGTGTTGATTTCTACAGTCCACTTCAATTTACAAGTTAATAACAAATTGAAAGACCCATTTGTTGGTCCATTTGTGGTAAGAAGAATGGTTGGTGATAATGCAGTTGAAGTTATTTTGTATTCACCATATGACAGAAAACATCCTGTTTTTCCAATATCTCTTTTAAAACCTTATACATCCAATATTGATTTGTTTACCAAAAGGAGGGGAAGACCAATAAAGACCCCTAATGAAATCACTGAGACAGCAGAAATTGATAAAATTCTAAATGACAGAATAGTTACTGCTGAAAAAGGTACAGAATACTTATTGAGATTCAAGAATAAATCTTCTGAATATGATTCTTGGATACCTGGGAACAAAATTTCTAATCTTTCTACTCTGCTAAAGAAATATAAAAAGAAAAAATTATAGCATTTTTTTTATTGTTTTTTTTAGAGTGAGGGTGTCAAGGGGTTCTTTTGGTCTAGAAGCTTGGTTTGAGGTTTTTACGGGGTATTTAAGGGTTTTAATGGTCTCTCAACAAAAAGTACGTATTAATATGATTATTTTACTCAAATAAAAGAGGTAGTGTTAAAATATCAATATAGATTATAGATTAGAATTACAATGTTGTAAATACTAAGGTTATAAAATATAGAAATAAAGGTTGGATTGTAATTGTAATAATAAAGTAAGTGATGAAGGAATGATCTGAAAAGCACAAAGTAAGAGGCCTTTTATAGGCAAAACATGAGGGAATAAAATATATGGAATTCACATCATATATTGTAAGAATATGAAAAAAAGAATGACTGAAAGGAGTACATATATGACATAAGAATTAAATAAACTGGTACATCAACAAGGACATCAAATTTATTAGCAATAAAGCTTGAGTTCCTTGGACTGTCACAATTAATTACACAATAATTAATTAATTATATTACTTTCACAGAATTCCAGATCTCTCACTGAAGTAATATAATTGTTTTAAAGTTTTTTTATTATATTTTTATTATTAAATTCTATTCCCATTGACTTATACCATTGAGCACGGTGTTAGGGAGTAAAATTGTAAGGGACATTTTATTTACACTAATTAATTATACTACTTATTGTACTTAACTAGTTAATTGTAAGTAATACTTAAGTATATAATTAATTATTAGTAAGAAGAAGGGGCGTGGCTTCAACTCAGTAAAATAATGAATTATTTTACCGGTTAAGTCTAGTAGCCTGGCTGACAGAGGGAGTGTCAGCCAGGCTACTAGACTTACTGTCACCGGACGACCTACGCACAAGGTCGAGGATGTTCCTGAAAGTGAGATGAGAGATTTAGAAACTTCTTGGAAGCACAGAGGAATGATTCGAGGAAGTGATTCGAAGGTCACTCGAAATAAGAGCTACAGGTTCGAGGTTTGTTCGAGAAGAATTATAAAACAGTTTCAAAGGTAATAGGAATTCTTAAGATCTCACAAAGGGTTGGAAACTCAATAATCAAAGATTTAGGATTTAGAAATGAATATTGAGAAAATAAAAGAAAGATACAATAACAATGATTCAATTTTTAAAGATTTACCACTATTAATGTAAATACGATTTATAATTTAATTCTAAGGAATATCGAACCAAAATACCCAACCCTTTTATATCCTTTGTTCCTCCTCACATTGACCTCCCTTCCATTGCACCATTCCCATACCATTGACCATTACTAACATACACTTAGACCCTCTTCGCTAAATATCCGTCCATGCTCAATTTACCCCTTTTTAATTAATTAACAAAACTTTAATGAAAAACTACTACTGTACTATTTCGTTGAACCTAGCGCTGTGCGTTGCTTATTGAAAAGGAGACTAAGGCACCCTATTGGGAGATTGACTAATTTAGATTTAGAGTTTAGGCTAGCGCAGTTAAATAGTAAGTAAACAAAGGAAAATCGCAGTTGCTATGGAGAATTGCTTTCTGCGCTTCGAGTATAGATTTAGGACTCGATATTATTGATTTAATGAGCTGCTTTTGCCTTGAGTGTCACGTGGCGCGTGACAGATGCCCGGGTATAAGAATCGCAAACTCCATTGAGCTTGAGCCATCTTCTCACACTAGTTTCCCTTCTTCTATAACTTTTCCCTCACTTATTAATTTCCCTTTTTATAATGAACTTCCCTACTCCCACACCTACGCCTCCACACCCTAAAGCGGATGGGGGAATGATTACGCGACAATTTTCACAAACTTGCACGGCTTGTGAAAGCATGGAATACTTTTGTGTCGAAAGTACGGCGACTCGAGGCCCTCGCCAGAAATGCGAGTTTTGCCGTTGGCGACAAGTGGCGTGCAATGCGTTGACGAAGAACGCAGAGATCGAACAACGGTTTACCAAGACCAAGTTTTGGGTAATCCCTAAAACAAAAGAGGTGGTCGAAGACATTTGGGATGTCTCGGTTGAAGATGAACAATCGGTGGGGGAGAATGATAAGGAGCTAAATAACGAGATCACAACCTGGGTAACCCAGGCCACGAGTTTGAAGCGGGGTGTCGAGGAAGAGGTCAACGAGTTGGTGGAGGAAGATGAAGATGAAGTCCTTGTTCCAGGGCGGGCACCCAAGAAACAACGGGTGGTCATTGAAGACAACGAGGAGGAAAGAGAAGCAGAGGTAGAGGTGGCGCCAAGGTTATTCTTAGAGCCTGACCCCATCTTCAAGGTAAGTTTTCAATTGTTATTTTTTAAGGATGAGGTTACTGATGAGTTTTGTTTAGACATCGAATACCCTTGAAGACCCGATTGGGGAGCCTGCGCCTCTTTTACCAACTGAGGCAAACCCTCCGGCCACGGATGTAGTTGAAGAACCTGAAGACACACTGGACCAGGTGTGGTCGAAGAAACCTTGTCAAGGTCGACGAGTAAGGTTTGCAGAAGAGTTGTGTGGGGAGGTCGACACAATTATCGACGCTGCTTCCTTCGACGTGGCAGAGGAACTCTTGGAGATTGGAGAGGTGGTTCCGGTAGGAGAGGAGGAGGTATTTGAGAAATGCAGGAAGGAGATAAGGGTAGTTTTGGAGAAAATGAAAAGATTGGTTCAAGAAAAATTAAAAGAAAAAATTTGAAATGAAAAGGAGATGTAAAGAAGTAGAAAAATATAATTGTATTTTAGGTTTATTTTATTTTATTTTATTTTACTATATATATATATATATATATATATATTTTTTTTTTTTTTTTGTAGGTGAATATTATTAATTTTTTATAAGGTTTGGGAGAGAGAGAAAAAAAAAAAAAGAAAAAGAAGTTTTAAATGAAATTTTGCTTTTAGAATTTGAAAGAAGAAATTTAAATAAAGAAAGAAAGAAAAAAAAAGTTGTTTAATTGAAGGAAGTTTTAAGGTTTTAAAAGAGAAAATTTATGTAAGAAAAGAGAGAGAAAAAGAAATGGTTGGTGATTGAGATGAGTTTGTTAAATTGAGAATTTAATGAAAGAAGAATTTGTTATTTGCGAAAAGTTGTTGATTTTTTTTTTTTTTTTTGAAAAGAGAGGAAGAGGGAAGAAGGAAAAAAAAAACAGAAACACAGAATTTAGAATTTAAAGAGAATTTGAAAAGAAGAATCATTTGTTCGAAGAAATTTTATAGGGAGATTTTAGATGTTGAAGTTAAGTTTGAGGAAATGGTCGTGTCGTACAAGTTTTGATGATTCGAAGGAAAGGAAGTTTTTAAAGCAAGAATAAATTTTAGGAAAGAAAATTTTAAAGAGAATTTTAAATTTTTAAGAAAAGAATGTATTTAGAGAATTGAAAAAGAAAAGAAAGAAAATATTTTAGAGAGATTTAAGAGTTTTTTTATTTTATTTTATTATTTATGTTTATTCTATTTATTTTATGTTGTTTTATTTTATTTTATTATTTATATTTATTTTATTTTATTTAATTTTAATTTTTATTTTATTTTTAGTTGGTTTTGGAGGAAATTTTATAGAAGGAGAAGAAAGAAAAAAAAGAAGAGGAGAAAAAAGAAAACAAGGCTAAGACTTTTAAGAGGTGTTTTAGATTTTTACGAGAAAAAGAAAGAAAGAAAAAGGAAAGAAATTTTAAATAAAAGAAATTTTAAGGTTTTGGTTTTTAAGGATATTTCAAATGAAAAGATTTTAGGAGTTCAGGGGCATTAGAAACATTGATGGCTGGTTCCCAGGATGTTTTGTCTGAGTCATTGAGGAAGCCTTCCCATTCCACGAGGTATTGAAGTTTCCCCTTGCGTATTCTTGAATCAAGGATACGACTTACTTCCCACTCTAGATGATCTTCTATTTCGACCGGTTCCGGAGGGGGTTGGTTCTTGCCCGGGTATGTTTCTCGAGCCAGTTCCAGGAGAGATACATGGAAAACAGGGTGAATCGCCTGCCATTTAGGAGGTAACTTGAGTCGAAATGCAGTTTTAGAGACTTCAGAGTCGATTTCAAAAGGTCCCAAGCGCTTTTCAGCCATTTTCTTTGATGGTCGTGTTGTTCGAATGTTTCATGCGTCGAGCCATACTTTGTCGCCTGGTTTAAAGGAAGGAGCAGATTGTCGATGCTTGTCGGCCTGTTCCTTGTATCTTCGAATCGCTGATTCCAAATTTGTTTTAAGTTCTTCTTGGAGTCGTGATATAGTTCGAAGATAATGTTCCGCAGGATGATTAGTTCCTACATGGATTGAGTTGAATCGAGGATGTCATCCATAAATGGTTTCGAAGGGAGATTGTCGTGTCAAAGAATGAGTCGAGTTATTATAAGCAAATTTGGCCAATGGTAACCATGTGGTCCAATCGTCTTGTTGGTAACTGACATACATTCGAAGATATTGTTCGAGGATTTGGTTAACTCTTTCTGTTTGACCATCGGTTTCAGGGTGATAGGCCGTGGAGAGGTTCCTCGTGATATTGAGTTGTCAACACAGTTGGGTCCAGAATGTGGATACAAACAATGAGCCTCTATCTGAAATAATATCATTTGGTAAGCCGTGTTTAGAAAATACATATTCTAGAAACAATTTTGACAAATCTTCTGCTGTAGCAGTAGTAGTGGTTTTAATGAAAATAGACATTTTTGAAAATCTATCTACTATTACTAATATAGCATCAAAATCATTAGAAAAAGGAAGTTGAGAAATGAAATCCATCGATAAAGATTCCCAAGGTTTAGAGGGAATAGGAAGTGGTTGAAGCAACCCATGCTTCCAGTGACGGGGAGCCTTATTCCTATTACATTCTTAACAAGCTTTTATATAGGCCTTGATTTCCCTGGTCATACCTGGCCAGAAGAAATCCCTCGCTATTAACTGGTAGGTTTTATCAACCCCAAAATGACCAGCTAATGGAGAATCATGTCAACTGTTGAAAATCCATAATTTTATCTCATTGTTGTCGGGTATGACTACTCTACCTTCGAAGACTAATAGACCTGATTCAATACTAAATCTTTTGGCCCCTTGCTTCGAGAGTATTTTGTCTTTTAACCCTAAACAATATTTGTCCTTCGACTGAGCTTCGAGGATGTTGGATAGTGGATTTCGAAAAGATTGAATTGTCATCGAATTAAGTTGATGAGTCGTTAACATTGATTCGTTGAAGATTGATTGCACATTTGCTGGGTTCTTGTCACCAAATGCATCCCCCCGCTGTGGGTAAACGTCATCCCGACGTGACAAGATATCTGGGACAATGCAGTTTTTTCCTGGGCGATAGGAAATAGAGAAAGAAAATTCAGACAAAAATTCAGCCCACCTGGCTTGACGCCTGGTTAACACTTTGGAAGACATGAAGTATTTTAAAGCATTATGATCTGTTAAAATTTGAAAAGGACTATCTAGGCTGAGAAGAAAAGAACACCATTTTTTAAGACAATGGATAATAGCTAAAAGCTCTTTGTCATGAATTTCATAATTTAATTCTGTGGCTATGAGTTTGCGTGACTCAAAAGCAACAGGATGAAACAAATTTGTTTCAGAATTTAATTGGGAGATGACCCCTGCAATAGCATAATCGCTTGCATATGTCTCAACTATTGTCAAAGCAGAAGGATCAAAATGTCGAAGAATTGGGGCTGTGGTGAACGCCGTTTTTAGTGCTTTGAATTCCTTTCGTGCTGTAGAAGTAAAAACAAAAAGAATGTCTTTTCTAAGAAGAGAAGTAAGATTGGAAATAGTTTTAGAGTAATCTTTAATAAATCTTCTATAGAAGTTTGCAAAACCCAAAAATCCTTGGAGCGATTTCATGTTTTTGGGCTCAGGCCATTCCAGGATTTTCTGGACTTTTGTGTCATCCATGACTAAACCGTCAGTGGACAAGGTAAAACCCAAAAAATCAATTGATTTGAGGTGTAATTCGCATTTATTATGCTTGGCGTAGAGACCATGATCTCGAAGACGATTTAGGACCTGTCGAACATGATGAATATGTTCATCTAGTGTTTTCGAGAATATTAAAATATCATCTAAATAGACGACTACAAATTGTTCAACAACATCTTGAAAGATATCATTAACAAAAGTTTGAAAAGTTGAAGGTGCGTTACATAATCCAAAAGGCATAACTAAATATTCAAAACTACCAAATCTAGTGCACATTGCAGTCAGTGGTTCATGACCTTCTGCAATGCGAATCAGATTGTAAGCGCCTCTAAGATCAATTTAAGAAAAGAAATTAGCACCATTGAAAAGGGTAAGAAGTAATGACATAGGAGGAACAGGATATGCATTCTTCTTCGTGACTGTGTTGAGCTTTCTATAGTCAACACACAACCTAAGACTACCATCCTTATTTTTTACAAAGAGGACAGGGGATCCTGTTGGAGATTTACTGGCTCTGATGAAACCTTTGGCTACATTCTCTGCAATGTAGTTTCGAAGAACTTGAGATTTGTCCTTCGATAAAGAATAGACAGGACCTGCCGGAGGTACTGGGCCTATTAACTCTATTTGATGGTCGTAGGGTCGATGAGGTGGTAACTTATCGGCCTTGCGGATTGAGAAAACATCGAGGAAATCGTGGTAGATTTCCGGTAGAGTTGATTTAATGGCTTCAACGTTGATTTGGTTGTCCTCTTCATCTTCGAGAGAATCTGTCGAGGGGATACCTGTATTGAGAGAGCAGAATTCGATTACTTCAAGGCAATTTAAATCCTCTTCGAGTGAAGTCATCGAGCTAGAAGGGTTATCCAATTGCTCATTTAGAGAAGGATCAGATGCTTGCAAGTCATCTGGCAGAGACTTGTCCTCTAGCAGGACGTTGTCAGGCGGGTTGTTTAACTCCCTATTGACCTGCATTGAAGAATCAGAAATATACTTAGAGTGTGGGGTGATCAATCCCTTATTCCAATCAATTTCGGGATTCCAATGCGTTAAAATGTCATGGCCAAGAATGGTATTGTCCATCCTTGGGGAGTCCAAGACTGATAATTCCCACTCAAAGGGGGGAAAGTTTGGAAAGTTGAAAACCCATAAAACTTTCTTACTTACCCAATATTTGGGTTCCTCTGATTCGACCAAATAGATTGGAGTTCAATCGATATCTGTAAATGTTAGTTGAAGCTTCTCGGCAAAAGATAAACTAACAAAAGAAATTGAAGCTCCAGAGTCTATAAGACAACTGAAGGGGATATCCTCCTTAAAAAGAATGAATCTCAAGCGGTTTAAGGCAACTCCAGTCCTTAAGACATGGAGGTTCTGTGCACTGGGAGAGATAAGATAGTTTGCTTTGCACACAAGTAAACTATCTACTAGTTTTTTGACTTTGAACTAGTACCTTCTCTTTCCTTCAACTTTACACAGTCTTCCAACTTGTGCTTACCCCCACAATACATACATAACCCATTATCTGCTCGTCTCTTCCTCTCAGCTTCTTTAAGTTCCCCTTTAGGATCCAGTACTTTACTGATATTGCCTGGGGTCAAGCCTTTTGGTCGAGGTTTATCCTTTCCCTTATTGGGTTTGGATTGAGTCAAGGAGGATTGATTTGGTTGTGGGTGTGAAGAAGGTCCTGATTTAAAATTTAGGCCTTGAGATTTGTTGGCATATCGACAATGTTGAAGTCCTCCTTGATAAACGCCGTCAAGTTTGAGGGTTTGATCCATTAAATCCGTTGAAGTAGTCATCTTCTGACTGTGAAGATTTAATTGATCCAGAATCCTCGAAGGAAGTCCTTTCTTGAAATGATACTTAAGGGCAGCATCATTCCAACCTACTTGAGTTTGAAGTGCTCTGAAATTCGAGATATATTCAGAGGCTTTACCATTATCACTCATGCGAAGAAGATCAAGTTCAATTTCTGTGTTGTCCGTTTCATTAGGGTCCCCAAAAAACGTAAAAAGTTGGTCTTTGAAATTTTCCCAATTATTGATAAGTAAGTGGGTTTCTGTCGAAGAAAGCATGATCAGATAAGGTTTGAACCATCTTGCTGCTTTCCCGGCTAGGAATGAAGAAGCGTAAACAACCTTTGATTGGTCGCTATTAAAGGTTCGAGGGTCATTATGGAACAGTAGCTTGCAGGTTTGCAAGAAGGGTTGCAATCTGTCGGGGTGATCTCCGTCGAATTTGTCAGGAGATTTCATAGAAGAAGTTTTGAACTTAGATCCCTCTGAAGACGTTGGATTTGAAAGGGTTTTCATGAAAAGTCTCATGAAATCTTCCAGAGAGTTAGATGGTCCAGGTTCTGAGGATTGACCAGAAGGGTGATTGGCTGGGGCGGATGGTGCCTCGTGCATTATATCCTCTCCTTCTTCTTCATCACTAGAATCCTCAAAATCTTGTGGGATGTCTTCTACAGATTGAACTGAATGTTGCCGTTCCCTAAGGTCAAGTGGTTCCAAAGAGTGAGTGCGGGAAACAGACCTTGTGGCTGTTGGCCTGCCCCTAGCGCAAGCTCTAGTAGTAGCGCCCGGAGGAGGAGTGCGTTGAACAGGTGCCATTTTAAAACTTTAAAAACACCTAAAAGGACGTAGTAGTGCAAAGAATGAGAACTACGGAGAATTAAATTATACTGTCACCGGATGACCTACGCAAAAGGTCAAGGATGTTCCTGAAAGTGAGATGAGAGATTTAGAAACTTCTTCAAAGCACAGAGGAATGATTCGAGGAAGTGATTCGAAGGTCACTCGAAATAAGAGCTACAGGTTCGAGGTTCGTTCGAGAAGAATTATAAAACAGTTTCAAAGGTAATAGGAATTCTTAAGATCTCACAAAGGGTTGGAAACTCAATAATCAAAGATTTAGGATTTAGAAATGAATATTGAGAAAATAAAAGAAAGATACAATAACAATGATTCAATTTTTAAAGATTTACCACTATTAATGTAAATACAATTTATAATTTAATTCTAAGGAATATCGAACCAAAATACCCAACCCATTTATATCCTTTGTTCCTCCTTGCATTGGCCTCCCTTCCATCGCACCATTCCCATACCATTGACCATTACTAACATACACTTAGACCCTCTTTGCTAAATATCCGTCCATGCTCAATTTACCCCTTTTTAATTAATTAACAAAACTTTAATGAAAAACTACTACTGTACTATTTCGTTGAACCTAGCTCTGTGCGTTGCTTATTGAAAAGGAGACTAAGGCACCCTATTGGGAGATTGACTAATTTAGATTTAGAGTTTAGGCTAGCGCAGTTAAATAGTAAGTACACAAAGGAAAATCGCAGTTGCTATGGAGAATTGCTTTCTGTGCTTCGAGTATAGATTTAGGACTCGATATTATTGATTTAATGAGCTGCTTTTGCCTCGAGTGTCACGTGGCGCGTGACACTTACCCAGTAAAATAATTAATTATCTTACTGAGATGAAGCCACGCCTTTTAATCCTTATTAATAATTAATTATTTACTAACAACTTATGTATTACTTACAACTAACTAGCTAAGTACAATAAGTAATTAAAATAATTAATAAAAATAAGTAACTGTCACATACATTTTTACACCCTAACATGGTGCTCAATAATACAGATGAGAGGGAATAAAAATAGTATTAAAAAATATAAAAAATATAAAAAGAAGAAATTTTTCAGATTCCTTTATTTAGATTTAGTTGAATCAACATTTTAAATCAAATATTTTTGTACTAAATGTGATGGACCAAGGGATTCAAATTTTATTTCAAATAAAATGATATATTTTATTTACGCACTATTTAGTATATCTTTTATTATTTCACATACACTCTTTATTTAGTTTCCTTTTCTCACACCCTTGTATCAGGTGGTGTTAACTCTGTGTCTTTATTTCTCACATCTTTGCCTATAAAAGGCCCTCTCTTTTTGTACTTTTGATTCATCATTCACTTACTTACATTATTAACACCAACACTACATTTAAATATTTATTACTATTTATTATTGTCTTTAGTACTTACAATCTTGTAGCTCTAAAACATTAATTATAATAATAATTAAAATCCTACCTCTTATTATTGAGTAAATAATCTTTAAACTATAAGAAGAAATACGTACACCATTTTGAGTCCCCTAAAATCCGCCGTTTCCATCCTTGAAATTCCTTGAAAAATCTTCTAGACTTGAAGGACCACCCGACAATTATTATGTATATAAATTAATATGATATTCCATAATGAAATGATATAAGTATTTTGTTAAATATATATAAAATAAGTATTATATTAATTTCATTATTATATAAATTATATATACATTTAAATTAAGCATAATAAATATTATATTCTAAAAATTTTGGCGCATTTCTATGTATTTAATAAATATAAAAAATAATTAGTTAATTATAAACATATATTATAATTATAAGTATAAAATTAACTTATAATGTAATTAAATTAATTAATTAAGTTTACATATTAAATAAAACCTTACATATTTTATCAAACAATAATATTGGGCGCTTTTTTGATTCCTAATTGTGTCATAAAAATATTTAACAAGTTAAAACACTTATTTAAATATATTATGAATGTTTCATCCTAAAAATTAGTAATGTTGTTATAATAAGTATTTGTTTTAAATTAAATTAATTATTACACTAATAAAAGTAATTAAAATAATTGATTATTCATGTTTTATACTAAATTAATTAATTACATTATTTTTCATGTGTTAAAATAAGTTATTTTCATGTTTCACTTAAATTGGTTATTATTTAAAAAGATTATAAGACATGTTTTAAATTAATTTAATTATTTTTGTGCGTCTCAAAATTATTTAATTACTCACTAATTTTATGGTAACTGTCTGGGATTAAATTGGTGGATATTTACGCTCTAACTCATGTGTTTTAGTTAATTATGTCATATTTCCTCTTATACTTACTCAGAATCATTTAATTGTTTTATATTTTTATTAATTTTTGTATATACTTTATTATGACGCTTCAGAGGGCCCCTTCCCTATATAAGGGCCTTGGGTAACCCCCTGTAGCCTCATCACTTATTATACACTCTACTTAATTACAATTTTAAAGATTATACATTTATTTTATTTTTATTGGCATTATAAATCTAAGTTAAAATAAAGAATTACTTAAAGGTTGCAATAGGTCTATTAATAATAAAAGTGCTTTCCGCACATTAAAATTAACTCTTATTTAAATAAATATATTATAATTTAATAACCCTCATTATTGTGTCAAGTCCCAAGGAATCCTCATTGCCTTTTCTTTTAGAATAATTGAAACTATTTTATAATTTTATTTCTTCCCCTTTTGTAAAACCTTTTCCTCTATTTCCTACTCCTCCTCTCAATTATTTCCCTATTCTTCTCCTTCTTCTAGACAACTGGCTGATAGATATAATCAATATAAACCATGAGCCATCCTTAAATTATTTCTTGGTGGAATGTGTTATCCATAACTTTTTGAAAAACTGAAGGGGAATTTTTAGGGCCAAATTGCATCCTAATATACTTATAAATACCCATATGAGTAGCAATCATCATAAAATTCTGAGAATACTTCTCAACAGGTACCTGGTGATATCCATTATTACCATCCAAACAGCTGATATATTTAGCACCTTGTAGGGTAGCATGTATAGAGCTAACTCTGGGTAAAGGATAGATATTGTCAGGCTAAGGTCAAGTACAAGGACGCGAACTAGCTTGAATAGTCAGTTGTCTAGAAGATTTTAATGGTCCTATATGAATACTGTAGTTCTAATCCACTAAGTTGTAAAATATAATCAAATATAAAGGTCTCAGTAATATAATTCTCACTATTCTTATATATGGCTTACAATCTTTATAGTTGGTAGAAAAATAGATTATATAAATTCAGATACTATTCAAAAGTCTTATAAAAGTACTAATTGATATGTATTGTAATTGGTTTGGTTATATTGGTTAAATTGTAATGATAAAGAATGAATAAATACAAACCAAAAATGTCAGCCTGTATATCTCCAGGACTGAGTAAAAAGTAACTATAAGTTATGTTAAACACATGAACTATACATGGGAATAATAAATGAGAGTACACAAATAGTATACATAAGTAAAATTATGATAATACACAAAAAATGCCATTATAACACCTTATATACACGAATATATCCACCTTTTATAGGTCTTATGTACTTAATATTAAGTTGGAGTATGTTAGGGTAATCTTAAGAACCTTAAGTATAAGGCTACATAATTTTTAAGTACACTTAAAGCTGTTATATTCATTGTTTTATGCAAAAAACAAGAAATGCGCTTTATTTCACTTAAAAGTTGACTATATGCGCTATAAAATTGAGAATATCAAAATTGCGCTTTGACAGATCAATTGGGCTCATTTAGAACTATTTATTTGGCTATTTAAATGCATAAAAATAACACTTTTCAAATTTGGTGTTTTTTATGCCAGGAATGGCTTCTGTGTACTGGCCACATACTGCCTGTTTTTTTCCCGTGTGAATAGCTTCATTTTTAGCAAAGTTAGCTTTTTCACACTATAATTACCCCACATTCTACGCCCACTGTGGGGAAACACACTAAAATAGGCGACAGGCGCTTATTTAGTGTCCTAGCTTAATTAATAATGCATTGACCTTGTTTATATGCACTAATTTCATTAATAACCTCACTCTTGGCACTTTATTTCATCACCACGCTTAAATTCACCTAATTTTAGTCAAGGATTTACCCGTGCAAGAGTCTGCCAAGAACTGCATGTAGTTACCCCACATCTCACGCTCTTTTTTAAGTTTTTGGGTGGTTTCTCAGTCAATTTTGGTTATTTTTGAATGGGAATTTCACGTAGTATAATGTCAGGATTAGCCCCATTATTTCTACAGTCAATCCCCCTTATTATTAAGCTATTATTAACCTTAAAAAGTCTCCTTTAGTCCTTAATATTATTGTTTTATACGCATATACTCTCTTTTTGTCTTTTTCTTTAATTTTGATGGATTTCCCTTATTATTTCAGGATTTTGGCGGTTATTACTCTTCTAATTATGTCATGGGTCACTGGGAATGTTGATGGGAATGTCTATTAGTTTTTTAGAGGCGTGATTAACTGTGTATTGGGTGGTACATCAAGGGAATCATTGGGGAACTCAGTGTGTATAAAAGGAGGAGGTTTTTGGGTTGTATTTCTTCATTCTTTATCATTACAATTTAACCAATATAACCAAACCAATTACAATACATATCAATTAGTACTTTTATAAGACTTTTGAATAGTATCTGAATTTATATAATCTATTTTTCTACCAACTATAAAGATTGTAAGCCTTATATAAGAATAGTGAGAATTATATTACTGAGACCTTTATATTTGATTATATTTTACAACTTAGTGGATTAGAACTACAGTATTCATATAGGACCATTAAAATCTTCTAGACAACTGACTATTCAAGCTAGTTCACGTCCTTGTACTTGACCTTAGCCTGACAATTGGGGACCTTTCCTCAAGAATTCTGTTATAATCCTGTAAGTGAAATTTTCAAAAGAAGGTGCACATAAATAATATCCCTATAGAAATATTTGGATAATTACAACAGGTTGGGGTCACTTATATAGTGATTTCAGAAAAAGAAGCCCTGTTATATTATAAAATTGTGATATTGAATCAACAATTTTACCACTAATTTAACTTATAATTGTTATTAGTGGGTCTGTCAATAGACCAATTAAATTTGAGATCTTTGCAGATAAAATTTTTACCACTAATTTAACATATAATTGTTCTTAGTGGGAGTCTGTCAATAGACCAATTAAATTTGTGATCTTTTCAGATAATAAACCAATTAAACTGATTAATTGTTTTCTTTTAACAGGACTCTTAATCTTTTCTTTTATTGGTTTGTAAAATTCATTAAATATTGAGAAAGAATCATACTGACAGTTGTTTTCTTTTGAATATAAAAACACGGCTACATATTGTAGACCAGTTAAATCAAGTGACCACATAAAAGCATATTTGACTTTTGGTACTTAAATATTCACTTCATACCAATAAGTAAGCAATAAAATTGTCTTCAGTGGTATTGATAAATACTGATAAAACTCCTTTTTGAAGTTTTCATATCTAAACTTTCAATTCTTTAAATTCCACGTAAAAATGTGTGACAACAATGACATTGTAAGTAATAAGGTAAAACCTTATAACTTAAGACCTAGAGCTGAAAGACCTGTTACAGGACATTCAAATGGAGGGCCAGGACTCTCCCATAATCAACAACACTCCGTCAATGTCTCTGGAGGAAAGGGAAAAGCTTTTAAAGCAGGTTTCAATAAAGAAAACAAAAAATACTTTACAAGAACAAGTTCACTCCCTATCCACCCTACTGAACACCTTGACAATAAGAGTCAACAATATAGTGGACCAGATCAACAATCTGGAAAAGAGAGCAGCTCAAGGTTTCATAGAAGTCAACCAAGCTCTAGTGGACATAAAGACTCAACCACCAACAGTGGCACCCAACAATTCCATAGCAACACCTCCAGCCCAAGAGGAGGACCAAAAAATTACTGTAAGCAAATGGAAATGGGATTGGTACGCCCAAAACTACAACAATCCTCAACAGCAGGGCTCCAGCAGTCACCCTTACAGGGGAAAGCCAAGGAGAGGCAGGGGAAATGAAGTAAGACCTTGGTGAGTCATCCAACTTCTTATGATCAATTACATCAACCTAACAATGAATTACTTATAGGTAATGTGATTGATAAGGAAATATTGGATATAATTGATAATGATTTAAAGGATTATTCATTTGGAAAAAATATGTTAAACTTGTCTTTGCACAAAAACAATGTAGATAGTTTTATTGATCACCAGGAAAATACTATTAATATAAAAATGGAATCAAATGAATTAAATCTTGACCCTGATAATGAGTCTTCTGAATTGGACACGGAAAAAATAGAATATTTCTTAAAAGAGAATCCAATGGAATCAAAAATAATAAGTAAATTATTATTGAGAATTGAAAAATTGGAAGAGTTCTCAAAAGAGTCAAACATTAATACAGAAAATGTATTATTACAACTAACACAGTCATTGAGTACCACAGCCAATAAATTAAAAATTATTGAAAATTCAAATAATGAATTGATCAATGAGAATAAAAGATTAAACTCTGAGATTAGAAATTTAGAAAGTAAATTAGAACACTCTCAGAATATTATGGCTACCATAGAGGGACGTGTAAAATTGTCTTTTTCAAATGTAAATGATACTTTAACTCATGTACCTGTAATAAAGGATAGGTTACAAAGAGTAGAAATTGAAGTAGCTAACATTTTGAAAAATACTGAAACAATAAAAGATAATACCTCTTATGTAGAAAGAGTACCAGTTTTTATGAAACACTCTGATGATAAACCAATGATTGAACATGAACATAGTGTTATGGGCTCTGAGAATATAAAATCAGTAAAAGATGAAATAAATGATCATCTTTCTAAAGTAAGTGAATTACTCAATATTCCTCAGGTTAGGGAAGCAAAAAATAGCCAAAAGAACAGGCCTAAGTTAGATCAGTACCCTTCTTTTGACGGGGATTCAAAATCTGATTGGCAACAATTCATACAAAGAATTGATAACTTAAAATTTTCATACAAATTACCTGATGAAGAAATTACTTCAAAGTTAATATCTTTATTTACAGATGTGGCCTTATTATGGTTTGAATCTGTATTGAGTGAGGGAATTAATTACTCCTGGAATGAATGGAAGGCACTAATTGAAAGGCAATTTGGTGGCCCAAAATTTAGAATCACTCAACAAAGACTGTATGAAAGGGCCAGATATAATCCAAATGCTGGAGATAAACCCATGGTCTTCTTAATGAATTTAATAAAAATCATGAAAGCTATCGATCCAAAAATGGATTATGAAGAGTGGAAAGAAAAAATAATATACAAATTGCCTATATCAGTTAGAGACATTATTGTTGCTAGAACTGAAACTGTCAGAGACACCTCTGGATTCATTAATATATGCAATGAGATATTATTAAACCACAAATATGAAACCAAGTATAGTAATTACAGACAAAGTGTTGACGTGGTAAAACCTACTACAAGTAAGTTACCAGTGGAAAAGAAAAAACCTTCAGCTCCCCTTGTCTCTAAGAGACAAGAAAATAACACTTGTTACAAATGTAATGAACCTTGGGTTAAAGGTCACACGTGTAAGAAAAGAATAAATGTTATTGAAACCTCACAGAATTCTGAACCTAGTAATCATGAAGATGAGAATGTGGAATCCAGTGAGGATTTCAAGAGTAACATATCTTACAGTGATGATGAAAATGAGATATTTGTATTAGAACAGGATATAATGTTCCTGAATGATGCTATACCTCATACAGACACATCTTTAACTTCCATAGAGGAAGCTGAAATAATTAAAGATGTATCTCATGATACTTACAAAATAACACCTATCAGAGCACCTATTATCATATGTGGAAAAGAAATGAATGCCATTCTTGAAACTGGGGCTGCAGGTAGTGTAGTTTCAATTAATACATTAATGAAACTTGATAGTAAGTACCAGGAAAAACTAGAATCTGTTCAGACAAAGAACTGGAAAGGTTTTGGTTCAGTATTAAATCCAATTGGCAAATATAAAACTGCTGTATTCTTTAAATATAATAATGGATATGTTAGAGCAGTTTGTGAATTTGTAGTAATGGATAATAATAATTGTAGTGATTGGTTTATTATTGGCAATGATTTATTGACAAAATTTGGCATTAAACTAGATCCTGCAAACAGTTGTTTCACCATAGGCGTGAATGGTAAAAGAAAATTCAAAATATGTTCTGAAAATTCAGTATATACCATTTCTCCTAGAGAAGAACAACTGCAAGGTGGAAGAACCACCAATGAAGTGGTTGAATTGGAAAATGAAATCCAAAAGGCCTCTTTCAGTCCTCAACTCTCAAAAATTGAAGATAAGATATTTTGAGATTGATTAAAGCATATCCTATGGCATTTGCTCATGCTTCAAATGAACTAGGATTGGTCAAAGACCATGAGATGAAAATCTCTCTAAGCTGTGATTTGGATAATATTCCTGGCAGTCTAAAAAAGAAACCTTACCATGCAAATGATCCTGACTTATTTCCAAAAAGAAGGAGAAGGCCTAAAAAGCAACCTGAAGAAATTGTGGAAAAAGCAGAGATTGAAAAAATACTCAAGAAAAGAATCCTTACTAAAGAAAAAGGAACTGAGTATTTACTAAGATTTAAAGGGAAATCAAATGAATTTGATAAATGGATACCTGAAAAAGAAATTTCTAATTTATCCACCCTTCTTAAAAAATTTAAACAGAAATAAATTTCTGTTCAACCAGCTGAGGGGTTAAAAAACCAGTACTCATAATATTTTATTATGTTTTATTTCTTTAAAGTTGAATCTTTAATGCTACAGATTGATTCTGAATACCTGAAAATTACAAATTAAATAAAATAAAATGTATAACTTATCATTTTTTTTATTGTTTTTTTTTGGGTGGGCGAGTGTCAGCCTTTATATCTCCAGGACTGAGTAAAAAGTAACTATAAGTTATGTTAAACACATGAACTATACATGGGAATAATAAATGAGAGTACACAAATAGTATACATAAGTAAAATTATGATAATACACAAAAAATGCCATTATAACACCTTATATACACGCATATATCCACCTTTTATAGGTCTTATGTACTTAATATTAAGTTGGAGTATGTTAGGGTAATCTTAAGAACCTTAAGTATAAGGCTACATAATTATTAAGTACACTTAAAGCTGTTATATTCATTGTTTTATGCAAAAAACAAGAAATGCGCTTTATTTCACTTAAAAGTTGACTATATGCGCTATAAAATTGAGAATATCAAAATTGCGCTTTGACAGATCAATTGGGCTCATTTAGAACTATTGATTTGGCTATTTAAATGCATAAAAATAACACTTTTCAAATTTGGTGTTTTTTATGCCAGAAATGGCTTCTGTGTACTGGCCACATACTGCCTGTTTTTTTCCCGTGTGAATAGCTTCATTTTTAGCAAAGTTAGATTTTTCACACTATAATTACCCCACATTCTACGCCCACTGTGGGGAAACACACTAAAATAGGCGACAGGCGCTTATTTAGTGTCCTAGCTTAATTAATAATGCATTGACCTTGTTTATATGCACTAATTTCATTAATAACCTCACTCTTGGCACTTTATTTCATCACCACGCTTAAATTCGCCTAATTTTAGTCAAGGATTTACCCGTGCAAGAGTCTTCCAAGAACTGCATGTAGTTACCCCACATCTCACGCTCTTTTTTAAGTTTTTGGGTGGTTTCTCAGTCAATTTTGGTTATTTTTGAATGGGAATTTCACGTAGTATAATGTCAGGATTAGCCCCATTATTTCTACAGTCAATCCCCCTTATTATTAAGCTATTATTAACCTTAAAAAGTCTCCTTTAGTCCTTAATATTATTGTTTTATACGCATATACTCTCTTTTTGTCTTTTTCTTTAATTTTGATGGATTTCCCTTATTATTTCAGGATTTTGGCGGTTATTACTCTTCTAATTATGTCATGGGTCACTGGGAATGTTGATGGGAATGTCTATTAGTTGTTTAGAGGCGTGATTAACTGTGTATTGGGTGGTACATCAAGGGAATCATTGGGGAACTCAGTGTGTATAAAAGGAGGAGGTTTTTGGGTTGTATTTCTTCATTCTTTATCATTACAATTTAACCAATATAACCAAACCAATTACAATACATATCAATTAGTACTTTTATAAGACTTTTGAATAGTATCTGAATTTATATAATCTATTTTTCTACCAACTATAAAGATTGAAAGCCATATATAAGAATAGTGAGAATTATATTACTGAGACCTTTATATTTGATTATATTTTACAACTTAGTGGATTAGAACTACAGTATTCATATAGGACCATTAAAATCTTCTAGACAACTGACTATTCAAGCTAGTTCACGTCCTTGTACTTGACCTTAGCCTGACAAAAAACCTCCTCCTTTTATACACAATGAGTTCCCCAATGATTCCCTTGATGTATCACCCAATACACAGTTAATAACGCCTCTAAACAACTAATAGACATTCCCATCAACATTCCCAGTAACCCATGACATAATTAGAAGAGTAACAACCGCCAAAATCCTGAAATAATAAGGGAAATCCATCAAAATTAAAGAAAAAGACAAAAAGAGAGTATATGCGTATAAAACAATAATATTAAAGACTAAAGAAGACTTTTTAAGGTTAATAATAGCTTAATAATAAGGGGGATTGACTGTAGAAATAATGGGGCTAATCCTGACATTATACTACGTGAAATTCCCATTCAAAAATAACCAAAATTGACTGAGAAACCACCCAAAAACTTAAAAAAGAGCGTGAGATGTGGGGTAACTACATGCAGTTCTTGGCAGGCTCTTGCACGGGTAAATCCTTGACTAAAATTAGGTGAATTTAAGCGTGGTGATGAAATAAAGTGCCAAGAGTGAGGTTATTAATGAAATTAGTGCATATAAACAAGGTCAATGCATTATTAATTAAGCTAGGACACTAAATAAGCGCCTGTCGCCTATTTTAGTGTGTTTCCCCACAGTGGGCGTAGAATGTGGGGTAATTATAGTGTGAAAAAGCTAACTTTGCTAAAAATGAAGCTATTCACACGGGAAAAAAGCAGGCAGTATGTGGCCAGTACACAGAAGCCATTTCTGGCATAAAAAACACCAAATTTGAAAAGTGTTATTTTTATGCATTTAAATAGCCAAATCAATAGTTCTAAATGAGCCCAATCGATCTGTCAAAGCGCAATTTTGATATTCTCAATTTTATAGCGCATATAGTCAACTTTTAAGTGAAATAAAGCGCATTTCTTGTTTTTTGCATAAAACAATGAATATAACAGCTTTAAGTGTACTTAAAAATTATGTAGCCTTATACTTAAGGTTCTTAAGATTACCCTAACATATTCCAACTTAATATTAAGTACATAAGACCTATAAAAGGTGGATATATGCGTGTATATAAGGTGTTATAATGGCATTTTTTGTGTATTATCATAATTTTACTTATGTATACTATTTGTGTACTCTTATTTATTATTCCCATGTATAGTTCATGTGTTTAAAATAACTTATAATTACTTTTTACTCAGTCCTGGAGATATACAGGCTGACACTCGCCCACCCAAAAAAAACAATAAAAAAATGATAAGTTATACATTTTATTTTATTAATTTGTAATTTTCAGGTATTCAGAATAAATCTGTAGCATTAAAGATTCAACTTTAAAGAAATAAAACATAATAAAATATTATGAGTACTGGTTTTTTAACCCCTCAGCTGGTTGAACAGAAATTTATTTCTGTTTAAATTTTTTAAGAAGGGTGGATAAATTAGAAATTTCTTTTTCAGGTATCCATTTATCAAATTCATTTGATTTCCCTTTAAATCTTAGTAAATACTCAGTTCCTTTTTCTTTAGTAAGGATTCTTTTCTTGAGTATTTTTTCAATATCTGCTTTTTCCACAATTTCTTCAGGTTGCTTTTTAGGCCTTCCCCTTCTTTTTGGAAATAAGTCAGGATCATTTGCATGGTAAGGTTTCAATAATGAGATAGGGAAAACTGGATGTTTCCTGTCATATGGAGCATATAATATGACTTCCACTGCATTATTCCCAACCATTTTATTTACTACAAAAGGTCCTACAAAGGGATCCTTTAATTTAACATTACCTTGTAAGTTAAAATGTAGTGTTGATATGAGGACTTCACCTCCCTTTTTAAATTCAAATTCTTTATGAGATTTGTCCCACCTTTTCTTTTCATATTCAAATGCTTTTTGGATGCATTCTTCTGCATGCTTTCTACACATTTGTTGCATATGAATAAAGGATTTAGTGCCAGGGTGTATATCCAACCTTGGTAGTTTATTTAAATGATTTACTGGGGTATTTGGTACATATCCCAGCCAGAGTTCAAATGGTTTCTTCTCTGTTACAGAATGAGTTGTGCTGTTATAAGCAAATTAAAGGCCAGGAATTAATGTTGCCCAGTCATGTGTGAATTTCTCATTGTCTTTGTATTCTAATCCAAAGGCACAATATCTTCTGATCATGTCTTCTAGAGTTTGTATCATCCTTTCAGCCAGCCCATCAGTTTGTGGATGGTGTTCTGTAGACAATTTTAATTGACAACCTGATACTTCCATCAAAGATGTCCAGAACTCTGAAGTAAATTTAGGGTCTCTGTCAGAGATTATGGCTTTGGGGAACCCAGCAGTATTCATCATCTGAGTCCACCATAGTAATGCCAAGTCTTTCGCAGATACCTCTTTATGGGTAGGGATAAACTTACACATTTTTGTTAATCTATCCACTATTACCCAGCAAGAATTGAAACTTTCTTTTCCTGCTAATGGCAAGCCAGTTACAAAATCCATGTTTATAATTTCCCATGGAGCTTTTGGCTGCTCTATTTGTTGTAACAACCCAGCTCTCTTCCCAGTTAATCTTTTAGATTTCTGACAAGAGTCACATGTTTCAATGTATTTTTGTACATCCTCTTTCATGTTTATCCACCAGGCTGTATTTTTAACTCTGGTTAATGTTTTTTTAAAGTCAAAATGACCAGCTAAGATGTCATCATGACAAGTACTCAACATTAACTCTTTCATAGAAGGTGGTATTACTATTACATTGCTTAACTTTTTCCTGTAATATATATATCCATCTTCAATTTATAGTTTACCTTTTTCCAACGCATTTTTATACTTTGGAGGCAAGGTTTTAATTAATGCACTCATGGAGGCATTTGTTGGATCATTAAGAATGGTAGATAGTTTATACAAATCTTTATCAGATGAATAATTTTCCAATATAGTTTGCATAAACTCTTCTTCTAAATCCACTATATAAATCACAAATATATGTATAACCTCATTTTCAGGCACATAAGCTGGGTTGTCAGCATCATTTGGCAAAGGACTTCTGGATAATAAATCCACATTTGAATGCAATGTTCCTGCTCTGTGAGTGATTGTCATTCTTCCCCTGTACTCTTGTACAGCTAGTTGCCATCTAAACATGTGCCTATTAGGTGTTTTCATGTTTAGTAATGATTTCACTGCACTGCAATCTGTTATAAGTTCAAACTTCTGGTCTTCCAGATAGTAATGAAGTTTCTCCAAAGCCCACACCACGGCTAAACATTCTAGCTGTGTGGCACCATACCTTAATTCTGTTTTTCTTAAGGTTCTGGATATATAACAGATAACTACTTCAGATAATTTCCCATTTATTATCTGTTTTTGCTGTAAAGCAGCACCCAAACCTATGAAACTTGCATCAGTGTACAAGATAAAAGGTAGGGTGAAATCTGGCAGTCCCAATATTGGAGCTGACATTAAACATTCCTTTAATTTATTAAAGGCGTGTTGTCTTTCATTATTCCAAATGAAAGCTTCATTCTTCCTGATTAATGTTGTTAAAGGGGCTGCAATGGATTGGTAATTTTTAATATATTGTCTATAATATCCACACATACCCAAAAAACTTTGAACCTCTTTTACATTTTTAGGTATCCCAATGTTTTTAATTGCTGCCACTTTATTCTGGTCAACACAAATTTGTAATCCAGATACAACATGTCCAAGTACTTTCAAGGATTGAAATCCAAACTTACATTTCTTTAATGCAATAGTCATATTAATTTCATCCATTTTTTGAAAGACTCTTTTCAGGTGATTTAAATGTTCATCATATGTTTTTGAAAACACTATGATGTCATCAATATAGACCAATAGCCATCCTTCAACCATTTCCTGATGAAAAACACTATCCATCAATTTTTGGAAGACTGAAGGGGCATTCTTTGGGCCAAATGGCATTCTCACATACTTATATATACCCATATGTGTGGTTATTAATAAGTAATTTTGAGAATTTCTTTCCACAGGAATCTGGTGGTAACCCTTGTTCCCATCCAGACAGGAAATATATTTTGCTCCTTGTAAGGTAGCATGGATAGAAGCTATCCTTGGTAGAGGGTAAATATCATCTACTGTATATGTATTCAGAGCTCTATAATCACCGCATAATCTTGCCTTATCTTTTTCATAAGAGATTAATACTGGTGAAATGACACAATACTTAGGTGTTGTGTCCACTTTTTCAACAATACCCATTTCCAACAACAATTTTATATTGTCTTCAATATCTTTCCTTTTTGCAGGAGATGCTGGGTAAGGTTTCTTTTTTAAGCTGCCAGGAATATTATCCAGATCACAGCTTAGAGAGATTTTCATCTCATGGTCTTTGACCAATCCTAGTTCATTTGATCCATGAGCAAATGCCATAGGATATGATTTAATCAATCTCAAAATGTCTTCTTGTTCAATTTTTGAGAGTTGAGGACTGAAAGAGGCCTTTTGGATTTCATTTTCCAATTCACCCACTTCATTGGTGGCTCTTCAACCTTGCAGTTGTTCTTCTCTAGGAGAAATGGCATATACTGAATTTTCAGAACATATTTTGAATTTCCTCTTACCATTCACGCCTATGGTGAAACAACTGTTTGCAGGATCTAGTTTAATGCCAAATTTTGTCAATAAATCATTGCCAATAATAAACCAATCACTACAATTATTATTATCCATTACTACAAATTCACAAACTGCTCTAACATATCCATTATTATATTTAAAGAATACAGCAGTTTTATATTTGCCAATTGGATTTAATACTGAACCAAAACCCCTCCAGTTCTTTGTCTGAACAGGTTCTAGTTTTTCCTGGTACTTACTATCAAGTTTCATTAATGCATTAAGTGAAACTACACTACCTGCAGCCCCAGTGTCAAGAATGGCATTCATTTCTTTTCCACATATGATAATAGGTGCTCTGATAGGTGTTATTTTGTAAGTATCATGAGATACATCTTTAGATATTTCAGCTTCCTCTATGGAAGTTAAAGATGTGTCTGTATGAGGTATAGCATCATTCAGGAATATTATATCCTGTTCTAATACAAATATCTCATTTTCATCATCACTGTAAGATATGTTACTCTTGCAATCCTCACTGGATTCCACATTCTCATCTTCATGATTACTAGGTTCAGAATTCTGTGAGGTTTCAATAACATTTATTCTTTTCTTACACGTGTGACCTTTAACCCAAGGTTCATTACATTTATAACAAGTGTTATTTTCTTGTCTCTTAGGGACAAGGGGAGCTGAAGGTTTTTTCTTTTCCACTGGTAACTTACTTGTAGTAGGTTTTACCACGTCAACACTTTGTCTGTAATTACTATACTTGGTTTCATACTTGTGGTTTAATAATATCTCATTGCATATATTAATGAATCCAGAGGTGTCTCTGACAGTTTCAGTTCTAGCTACAATAATGTCTCTAACTGATATAGGCAATTTGTATATTATTTTTTCTTTCCACTCTTCATAATCCATTTTTGGATCGATAGCTTTCATGATTTTTATTAAATTCATTAAGAAGACCATGGGTTTATCTCCAGCATTTGGATTATATCTGGCCCTTTCATACAGTCTTTGTTGAGTGATTCTAAATTTTGGGCCACCAAATTGCCTTTCAATTAGTGCCTTCCATTCATTCCAGGAGTAATTAATTCCCTCACTCAATACAGATTCAAACCATAATAAGGCCACATCTGTAAATAAAGATATTAACTTTGAAGTAATTTCTTCATCAGGTAATTTATATGAAAATTTTAAGTTATCAATTCTTTGTATGAATTGTTGCCAATCAGATTTTGAATCCCTGTCAAAAGAAGGGTACTGATCTAACTTAGGCCAGTTATTTTGGTTAGTTTTAGCTTCCCTAACCTGAGGAATATTGAGTAATTCACTCACTTTAGAAAGATGATCATTAATTTCATCTTTTACTGATTTTATATTCTCAGAGCCCATAACACTATGTTCATGTTCCATCATTGGTTTATCATCAGAGTGTTTCATAAAAACTGGTACTCTTTCTACATAAGAGGTATTATCCTTTATTGTTTCAGTATTTTTCAAAATGTTGGCTACCTCAATTTCTACTCTTTGTAACCTATCTTTTATTACAGGTACATGAGTTAAAGTTTCATTTACATTTGAAAAAGACAATTTTACACGTCCCTCTATGGTGGCCATAATATTCTGAGAATGTTCTAATTTAATTTCTAAATTTTTAATCTCAGAATTTAATCTTTTGTTTTCATTGATTAATTCATTATTTGAATTCTCAATAATTTTTAATCTATTGGCTGTTGTACTCAATGATTGTGTGAGGTTTAATAATACACTTTCTGTATTATTGTTGGACTCTCTAGAGAATTCTTCCAATTTTTCAATTCTCAATAATAATTTACTAATTATTTTTGATTCCATTGGATTTTCTTTCAGAAAATATTCAATTTTGTCTGTTTCCAATTCAGAAGATTCATCATCAGGGTCAATTTTTTCTTCATTTGATTCCATTTTTATATTAATAGTATTTTCCTGGTGATCAATAAAACTATGTACATTGTCCTCATGTAATGACAAGTCTAACATGTTATTTTCAAATGAATAATTTTTTAAATCCTTATCAATTATATCCAATAACTCTCTATCAATTACATTACCTATAAGTAATTCATTGTTAGGATTATATAATTGATCTTGAGAAGATGGATGACTTACCACGGTCTTATTCCATTTCCCCTGCCTCTCCTTGGCTTTCCCCTGTAAGGGTGACTGCTGGATCCCTGTTGAGGAGGACTGTTGTAGTTTTGGGCATACCAATCCCACTTCCATTTGCTTACAGTTATCTTTTGGTCCTCTTCTGGGACTGGAGGTGTTGCTGTGGTATTTGGTGCCACTGGTTGTTGATGAGACCTTATATCCACTAGAGCCTGGTTGACTTCTATAAAGCCCTGTGCCGCCCTTTTCTCCAGATTGTTGATCTGGTCTAACATATTGTTTACTCTTATTGTTAGTGTATTCAGTAGGGTTGAGAGGGAGTGAATTTGCTCTTGTAAGGTGTTTTTGGACTTCTTTATTGACATTTGTTTTAAGAGCTTTTCCTTTTCCTCCATGGACATTGGTGGGGTGTTGTTTATTGTTACTGGTGATTCTTGACCCTCCATTTGGATGTCCTGTAACAGGTCTTTCAGCTCTAGTTCTTAAGTTATAAGGTTTTGCCTTATTACTTACAATGTCATTGTTGTCACACATTTTTACGTGGAATTTTAGAGAATTGAAAGTTTAGATTTGAAAAACTTCAAAAAGGAGTTTAATCAGTATTTTTTATTACCACTGAAGACAATTTTATTTCTTACTTATTGGTATTAAGTGAATTTTTAAGTGCCAAAAGTCAAATATGCTTTTATGTGGTCACTTGATGTAACTGGTCTACAATATGTAGCCGTGTATTTATATTTAAAAAAGAAAATTTGTTAGTAAGATTCTTTCTAAATATTAAATGAATTGTACAAACCAATAAAAAGGGATTAAGAGTCCTGTAAAAAGAAAACAATTAATCAGTTTAATTGGTTATTATCTGCAAAGATCACAAATTTAATTGGTCTATTGACAGACTCCCACTAAGAACAATTATATGTTAAATTAGTGGTAAAAATTGATGATTCAATATCACAATTTTATTATATAACAGGGCTTCTTTTTCTGAAATCACTAAATAAGTGACCCCAACCTGTTGTAATTATCCAAATATTTCTATAGGGATATTATTTACGTGCACCTTCTTTTGAAAATTTCACTTACAGGATTATAACAGAATTCTTGAGGAAAGGTCCCCAATTGTCAGGCTAAGGTCAAGTACAAGGACGTGAAATAGCTTGAATAGTCAGTTGTCTAGAAGATTTTAATGGTCCTATATGAATACTGTAGTTCTAATCCACTAAGTTGTAAAATATAATCAAATATAAAGGTCTCAGTAATATAATTCTCACTATTCTTATATATGGCTTACAATCTTTATAGTTGGTAGAAAAATAGATTATATAAATTCAGATACTATTCAAAAGTCTTATAAAAGTACTAATTGATATGTATTGTAATTGGTTTGGTTATATTGGTTAAATTGTAATGATAAAGAATGAATAAATACAACCCAAAAACCTCCTCCTTTTATACACAATGAGTTCCCCAATGATTCCCTTGATGTATCACCCAATACACAGTTAATAACGCCTCTAAACAACTAATAGACATTCCCATCAATATTCCCAGTAACCCATGACATAATTAGAAGAGTAACAACCGCCAAAATCCTGAAATAATAAGGGAAATCCATCAAAATTAAAGAAAAAGACAAAAAGAGAGTATATGCGTATAAAACAATAATATTAAAGACTAAAGGAGACTTTTTAAGGTTAATAATAGCTTAATAATAAGGGGGATTGACTGTAGAAATAATGGAGCTAATCCTGACATTATACTACGTGAAATTCCCATTCAAAAATAACCAAAATTGACTGAGAAACCACCCAAAAACTTAAAAAAGAGCGTGAGATGTGGGGTAACTACATGCAGTTCTTGGCAGACTCTTGCACGGGTAAATCCTTGACTAAAATTAGGCGAATTTAAGCGTGGTGATGAAATAAAGTGCCAAGAGTGAGGTTATTAATGAAATTAGTGCATATAAACAAGGTCAATGCATTATTAATTAAGCTAGGACACTAAATAAGCGCCTGTCGCCTATTTTAGTGTGTTTCCCCACAGTGGGCGTAGAATGTGGGGTAATTATAGTGTGAAAAAGCTAACTTTTCTAAAAATGAAGCTATTCACACGGGAAAAAAGCAGGCAGTATGTGGCCAGTACACAGAAGCCATTCCTGGCATAAAAAACACCAAATTTGAAAAGTGTTATTTTTATGCATTTAAATAGCCAAATCAATAGTTCTAAATGAGCCCAATTGATCTGTCAAAGCGCAATTTTGATATTCTCAATTTTATAGCGCATATAGTCAACTTTTAAGTGAAATAAAGCGCATTTCTTGTTTTTTGCATAAAACAATGAATATAACAGCTTTAAGTGTACTTAAAAATTATGTAGCCTTATAATTAAGGTTCTTAAGATTACCCTAACATATTCCAACTTAATATTAAGTACATAAGACCTATAAAAGGTGGATATATGCGTCTATATAAGGTGTTATAATGGCATTTTTTGTGTATTATCATAATTTTACTTATGTATACTATTTGTGTACTCTTATTTATTATTCCCATGTATAGTTCATGTGTTTAACATAACTTATAATTACTTTTTACTAAGTCATGGAGATATACAGGCTGACAGATATCATCAACAATATAAGTGTTCAATGCTCTATAATCACCACAAAAACTGGCTTTATCTTTCTCATAAGAAATAAGGACAGGTGAGATAATGCAATGATTAGGTTTTTCAGCTACCTTTTCAATAATATTCATTTTTAAAAGGGTAGAGATATAGTCTTCAATATCTTTTCTCTTTGGGGGAGAAGCAGGATAAGGCTTCTTCTTTAAACTAGGTGGTATTTTAATTAATGGGAAAGATAATAAAAGTTTCATCTCTTCTTTTACCAATCCTAATTCATGTGACCCATGTGCAAAGACCATAGGAAAAGATTTTATCAATTTAATGATGGAATCTTTATCCTCACCAGAAAGTTGTTTTCCAAAAGAAGCATTGTCAACTTCAGACATAAGGGCATGCATTTCCTTTGTAGATCTTCCTTTATATTGAACCACAGAATGACATGTGTTCAATCCTGGTGTTAATAATTTCTTGTGTGAGGAAATTTCAAATTTTCTCTTCCCATTTATCCCCATTGTGAAGCATTGGTTTGAAGAATACAATTTTATGCCATATTTGGTTAAAAAAATTTCATTTACCACAATGAACCAACTACTTAAGTTATTATTTTTCATTACAACAAAATCACATATAGCTTTTACAAAACCATGGTTATATTTGAAAAATACTGTGGCTTTGTATTTACCAATGGGGGACAAAACAGAGCAATAACCTCTACAATTCTCAGAAACCATAGGCATAAGTTTTGATTTATAATCTTGGTCCACTGAAGCAAGTTCTTTTTTAGATACTACACTTCCTACAGCTCCAGAATCTAAGTCAACCTCAATGTTGTTTTCATTGATCAAGACTGGTGCCTTGAGAGGGGCAATAATTATTGAGTTGTACTCAAGGTTTTTTATGATCTCAGAATCCTCTACTGTAGATAAATCATTATTCTCAATATTAATATTATTTAAATAATGAATATCCTCTTCCAGAATTAAAATTTCTTGGTGAGATTCATATGAAATATTGCTGGCACAATCACTTGAAGTATCATCTAGTGCAACTGTGTCATCAGCATTTTCATCTATCTGTTCAACAAGATTTATTTTCTTGTCACAAACATGGCCTTTCTTCCAAGGATTTCTGAATTTGAAGCAAATGTTTGTTGCATAATTTTTTGGTGCCACAAGGGCAGAAGGTTTACCAACCTTTTCCGGAGGTTTTTGTTGGTAATTGGAGGTTTTCTCCAATGAAGTTCTAGAAATGAATCTTCTAGAATCATACTTTTTGTTTAGAAGGATCTTGTCAGCCAGGCTACAAGACTTAACCAGTAAAATAATTAGTTATTTTACTGAGTTAAAGCCACGCCCCTTCTTCTTACTAATAATTAATTATCTACTTAAGTATTACTTACAATTAACTAGTTAAGTACAATAAGTAGTATAATTAATTAGTGTAAATAAAATTTTCCTTACAATTTTACTCCCTAACACCGTGCTCAATGGTATAAGTCAATGGGAATAGAATTTAATAATAAAATTATAATAAAAAACTTTAAAACAATTATATTACCTCAGTGAGAGATCTGGAATTCCGTGAAAGTAATATAATTAATTAATTATTGTGTAATTAATTGTGACAGTCCAAGGAACTCAAACTTTATTGCTAATAAATTTGATGCCCTTGTTGACGTACCAGTTTATTTATTTCTTATGTCATATATGTACTCCTCTTAGTCATTCTTTTTCTCACATTCTTACAGTATATGGTGTAAATTCCGTATATTTTATTCCCTCATGTTTTGCCTATAAAAGGCCTCTTACTTTGTGCTTTTCAAAACATTCTTTTCATCAATTACTTATTATTACAACTACAAAACAATACTTATTTCTATATTTTATAGGCTTAGTATTTACAACAGCGTAATTCTACTCTATAAATTATACTAATAATTAAAAACTACCTCTTATACTTGAGCAAATAAATCAATTTGATTGAGAGAATACGTACTTTATTTTGAAAATTCATTAAATCCCCAATTTTCCTCATATAAACCTCGAATAAACTTCTAGACCCAAAAGGACCCCTTGACAATTGGAGGCCTTCCCGAATTATCGACGGCGCATCGTGATTTGAGGGCGTAAATCGAAGGGACCATTGGCATTCGAGTACCTGTAAGGACGAGAGAGCGACGAAAACAACAAACGTCATACGTCACATGACAAAATTTTTTGCTGCGAACGGGAATCGAACCGCGCTCCAAAAATTAGGTTCATATATTGACTAAACATCATATATATCATGGTAATTATTGATATTACTATTTGTGGGTTACTTTGCACTTTTCATTTGCTACGTATTTTCCTTTTACTCAGCACTCTGTAAGTGGCATTAATTTGCTCATTTTACAGGGGGAGGTGTCTGGTAATTTGGTTTTAATTTTATTATTATATATTTTTTATTTTTCCTGGTTGACAATAATAGAGCAATAGTGTTCTTAGTCCCAGAACTAATGAATAATTATATTTTAATATTAATTATTACAATTTTCAATTGACATTTTTGTCCTGATTAATTTGAATTTTAATTGTTCCAGTTGACAAATTGTCCTGAAAATAATTTGTTTTTAAAAAATTCATATTTAATTACTTCAGTTGACATTAAGTCCTGGTAGTTAAGTGATCAATTCAATAATTTTTTTTTATTAATAAAAACTCATATTTAATTACTTCAGTCGACACTAAGTCCTGGTAGTTAAGTGATCAGTTTAATAAAATTTTTTAAATAAAAATTCATATTTAATTACTTCAGTTGACATTAAGTCCTGGTAATAAATTAGTTGATTTAAATCCTGAAAATAATTAATGAAAATTATTAATAAATTTTTTTAATTTATTTCTACAGTTGATTATATTATAATACTGGTTTTAAATTATTTTTTGAATTAATAAATTAATTTTATTTAGTTGATTTTTATCCTAAAAAAAAAAAAAATTTTTTTCATTATTTTTATTTTATTTCTGTTAAATAAAAATTAAAAATAAAGACTACTTAATCTTATTGTCTCTTTTCTTCATTTCAGTTAAATCTTAAAATGACTGACCAAAGTGGTTCTGCTGCACGTGAAGAGGAACTAGACTTGATTGATTATGATGAGCCTACTTCTGTAAGTTCTCCTTTAACAAGAAGAATTTCTCAGATTAATAAATCCTTGCCCCAAACAGGATGTAGAGATGGAAGAAGTGAAATCCTAGTAGACACAACTCAGGATCAGATACCTATGATAAACCCACCAGAAGAACTTCCAAAAGGCTTCAGGATAAAAAAGATGCCATTGCCTCAACAGGTAAAGAATCTGTCAACTCACATAAAGGAGCTAAGGACAGAAAACATCCTGTTTTTCCAATATCTCTTTTGAAACTTTACACATCCAATAGTTATTTATTTCCAAAAAGGAGGGGAAGACCGAAGAAAACCCCAAATAAAATTACTGAAACAGCAGAAATTGAAAAAATTCTAAATGACAGAATAGTCACTGCTGAAAAAGGTACAGAATACTTATTGAGATTAAAGAATAAATCATCTGAATATGATTCTTGGATACCTGGGAAGGAGATATCTAATCTTCCTACTCTACTAAAAAAGTATAAAAAGAAAAAATCATAGCATTTTTTAATTGTTTTTTTAGAGTGAGGGAGTATCAGCCAGGCTACTAGACTTAACCAGTAAAATAATTAATTATTTTACTGAGTTGAAGCCACACCCCTTCTTCTTACTAATAATTAATTATCTACTTAAGTCTTACTTACAATTAACTAGCTAAGTACAATAAGTAGTATAATTAATTAGTGTAAATAAAATGTTCCTTACAATTTTACTCCTTAACACCTTGCTCAATGGTAAAAGTCAATGGGAATAGAATTTAATAATAAAATTATAATAAAAAAACTTTAAAACAATTATATTACCTCAGTGAGAGATCTGGAATCCCATGAAAGTAATATAATTAATTAATTATTGTGTAATTAATTGTGACAGTCCAAAGAACTCAAACTTTGTTGCTAATAAATTTGATGCCCTTGTTTATGTACCAGTTTATTTATTTCTTATGTCATATATGTACTCCTTTTAGTCATTCTTTTTCTCACATTATTACAGTATATGGTGTAAATTCCGTATTTTTTATTCCCTCATGTTTTGCCTATAAAAGGCCTCTTACTTTGTGCTTTTCAAAACATTCTTTTCATCAATTACTTATTATTACAACTACAAAACAATACTTATTTCTATATTTTATAAGCTTAGTATTTACAACAGCGTAATTCTACTCTATAAATTATACTAGTAATTAAAAACTACCTCTTATACTTGAGCAAATAAATCAATTTGATTGAGAGAATACATACTTTATTTTGAAAATTCATTAAATCCCCAATTTTCCTCGTATAAACCTTGAATAAACTTCTAGACCCAAAAGGACCACTTGAAAGATCTCATTACAAGTATTAATGAAAGAAGAAGGTTCTCTTGAGAACTCAGTCCTTGCAACTATTAAGTGTCTCAGAGACATAGGTAATTTTAAGAGGATCCTGTCCTTCCATAACTCAAACTCTATATCTGGGTCCATTTCCCACAAGATTTTCACAAGTTTCATCAGGAACTCAATAGGTTTTTAGGTAGAAGAGCTATATCTGGCTTCTTCATACTGCCTTTGCTAAGTTAATCTAAACTTGGAACCACCAAATTGTGCTTTAATTAATTTTTCTAATCTTTCCATGAGTAATAATTTTTATCTAAGAGAACGGATTCATACCACATTAGGGCTACATTGGTAAATAAAGAAATTAATTTTGACTCAATTTCCTCTTCTGGGAGTTTGTAAGAATTTTTTAGATTATTGATCCTGCAAATGAACTGCTGCCAATCAGAGGAAGAATCACAATCAAATGTTAGGTACTGGTCAATTTTTAGCCAATTCTTTATATTTGAAGTAGTCTCCTTATTAAAAGCATTTTTCTGAGTGAGAAGGAGTTGTAACTTCTCCAATCGGGCAGTAATTTCATTGTTTAATATTTCTGTAGATGATCCAGGTACATCATTAAGTTTTGATGGAAACTCAGGGATATCTTCAGGTATTTCTGGCAACAATTTTCCTTTAGATGAACTAGGGACAGGTACACATGGGGTATCCTGCACAACAAGTTCTATCAAAGAAATTTCAGAATGCTTTTTATCATGTAACAATGAATTCAATTTCTCCTCAATGGTTTTTAACCTAGTTTTCACTCTTGGAATACTAGATAAACTCTCATTGATGGTTGAAAAAGATAACTGGTTCATATTTTTTAAAAATGAATATAGGTAACCTAATCTCTTTAAGTTCAACTTATGTCCCTCTAGCTCCTGGAAATAGATAGACACAGTATCTTATAATTTAGACAAATCATTCTTGATATTTTTCCACAAAGCAACATTTTTTCATGAGTTACTTTTCAGGTGAAAAAATCATCAGAAACTCTTTGTAATTAACTCCTCAATGCTTGATACCCTTTTTTCAGCTAACAAACTATTAAATTTCTCAGTCAATTGCATATGGTTCATTATATGATTTTGTTTAGCAATAATATCCCTCAAATATTCATCATTAATTTTAACTACATCTGGAGTATTTCTCAATAGGGAAACAGAATAATTTTCCAGATTCTCATAAAATTCAGGATCAAGTGTTTCATCAATAATAGCCATATCAGGATTTATCATTGAAGTAGCAATCAATACAAAAGGATTAGCTACATTAGAATATTGGGCAATCTGTCTACTACAGTCAGTCTCTACTGGCCTCAAAGTATCATCTCCTCTTCCAGAATTACCTGGAGGAACTGAATCAGTAACAAGAAAAGGTACTTGAGATTTAATAGAGGGGCTTACCATGGCTTGGGCAAGAATTGAATGTGATTTTTTTTCTCTTTCTTCCTCCTCAATAGGGGTGAGGAGGTGTGGGGTTGAGCTTATTGGTTCTTGAAGGAACTTCCTGAGGTACTTGTTGCTGTTGTTGTTGGGACAGTCAATCCCACTTCCACTTTGAGACTTCCACCTTTTCTTGTTGCTGGGGGGCCAATAGTGAAAGGGCTTTTCGAGGAGGAGGAGGTTTCCTCTTCTCTTGAAGGAATGACTCTATTTTTCTTATCTTGTCTTCTAGAGAGTCTGTTTTTGACCTCAGCCTGAGGTTTTCTGACCTCAACTCCTTGATGTGAGTCGAGAGATTTTTGACTTTCTGATTCAAGGGCATCTTTTTTATTATGAAGCCTTTTGGAAGCTCTTCTGGGGGGTTGATTGAAGGCTTTTGATCCTGAGAAGTTGTCTCCACTAATATCTCCATCTCCTGCATTTCCACATCCTGATTGGTCCAGTAATTGATTAATTTGAGCCAGTTTTGTAGTCAAAGGAGAACTTAAAGAAGAAGCTTCATCATAATCATTTAAATCTAGTTCCTCATCATGGCCAGCAGAAGCACCTTGATCAGTAATAGTTGTAAATAACCTGAACTGAGAGAAAGAAATACTAAAATTTAATCAGTTATTATTTTTACTTTATTTAAAGAAAAATGAGGAGAAAAAAATTAGTATATAAGTAATTATCAGGATTTGGTAATCAACTGGATTGAATAAAATATAATGTTTTTCAGGACAAAAATCAACTGAAATAATAATCACAATTTTTATTAACTAAAATAATTTTATAAACAGGATTAAAATAAATCAACTGAAATAATAAAGTAATAATTTATTAATTAGTAATGCATATGTTGATAATTATCAGGACTAAAAGTCAACTGAAGAATTTAATTACCAGGACTTAATGTCAAATGAGAATAATTTTAACTACCAGGACTTAATGTCAACTGAAAAAATTTAATTACCAGGACTTATTATCAACTGAAAAAATGTTAATATAATTAATTCAACTATTTTTAAATATTAATATTTTACTTCCAGGACAATTTTTCAACTGAAGTAATAATATAATTTCTTAATTATCAGGACAGAGGCCAACTGAAAAAATTAAAAAAAATAATATAAAATAATTAATTTAATTTTAATATTATTTCTAGGACTAAGAAAAATATAGTTCTATCTTGGTCAACTAGGAAAAAAAATTATTCTATTTACCAGGCACCTTCCCCTGTAAAATGAGCAATTTAATGCCACTTACAAAGTTCTTAGTAAAAAAGATATATGTAGACAATGAAACATGCAAAGTGACTGTCAGCCAGGCTACTAGATTTACCCAGTGAAATAATTAATTATTTACTGGATGAAGCCGCACCTTATCATTTTAATTATTTAATTAATTAGTTACATTAAAATTACTTATAATAAATTAACTAATTACAGAATGATAAAATTAAATATAAAATTGTCCCTTATATTTTTTCTCTAACACCGTGCTCATTTGACAGGTTGGAAGAAATAAAGGATTATATTAAAAAATAGATTTTAAATTAAAATAAGATTTTAATATTCAAATAATATTAAATATATACAAAAATTCAAATTTCTTATTTAGAATTGACTTCTACAGTAAATATTAAATAAATTGATGTATTTCTGACATACTCTGTAAATACATCTTTTTGACGCCTTCTTTTTAGAACAACTTTATTATTTGAAAATACTCCTTCTGGAATATTCTTTTTCTCTCTCTCTCATACTACTGTTTTCATAATTTGATTGCCGTGCTTTTTCCCTTCTTTGCCTATATAAGGCCTCTCTTTTGGTTGTTTTTTCTTCATTCTATTACTACATTATTTTATTACCATTACAAACAATCAAACTTATTCTTATATTCTATAACATTAGTATTTACAATAACGTAACTCTAATCTATAAATTATATCAATATTTTAATCCTACCTCTTTTATTTGAGTAATTAAATCACTTAGATTAAGAAATACATACCATATTGTTGAGAATCCATTTTAACCCTTAAAATCCTCGTAAAACTTCATACCAAATCTTCTAGACCAAAAGCGTACCTTGACAATTGGGAACCTTTCCGAAATATCGACGGCGCAACGTTAATTGAGGTGTAATCGAAGGGACCATTGGTGTACAAGTACCTGTAAAGGACGAGAGAAGGGGAGAAAATGACAAACGTCATACGTCACGTGACAAAAGTTTTTGCTGTGAACGGGAATTGAACCGCGCTCCAAAACTTAGGTTCATATACTGACTAAACGTCGTATATATCGTGGTAATTATTGATATTACTATTTTTGGGTTACTCTTCACTCTTCATTTGCTACGTATTTCCTTTTACTCAGCACTCTGTAAGTGGCATTAATTTGCTCATTTTACAGGGGGAGGTGTCTGGTAATTTGGAATTTATTTTTATTATTATATTTTTTATTTTTATTTTTCCTGGTTGACCATAATAGAGCAATAAGTGTTCTTAGTCCCAGAAGTAATAAAATAATTATATTTTAATATTAATTATTATAATTTTTCAGTTGACATTTGTCCTGATTAATTTAAATTTTAATTGTTCCATTTGACAAATTGTCCTGACAATAATATTTTTTTTATTAATAAAATAATTATATTTTAATATTAATTATTATAATTTTTCAGTTGACATTTGTCCTGATTAATTTAAATTTTAATTGTTCCAGTTGACAAATTGTCCTGACAATAATATTTTTTTTATTAATAAATAATTCATATTTAATTACTTCAGTTGACTTTGAGTCCTGGTAGTTCAATAAATTTTTTTTTAATTAATAAAACTCATATTTAATTACTTCTGTTGACATTAAGTCCTGGTAGTTAAGTGATCAGTTTAATAAAATTTTAAAATAAAACTTCATATTTAATTACTTCAGTTGACATTAAGTCCTGGTAGTTAAGTGATCAGTTAAATAAAAATTTTTTTAATAAAGATTCATATTTGATTACTTCAGTTGACAATAAGTCCTGGTAATAAATTAGTTGATTTAAATCCTGAAAATAAATAATTAAAAATTATTAATAAAAATTCTAATTTATTTCTACAGTTGATTATATTATAATCCTGGTTTTAAATTTTTTATTAATAAATTAATTTTATTTAAGTTGATTTTTATCCTAAAAAGATATTTATTATTATTTTTATTTTATTTCTTTTAAATAAAAATTAAAAATAAAGACTAATTAATCTTATTGTCTCTTTTTTCATTTCAGTTAAATCTTAAAATGACTGACCAAAGTGGTTTTGCTGCACGTGAAGAAGAACTAGACTTAATTGATTATGATGAGCCTACTTCTGTAAGTTCTCCTTTAACAAGAAGAATTTCTCAAACTAATAAATCCTTTCCCCAAACAGGATGTAGAGATGGAAGAAGTAGAAATCCTAGTGGACACAACTCAGGATCAGAAGCCTATGTTAAACCCACCAGAAGAGCTTCCAAAAGGCTTCAGGATAAAAAAGATGCCATTGTCTCAGCAGGTAAAGAATCTGTCTACTCACATAAAGGAGTTAAGGACAGAAAGATTGAGACTAAAGGTAAGGGTAGATGCTTTGGAAGAAAAGGTGAGAAGAACAGATACTTTTCTCCAAGAGAAGAAGAAACCTCTTCCTCCCAGGGATCAACAAAAATTGGCTCCCCAGTCCCAAGAGAAGGTGGAAGTGTCCAAGTGGCAGTGGGACTGGCTAAACACTCAGTGGAACTACCTGGCTCAAAACCAGCATCAGTTACCTCAGGAAGGTCCATCAAGGCCCAACCAGGTCAACCTCACTCCTCCCCACCCTTATCAAGGAGGCAAAAGAAGAAGGAAGCCCAATATGGTGATACCCAGAAAACCTTGGTACGTCCCTCTATTAATTCTCAAGTGCCTTTTCTTGTGGCTGACTCTGTTCCTTCAGGTAAATCTGGAAGGGAGGATGAAACCTTGAGACCTATAGAGGCTGGGAGTAGTAGACAAATCACTCATGTATCTAATCCTTTACTTTTAATTGCTACCTCAATGATTAATCCTGATATGGCTGTGATTGATGAAACTCTTGACCCTGAGTTCTATGAGAGTCTGGAAAGTTACTCAGTTTCCTTATTGAGAAACACTCCAGATGTAGCAAGAATTAATGATGAGCACTTGAGAGATATTATTGCCAAGCAAAATCATATAATGAACAATATGCAATTGACTCAGAGATATAATAGTTTGTTAACTGATCAGGGTTATCAAGCATTAAGAAGTGAATCACAGAGAGTCTCTGATGAATTGTCTCATTACAAAGCAACCCATGAAAAGAAAGTTGCTTTATGGCAAAATATAAAAAATGATTTGTCTAAACTAAAAGATACTGTATCTGCCTGTTGCCAGGAGGTGGAGATAGATAAGATAAATCTGAAAAGATTGAATGACCATTTGTCATCTTTTCAAAATAAAAATCAATTATCTTTTGCAACTATCAATGAGAGTTTATCTAGTCTTCCAAGAATGAAAACAAGACTAACAACCATTGAAGAAAAATTGAACTCATTGTTGAATGACCAAAAATATTCTGACATTTCTGTGAAGGAACATATAGTACAGGATGCTCAAATAGTACCTGTGGCTAGTTCATCTAAAATAGCTCCAGAAATACCTGTTGATAACACTGAGTTTCCATCAAAAACTGATGATGCACCAGGATCTGCATCAGAAGGATTAAACAATGAGATTTCAGCACAATTAGAGAAATTACAGCTGCTTCTTACTCAGAAACAAGCTAGTACTAAGGAGACTCCTTCAAATCAAAAGAATTGGCCAAAACATGACCAGTACCTAACATTTGATGGTGATTCTTCCTCTGATTGGCAACAATTTATTTGCAGAATTGATAACTTTAAAAGTTCTTACAAACTCCCAGATAAAGAAATTGTGTCCAAGTTAATTTCTTTGTTCACTAATGTTGCCCTGATGTGGTATGAATCTGTTCTCCTGGATGGGAATGACTAATCATGGGAGGATTGGAAGAAATTAATTAAAGCACAATTTGGTGGCTCCAAGTTCAGAATGGCTCAACAAAGGCAGTATGAGGAAAATAGATATAGCTCTTCTACTGATAAAGCTATTGAGTTTTTAATGAAACTTGTAAAAATCTTTAGGGCAATGGACCCAAATATGGAGTTTAATTTATGGAAGGACAGGATCCTCTATAAATTACCAATGTCTCTGAGAGACTTGATAGTGGCTAGGACTGAGTTCTCCAAAGAACCCTCTTCTTTCATTAATACTTGCAATGAGATACTTCTAAACAATAAGTATGATGCCAGAACATTCATTCCTAGGACCCCTTTGGAGAAACCCTACACTTACCAACAGAAACCTCTGGAAAAGGTTGGTAAACCTTCTGCCCCTTTTGCACCAAAAAAGTATGCAACAAACACTTGCTTCAAGTGCAACAAGCCTTGGCAGAAAGGCCATGTTTGTGACAGGAAGATAAATCTTGTAGAACAAACAGAGGAGCATGCTGATGACACAGTGGCACTGGATGATACATCAAGTGATTGTGCCAGTAATATTTCATATGAATCTCAACAAGAAATCTTGATGCTGGAAGAGGATATCCATTATTTAAATACTATTGACATTGATAATAATGATTTATCTACAGTTGAAGATGCTGAGATCATAAAGAACATTGAGGATAGCTCAATTATTATTGCCCCTCTTAAGGCACCAGTCTTGATCAATGGAACCAGCATTGAAGTTGTTCTGGATTCTGGAGCTGGAGGAAGTGTAGTATCTGAAAGAGCACTTGCTTCAGTAGATCAAGACTATAAATCTAAACTGATGCCTATCATTTCTGAAAATTGGAGAGGGTATGGTTCTGTTTTGTCCCCCATTTGTAAATACAAAGCCAAAGTGTTTTTTAAATATAACCATGGTTTTGTAAGAGCTATTTGTGATTTTGTTGTCATGAAAAATGATAACTTGAGAAATTGGTTTATTGTAGGGAATGATATTTTAACCAAGTATGGCATAAAATTGGATCCTTCAAACCAATGTTTCACAATGGGGATGAATGGGAAGAGAAAATTTAAGATTTCCTCCCCTAAAAATTATTAAAACCAGAATTGAACACATGTAATTCTGTGGTTCAATATAAAGGAAGATCTACAAAAGAAATGCATGCCCTTATGTCTGAAATTGACAATGCTTCTTTTGGAGAACAACTTTCTGGTGAGGATAAAGATTCCATCATTAACTTGATAAAATCTTTTCCTATGGCCTTTGCTCATGGGTCACATGAACTGGGATTAGTTAAAAAGGAAATGAAACTTTCATTGTCTTGCCCATTAGCTGATATACCACCTAGTTTAAAGAAGAAGCCTTATCCTGCTTCTCCCAAAAAGAGAAAAGATATTGAAGACAATATCTCTACCCTTTTAAAAATGAATATTATTGAAAAGGTAGTTGAAACACCTAAATATTGTGTTATCTCACCTGTCCTAATTTCTTATGAGAAAGATAAAGCCAGGTTATGTGGTGATTATAGAGCACTAAACACTTATACTGTTGATGATATCTACCCTTTACCTAGAATCAGCTCTATACATGCTACTTTACAGGGTGCTAAATATATCAGCTGTTTGGATGGTAATAAAGGATATCACCAGGTACCTGTTGAGAAGTATTCTCAGAACTTTCTGATGATTGCCACTCATATGGGTATTTATAAGTATGTTAGGATGCCATTTGGCCCTAAAAATGCACCTTCAGTTTTCCAAAAAGTAATGGATAACACATTCCATCAAGAGATAATTGAAGGATGGCTGATGGTTTATATTGATGATATTATTATATTCTCAAAAACATTTGAGGACCATCTTAAACACCTGTGTAAAGTATTCCAGAAAATGGATGAAATAAATATGACACTTGATTTGAAGAAATGTAAATTTGGTTTCCATTCTTTAAAAGTTCTTGGTCATGTTGTTTCAGGCTTACAGATATGTGTTGACCAGAACAAAGTGGCAGCCATACAATAGGTGAAGGCTCCTACAACAGTGAGAGAGCTCCAAAGTTTTTTGGGAATGTGTGGATACTATAGACAGTATATTAAAAATTACCAAGTCATAGCTTTACCCCTTACCCAATTAACTAGAAAGGATGTTGCTTTTGTCTGGAATAGTGAAAGACAAAGAGCCTTTGACACTATGAAACACTGTTTGATGTCAGCACCAATTCTTGCTTTACCTGACTTTAATCAACCATTTGTTTTGTACACTGATGCCAGTTTCATTGGTCTTGGTGCTGCCCTCCATCAAAAACAAGTGATAAATGATAATGTTTCAGAAGTAGTAATTTGTTATATTTCAAGAACCTTGAGAAATAGTGAATTGAAATATGGTGCTACTCAATTAGAGTGTTTAGCTTTAGTATGGGCTCTAGAAAAGCTTCATTATTACATAGATGACCAGAAATTTGAACTTGTCACTGACTGCAGTGCAGTTAAATCCCTTTTAAACTTGAAAACACCTAACAGACATATGTTCAGATGGCAGCTGGCTGTTCAAGAGTACAGAGGGAGAATGACAATTATTCATAGGGCTGGTATTGTTCACTCAAATGTGGACATGTTATCAAGGTTACCTTTACCAAATGATGACTCTAATCCTGCTTATGATCCTGAGGATGAAATTATTCATATTCATGCGATATATGTGGTTGATATGGAGGAAGAGCTATTACAGCTTATTCTGGAATCATATGATAAGGACACTGACTTGAAAAAGTTATGCACCATATTAAATGATCCAAAGAATGCTTCAATACAAGCATTAATTAAAACCCTTCCACCAAATTACCAAAAAGCTTTGGAAAAAGGTAAATTCTCAATTGATGAAGGATATCTATATTATAGAAGAAAGTTGAGTAATGTTATTGTTATTCCTCCTTCTATGAAAGAAATCATCTTGAAAATTTGTCATGATGAAATATTAGCTGGACATTTTGATCTTGACAAAACAATGATCAGAATTAAGAACACTTCTTGGTGGGCTAATATGTCTGAAGACACAAAATTATATGTTGAATCTTGTGATTCTTGCCAAAAATCAAAAAGATTAACTGGTAAAAGAGCAGGATTAATGCAACATATTGAACCTCCTGATGCTCCATGGCAAATAATAAACATGAATTTTGTAACAGGATTACCTATTGCTGGTAAAGACAGTTATAACTCTTGTTGGGTTATTGTGGACAGATTCACAAAAATGTGTAAATTTATCCCTACCCACAAGGATGTTTCCACTAAATAATTAGCTTTCTTATGGTGGTCTCATATGTTTAATACTGCTGGTTTTCCTAAAGCCATAATCTCTGACAGAGACCCTAAATTTACTTCTGAATTTTGGATGTCTCTGATGGATGTTTGTTGTTGTGATCTGAAACTTTCTACTGCCCATCACCCTCAGACTGATGGTTTAGCTGAAAGAATGATTCAGACTTTAGAGGACATGATAAGAAGATATTGTGCCTTTGGCCTTGAGTATAAAGATAATGACAGATTCACTCATGATTGGGTTACCTTACTTCCTGGGTTAGAATTTGCTTATAATAGCACTGTTCATTCTGTTACTCAAAGAAAGTCTTTTGAGCTCTGGCTTGGATATGTTCCTAATACTCCTGCCCAAATTCTCAATAACAAAATACCTAAATTGGATATACATCCTGGTGTAAAATCTTTTCTTCAAATGCAACAACTATGTAGAAATCATGCTCAAAAATGTATTGAAAAATCATTTGAATATGAGAAGAAAAGATGGGACAAATCCCATAAAGAATACACTTTTAAAAAGGGTGATGAAGTGTTGATTTCTACAGTCCACTTCAACTTACAAGGTAATAACAAATTGAAAGATCCATTTTTTGGTCCATTTTTTGTGAGAAGAATGATTGGAGATAATGCAGTTGAAGTTATTCTGTATTCTCCATATGACAGAAAACATCCTGTTTTTCCAATATCTCTTTTGAAACCTTACACATCCAATAGTGATTTATTTCCAAAAAGGAGGGGTAGACCAAATAAAACCCCAAATGAAATCACTGAAACAGCAGAAATTGAAAAAATTCTAAATGACAGAATAGTCACTGCTGAAAAAGGTACAGAATACTTATTGAGATTCAAGAATAAATCATCTCAGTATGATTCTTGGATACCTGGGAAGGAGATATCTAATCTCCCTACTCTACTAAAAAAGTATAAAAAGAAAAAATCATAGCATTTTTTTTATTGTTTTTTTAGAGTGAGGGAGTGTCAGCCAGGCTACTAGACTTACCCAGTGAAATAATTAATTATTTACTGGATGAAGCCGCACCTTATCATTTTAATTATTTAATTAATTAGTTACATTAAAATTACTTATAATAAATTAACTAATTACAGAATGATAAAATTAAATAAATAATTAAAATTAAATATAAAATTGTCCCTTATATTTTCTCTCTAACACCGTGCTCATTTGACAGGTTGGAAGAAATAAAGGATTATATTAAAAAATAGATTTTAAATTAAAATAAGATTTTAATATTCAAATAATATTAAATATATACAAAAATTCAAATTTCTCATTTAGAATTGACTTCTACAGTAAATATTAAATAAATTGATGTATTTCTGACATACTCTGTAAATACATCTTTTTGACGCCTTCTTTTTAGAACAACTTTATTATTTGAAAATACTCCTTCTGGAATATTCTTTTTCTCTCTCTCTCATACTACTGTTTTCATAATTTGATTTCCGTGATTTTTCCCTTCCTTGCCTATATAAGGCCTCTCTTTTGGTTGTTTTTTCTTCATTCCATTACTACATTATTTTATTACCATTACAAACAATCAAACTTATTCTTATATTCTATAACATTAGTATTTACAATAATGTAACTCTAATCTATAAATTATATCAATATTTTAATCCTACCTCTTTTATTTGAGTAATTAAATCACTTAGATTAAGAAATACATACCATATTGTTGAGAATCCATTTTAACCCTTAAAATCCTCGTAAAACTTCATACCAAATCTTCTAGACCAAAAGCGTACATTGACAGTGACCCACAAATAGTAATTAATATTGTTACCAGGATTATATACAACTACTTAAAATATATGAACCTAAGTTTTGGAGTGCAGTTTTATTCCCAGTTGACGCAAAAAAATAAGTCACATGGTCGATGACATTTTTTGGTTTTGTCATCCACTTGTCCTACTGGTACCTCATCATTGATAGTCCCTAAGTTTCCAGCTTCAAGATATCAATGCGCTTTCAACAATTTGAAAGGGCTTCAAGTTTCAAGGGAACCAAATGGTCTAGAAGATTCTAACAGAGGTCCAATGGCGGTGATAGGTGGGTTTTTGGGATCTCAAAGTCAAAGTACATATAATTTATCTTCTTTTTTATTTACTCAAATTAAAGAGGTAAATTTTTTTATAAATATTATTATAATTAATGATTTAGAATTATGTGGCAGTAAATACTAAAGACAATAAATAATAGTAATAAATATTTGTTAGTAGTAATTTTTTAATAAAGTAATAATTAAGTAATGAATGCCCAAAAACAACCAGAAAGGGAGGCCTTCTATAGGAAAAGGTGAGACAAGTGATGGAGTAAAAAATTCTAAATACAAGTGTATGAGAGAGGGAAAGAAATTTTCAAAAGAAAGAAACTTTCGAATTTTAGAATTGTTCTATATAAAAAATATTATAGAATATTCTATTTACTGTATATGTCATAAAAAATTTATTTATTTAAAAATTCCAGTACTTGTAATTTTTAAATAAGTAATTTTATTTTTTGTACATATTTATTTTTATTTTAAAATATATTGCAAGTAAAAAAAATTTCTTATTTTAATATTGTATTTTAATATTTAATTTTTATTTCCTTTAAACTGTGATTTGAGCACTGTGTTAGAAAAATAAAAATAAAATATATAGGACAATTAATATTAATTTTAAATTTCTACTAAATTTACTTTTTTGTAAATAGTTAATTTATTACTCATAAACTTAGAGTAAATAAAATAAAATTAATAATAATAGAAAAATAAAAATGTGTGGCTCCATCCCAGGAAATAATTAATTATTTTACTGGGTGAGTCTAGTAGCCTGGCTGACACATGCTTCTATATAAAATATTTTCTTAACTTTTAATTAATAAAAACTCAATTATTCTAATATTAGCCTTTTCTATGAGTATCTCCATAAATTATAATTTTTCTCATTTCAAACTATACTCTCATATATTGATTCTTCTATAAATATAATCATGCATTGATACATAAAAATTCACTTTAATACATGATATAGAGTCTGTGAAAAATAGTAGAGCTTGATATTTAAATTCAAAAACTCTCATTGTCAGCCAGGCTATTCCAGGAGCCCAGTAAATGATATGTTAACTTATAGGACCTGAAAGAGGGCGTAAGAATTGTATTTAATGTATATAAATTAATATTTTATTGCATAATAAATTATATAAGTATCTTATTACATATAAGTGTTATATTAATTTTATTGTTTATATAAATTTTTATACATTTAAATTAAACATAATATATTTTATATTCTACAAATAATGGCGAATTTTTATGTATTTAATAATTATAAATTTATATTTAATTAATTAAAAACATATATTATAATTATAAGTGTAAAATTGACTTATAATATAATTAAATTAATTATTTACATTTATATATTAAATAACATCTTTCATATAGTATTAAACAATAATTAATGGCGCTTCTTTTGACCCTTAATTGTGTTAGAAAAAAAATTAATTAATTTATACTAAATTGAAATTAATTACATATTTTTTTGCGTCAAAATATTTTTTGTTTCACTTAAAAATCCTTAAATCAGACTGTACCATCTGTTTTGAATTATTTTTCTCATAGTTCCTATGTCCCAGGCTTGTTTAGTTATTCACTATTTTTACTTACTGATTTGGGAATTAATTGTGGGAAAATTTGATTCTTAATTGGGGTTTTTAATTATTTGTTTCATATTTTTCTCTACATTGTTATGTTTCACTTATTCTTTTATCTTCTTGTTTTACTTCATTACTCTTTTGTATATAGTTATTTGTAGCACTTCAGAGGACCCATTGCCTATAAAAGGGCCTTGGATAATCCCCTGTAGAAGCATCACTTACTATACACTCAACAACTTAAATATAATTTTATCACATTTATTATTATTTTTATTAGTATTAAAAATCTAATTAAAAATTCTATATAACAATTAAAAGGTTGCCTTAAGTCTGATAGTGATCATAGTGTTTGCCGCGCAGAACCCTTACTTGAAATAATATTATTATTAATAAAACCTCATTTTGTGTCATCTCTCAAGTTACTCGTCGTTGCTTTCCTTTAAATAAACTAAATAATCTTTTATATTTTATTTCTTCTATTTTTTCTCCTTGTCCTCCTCCATTTCTACCCCTTTCCTTACCTTCTTCTAGACAATTGACCGACAACTGGGGATCTTTCCTAAATGACAATGACGATTGAGCCTGGCGACAAACGACAAACGCACGGACCACCTAGCAAAAAAGAAACTTTTGCCGCGACTGTGTTTCGAACTTGGGTTCAATATATTAGGTTTATATTATTTTAATTCATATATTATTTTGAAGTGATTTTTCGATCACTATAGTAAGTTCACCTTTGCACCTCTCACTCATATTACTATATTTTTACTGCAATAACAGTGATTGTGGCTTATTGCTGATTCACTGAGTGTAAGTGTTCATTTATTAAAAATTTTTTTTTCCTAGTTGACCATTATAGAGTGTTAAATCCTCTTAGTCCTAGAAGAATTAACATTATTATTAATAAAAATTGAATTATTAAATTAATTTTTTTTATTAATTATTGTTAATTTTGGTTGACTTAAATAGTACCTTGTGATTAGTCCCATATATATTGCCATATTTAATATTGGTAATTTAATTAATTGGTTGAATTAACTTAATTTTTTATTCCCAATTTAACTTGCAATCCATTTTATTAATTGATTTTTTATAAATATTACTTTATATTAAAAAATTTTTTTTATATATAATTTACACCACACAATATGGGGGGCGGACTTGCTAGCAAGTCCGCAACCTTGGACCCAAACTCACCATAGATTGAACACACATTGAGCTATTGATAAAGGAACCATACAATCAGGGATGAACACCACTCAGCAGAACAGTTTTAGGTGGGTGTTCAAGTAGAGTTCAGTATGGGTTCAGTCTGAGTTCAGTCTGAGTTCCATCTGAGTTCCATCTGAGTTCAGGTTGAGGACTTGCTAGCAAGTCCACCCCCTATATTGCGTAGTGTTAATTAATTAAATTTTTTTTATTTGGAGCTATTATTAACTAACTTTTATTAATTTTTTTTAAAAAGAAGTTAATTAATCTTCCCACTATTATGTCCAACAATTTGGCTGAAAAAATGGATAACATGCAAGTGGATGAAATTGAAATTGATTATGATGCTGATACTGTGAGTTCTTCTAAAGTTGAACATAAAAAATCTTATGCTAACAAGAAAAATTCACATAATTCAGGATGTGGAAGTGACAGGAGAAGTAAACAAATCAAACCCCCTTCCCCCAGCACAACAGAAGGAAGTAAAGCCTCTAGTACCTCAAGAAGGTCTTCCAAAAGGATTCAAAATAAAAAAGCTTCCTCTGCCCCAGCAAATCAGCAACCTGTCCAGTCATATAAAAGAGCTGAAGACAGAAAACATGAAATACAAGGAAAAAGTAGACACCTTGTGGGATCAAGTTCAGGAACTCAGGAACCAAAATCAGGCCCAGGCCCCTCCTCAGTTGCCTCCCAATCAGCCTCAGTTTCAGGATCAACCTTAACAGCCACCCAGCTCCTCCATCCAAAATCCAAATACTATGGAAGTAGAGCAATGGAAATGGGATTATCTAATGAGTCACTACCAACAGAATGTGCAACACCCTCCTCATCATCAGCCTGGCCCATCCAGAACACCTAATTTCCATCCACCTCCTCATCCCTACCAACAAGGCAGGAGAAAGAAGGCCCAAGCACAATCCCAAACCCAGTCTCAGGGGAAGTTTTCTCCTCTGCCATGGTAAGTAATTTGGTTGATAGTCACTTGGGTATGTTTTCTAATAAAACTTCTTCTGCAGGTAATATTATTGAACATGGTGAAAGAACAGTTAAACCTGTTAAAAGACAGCTTCCTGTAACTAGTAGCCCTATTGATGTAATTAGCAAATTGTCATTTGATGAACCTTTACATTTAACTTCTACTTATTTAATTAATCCTTCTCTTGCAATTAAGAATGATTCTGTTCCCCCTGAAGTCTATACCTTAATTGAGAGAACTTCTGAGGAAATATTGAAAGATACCCTTGATTTTAATGTTGTGAAAGACAAACATTTGAGAGATGTGTTAATCCATGAAAATGATAGATTAAATAATTTGCACTTGCAATGTAAATTCAGTTCTTCTGTACAGGATTCAGCTTATTTTAAAATCAAAGAAACCTTGAATATTGTTCTTAGTCAACAAAAACAAATAAGGAGTGACCATAGAGCTATCTCAGATAGAAATATCAATCTACATAAGACCTTGAGTGAATTGAAACCCCTTATTGAAGAAAATTATTCATTAAAAAGTGAAATGAAATCTCTACAAAATGAGTTTAAAAGGCTAAAGAATGATTTCCATGCACTAAGTACCAAACACACAGTTTCTGAGGACAGAAATGTTCTATCTCTTGCAAAAGTAAATGACCAAATGTCTGAAATTCCAAGGATAAGAAACTATGTATCTGACCTGCAGGAAAAATTCTCAACCTTAACCATCAATAATAAATTGAATGAGAATTTTGTCAATAAGCTGCATAAAAATAAAGGAAAAGAACCTGAGCAAAATTCCTCCTTTCTTCCTCATATTTCAACCATTAAACAAACTTACAATGAGTCTGTAAAATCGTTTGCTACTAGCAAAAAATCTTGTGATGGTCATTCACCAGCTGTTTCTGTAAATAATGAAATTTCTGAACACCTGGCTAAACTTCAGGAATTATTAATGATGAATAATTCAAACCAAAAAGTGGACCATCCCAGTAGTCAGAAAAATTGGCCTATGTTAGACCAATATCCTACCTTTGATGGTGATTCTTCCTCTGATTGGTAACACTTTATCCAAAGAATTGATAATTTAAAGAAATCTTATAAACTACCTGATGAGGAAATTGTTTCTAAGCTAATTTCTTTATTTTCAAATGTAGCCTTGATGTGGTATGAATCTGTTCTTTTAGATAACAATCATTATACATGGAATGATTGGAAATCCTTGATTGAGAATCAGTTTGGTGGTTCAAAATTCAGGTTAGCTCAGCAAAGACTGTATGAGAATACTAGATATATATCCTCCTCTGTTAAAAAGCCCATTGTTTTTCTTATGAAAGTAACAAAAATCCTAAGAGCAATTGATCCAAAGATGGATTATGATATTTGGAGAGATAAAATCTTGTATAAATTACCAAATTCTTTTAGAGATTTGATTGTGGCTAGAACTGAGCATGTAAGGAAAAATTCTTCTTTCATTAATATCTGTAATGAGGTACTACTCAACCATAGATATGAACCTAAGAATTACCTTGGTAAATCTTATAATGATCAGAATAAACCTTCTACAAAGCTCCCAGAAAAATCTGGTAAACCCTCTGCCCCAATTGCACCTAAAAAATATGCAACAAATACTTGTTATAAATGTAGCAAACCGTGGCAGAAGAGACATGTTTGTGACAAGAAAATTCATCTTGTTGAACAAAATGAAGACACTGATGAAGTTGAACTTGATGTCAATAATTCTTCTAGTGACTGTGAAAGTAATATCTCCTATGACAATGAATCTGTTAAAGATGTTTTTATTTTGGAACAGGATGTCCATTATTTAGATAATATTTCTGAAGAATGTGTATTGGATTTATCTTCAGTAGAAAATGCTGAGATAATTAAAGATATTACTAACAATTCTATACCCATATCCACTTTGAAGGAACCTGTTATCATTAATGGTAAAAATGCTGATGTAGTTCTTGATTCTGGTGCTGGAGGAAGTGTAGTGTCTGAAAAGGCTTTAGCTTCAGTAGATAGGGATTATTTGAAAAAATTATTGCCTATGACTTCTGAAAAATGGAGAGGGTATGGTTCTACCTTAATTCCTATTGGCAAATACAAAACCTCTGTATTCTTCAAATATAATGGTGGTTTTGTCAGAGCTATTTGTGAATTTGTTGTCATGAAAAATGATAATTTAAGCAATTGGTTTATTATGGGAAATGATATTTTAACCATGTTTGGTGTGAAATTGGACCCAGCAAATAATTGCTTTACCTTAGGAATAAATGGCAAAAGGAAATTCAAAATTTCCTCTTCTAGAGAACCTTCTGGGCATCTGTTAAAGTCTTGTAGCTCACTAATCCAGTGTAAAGGCAGAACAACAACTGAAATGGATGATTTATTAAATGAAATAAATACTGCTTCTTTTGGTGATCAGTTAACTAGTGAACAAAAGGATTCTATTACTGCCTCTATTACCTCTTTCCCTATGGCTTTTGCTCATGGTTCTCATGTCTTGGGAATTGTTCAGGAAGAGATGAAAATTACCTTATCCTGTAACTTAAGTGATATTCCTCCTAGTCTTAAGAAAAAACCATATCCTGCTTCTCCAACAAAAAGAAAGGATATTGAAGATAATATTGCAACATTATTAAAAATGAATATCATTGAGAAAGTGGATGTCACCCCCAAATATTGTGTCATCTCCCCAGTCTTAATTTCTTATGAAAAAGATAAGGCTAGATTATGTGGAGATTACAGAGCTTTAAACACTTTTACTGTTGATGATATTTATCCTTTACCCAGAATTAATTCAATACATGCTACCTTGCAAGGTGCTAAATTTATTAGTTGTCTGGATGGTAATAAAGGATATCATCAAGTTCCAGTGGAGAAAAATTCTCAAAACTTTTTACTTATTGCTACTCATATGGGAATATATAAGTATGTTAGGATGCCATTTGGCCCTAAAAATGCTCCTTCAGTTTTTCAAAAGGTCATGGATAACACTTTCCATCAGGAAATAATTGAAGGATGGCTCATGGTTTATATTGATGACATCATTGTTTTTTCTAAAACTTTTGATGAACATATGATTCACTTGAATAGAGTTTTCCAAAAAATGGATGAAATCAATATGACCTTATCCTTAAAAAAGTGTAAATTTGGTTTTCAATCTTTGAAAGTCCTTGGCCATGTTGTGTCAGGCTTAAAAATTTGTGTAGACCAAAACAAAGTTGCTGCCATTCAAAATGTGAAAGCACCAACTTCTGTAAGAGAAATCCAAAGTTTTTTGGGTATGTGTGGCTATTATAGACAATATATTAAAAATTATCAGGTCATAGCCTTGCCTCTTACAAAACTGACCAGAAAAGATGTTGCCTTTCTCTGGAATAATGACTGTCAAAAAGCTTTTGATACATTAAAAAGTTGCTTAATGAAAGCCCCTATATTGGCTCTTCCAGATTTTAACAAGCCATTTGTCCTGTATACAGATTCTAGCTTTATTGGTCTGGGTGCTGCCCTTCACCAGAAACAAATTATTAATGATAAATCCTCAGAGGTTGTAATTTGTTATATTTCAAGAACCTTAAGAAATAGTGAATTGAAATATGGTGCCACTCAATTAGAGTGCTTAGCAGTTGTTTGGGCTCTTGAGAAGCTTCATTACTATCTAGATGACCAAAAATTTGAATTGGTAACTGACTGTAGTGCTGTGAAGTCCCTCTTAAACCTGAAGACACCTAACAAACATATGTTCAGGTGGCAACTTGCTGTTCAGGAATACAGAGGACGGATGACAATTATCCATAGGGCTGGAAATGTTCACTCCAATGTTGATATGCTCTCCAGATTGCCGCTGCCAAATAATGACTCAAATCCTGCTTATGTACCTGAAGATGATACTGTTCATATCCATGGTATATTTGTAGTGGATATGGAAGAAGAGTTATTGCAATTAATACTGGATTCATATGAGAAGGGTTCTGATTTAAATAAATTGGTTACTATCTTAAATTATCCTAAGAATGCTTCAATTCAAGCATTAATAAAAACTCTTCCTGCAAAGTATCAAAATGCTTTGAGTAAAGGAAAGTTTTCTATTAAAGATGGTTATATATATTATAGAAGAAAGCTTACTAATGTAATTGTAATTCCTCCTTATATGAAAGAAACTATCCTCAAACTTTGTTATGATGACATATTAGCTGGTCATTTTGATCTTGAAAAAACATTGATTAGAATCAAAAACACTGCATGGTGGGATAATATGTCTGAAGACACAAAATTATATGTTGAATCTTGTGATTCCTGCCAAAAATCTAAAAGGTTAACAGGTAAGAGAGCAGGGTTATTACAACATATTGAAGCACCTAATGCTCCCTGGCAAATCATTAATATGGATTTTGTCACCGGTCTTCCTGTTGCAGGTAAAGACAGCTTTAACTCTTGTTGGGTAATAGTAGATAGATTCACAAAAATGTGCAAATTTATTCCAACCCACAAAGATGTATCCACCAAAGAATTAGCTTTCTTATGGTGGTCTTACATGTTTAATATTATTGGTTTTCCAAAAGCCATTATCTCTGATAGGGATCCTAAATTTACTTTTGAATTTTGGACCTCTTTGATGGATATTTGTGGCTGTGAGTTAAAATTGTCTACAGCTCACCATCCTCAGACTGATGGTCTAGCTGAGAGAATGATTCAAACTCTGGAAGATATTATTAGAAGGTATTGTGCCTTTGGTTTAGAATATAAAGAAAATGACAGATTTACTCATGATTGGGTCACTCTATTGCCTGGTCTTGAATTTGCATATAATAGCACTGTTCATTCTGTCACTGAGAAAAAGCCTTTTGAGCTTTGGTTAGGTTATGTCCCACATACTCCTGCTCAGATTCTCAATAATAAATCACCTAAGTTGGAACTACACCCTGTTGTAAAATCTTTCATGCAAATGCAACAGCTATGCAGAAAACATGCTCAGAGCTGTATTGATAAAGCATTTGAATATGAAAAGAAAAGATGGGATAAATTCCATAAAGAATACACATTTAACAAGGGTGATGAAGTTTTGATATCTACTGTTCATTTCAATTTACAAGGTAACCACAAATTAAAAGGTCCTTTTGTAGGACCATTTGTTGTTAAAAGAATGGTTTGTGATAATGCAGTAGAAGTTGTATTGTATTCTCCATATGATAGGAAACATCCTGTTTTTCCCATTTCTTCGCTTAAGCCTTATACTTCCAACAGTGACTTATTTCCCAAAAGAAGGGGAAGACCTAAGAGAAACCCTCAGGAAGTCACAGAAACAGTAGAAATTGATAAAATTCTCAATGATAGAATTATCACTTCTGAAAGAGGTACTGAATATTTATTGAGATATAAGAGCAAATCATCTGAACATGATGCATGGGTACCTGGCAAAGAGATTTCAAATCTTCCTACTCTGTTGAAAAAGTACAAAAAGAAAAAATCTTAGCATTTTTTTTTTGTTTTTTTAGAGTGAGGGAGTGTCAGCCAGGCTATTCCAGGAGCCCAGTAAATGATATGTTAACTTATAGGACCTGAAAGAGGGTGTAAGAATTGTATTTAATGTATATAAATTAATATTTTATTGCATAATAAAATTATATAAGTATCTTATTACATATAAGTGTTATATTAATTTTATTGTTTATATAAATTTTTATACATTTAAATTAAACATAATATATTTTATATTCTACAAATAATGGCGAATTTTTATGTATTTAATAATTATAAATTTATATTTAATTAATTAAAAACATATATTATAATTATAAGTGTAAAATTGACTTATAATATAATTAAATTAATTATTTACATTTATATATTAAATAACATCTTTCATATAGTATTAAACAATAATTAATGGCGCTTCTTTTGACCCTTAATTGTGTCAGGAAAAAAATAAATTAATTTATACTAAATTGAAATTAATTACATATTTTTTTGCGTCAAAATATTTTTTGTTTCACTTAAAAATCCTTAAATCAGACTGTACCATCTGTTTTGAATTATTTTTCTCATAGTTCCTATGTCCCAGGCTTGTTTAGTTATTCACTATTTTTACTTACTGATTTGGGAATTAATTGTGGGAAAATTTGATTCTTAATTGGGGTTTTTAATTATTTGTTTCATATTTTTTCTCTACATTGTTATGTTTCACTTATTCTTTTATCTTCTTGTTTTACTTCATTACTCTTTTGTATATAGTTTTTTTTAGCACTTCAGAGCACCCATTGCCTATAAAAGGGCCTTGGATAATCCCCTGTAGAAGCATCACTTACTATGCACTCAACAACTTAAATATAATTTTATCACATTTATTATTATTTTTATTAGTATTAAAAATCTAATTAAAAATTCTATATAACAATTAAAAGGTTGCCTTAAGTCTGATAGTGATCATAGTGTTTGCCGCGCAGAACCCTTACTTGAAATAATATTATTATTAATAAAACCTCATTTTGTGTCATCTCTCAAGTTACTCGTCGTTGCTTTCCTTTAAATAAACTAAATAATCTTTTATATTTTATTTCTTTTATTTTTCTCCTTGTCCTCCTCCATTTCTCCCCCTTTCCTAACCTTCTTCTAGACAATTGACCGACACTCATAGTGCATGATAGAAATCTGTTTAGTTTGTGCTGTGTATTCCCAGGTGAAAAATGTTGATATCTTCAATTATTGAATTCAATAACAATATAGCATTCAGCTTACATTTCTAAAGAATATTTGGTGAATTATATTAATTTTTTCATTGATATTTTGTATTCTTTTAATTAAATGATTTCAAGAGCAAAATTTCACTGAGTAGAAGTTATTTATTGTAACTTGATCAAACTAATTTAAAGAATGAAAATTGACCTAAAGAATATTTATGGATTTGTTAAAAATTGCTTCATAATTCTGAAAAGCAATGGATTTACTAAAAAGAATAATTCAGTTTACATGGTCTCTATAAAAAAATGAAAGAGTTGTATTATGAAAAAATGGATGTTTTCTACATTAAGAGGTCATGAAAAAAATTTTAAATTTTTTCAAAAATATTTAGTATATTTCTTAGAATGATTAAAATTTATAATTAAGAAAAAAGAATGTAATTTAATGTATTTTTATTCTTAAATTTTTATTCAAAAAGATCATCTGATTACATTTCATCAAAAAGTATTGTTTATTGAGAAGATTTCAAAAGCTTTTATATTCTTATTTCCATTCAGATTTGAATAGTATTTCATAATGCTTTCAATAAAAAATCACTCATGTTTTGTGAATATTTCAAGCTTCTTTCAGGAAGATTTCAGTCTTATTTCAGTGTGAATTCATTCTGAGTTCCATCTGCATTCCATCTGATTTCAAGTTGAGGACTTTCTAGCAAGTCCCCCCCAAATATTGCATGGTGAGTATATACATATACTACAGCATATGCCAAATAAATACCTTTATACATGCATATACCCACCTTTTATAGTTCTTATGTACTTAATATTAAACAGAAATAATTTAAGGTAGTCTTAAGTTCCTTGAACCTAAGGTTAAATATTTTATTTAGTGGTCTTAAGCTGTTTTTTAATTATTATAGTGAAATGGTTGATAAATGTGCTTTAAAACACTTAAAAGCTGGATATATGCAATATATATTTAATAATATTCAAAATGTTCTGAAAAAGATCAATTTGCCTGATTTAGTGCAATTGATTTGGCTACTTTTTAGTCTTGAAATAATACTTCAAAAATTAATGCTTTTTATGCTAGAATGGGCTTATGTTTGTTGGCTTATATTCTGCCTGAATTCATCCCATGAGCATACTTTCATTAATTAAAAATATAATAATTTCATATTAACACCTGAAAAAAAATGTGGGCATCTGGTTGCAGGTGCCAATTCATATCTTTGTTCTGATTCAGTTAAATCTCAGCTGTAATTCATCTGAGAGGACTGCACACCAATAACTGAACATGCCAGCTTTTATGGCAATAAATCTGAGTTATTCTTGAATCATAAATGGATTGAAGGATTGGAGCATGCTAGCAGGTACTAAGTGATTTTTTGTGGTGTAAATTACTCACTAAAGTATATGCACCAAACGCGTTATGATGCTAAAATATACTGGATGCACTTATTTAGTGTCCTAACTGAATTACTGATGAATTGATCTCATTATATGCACTAGTTAATGAATTAGCCTCAATATCAACACCCACAATTCAAAATTTCACCTAAAGTTATCTGAATGCACTAAAATAGTCAAAGATTCACATGTGAAAGTGCCTTCCAAGTACATGCATACAGTTACTCCACACTCCACATCTCTTTTTTGTTTCTGAATAGGTTTATAGAATATAATTGTTATATTTTAATGGTAATTTCACTGGAAAAACTTAGTAATTCAGTTTATAATTTCAAATTTTGATCCTCTAAAATTGGGTATATTATTTTAGTCATTTTTCTTTCCTTTTTAAGGTGGTTTATTAAAAGAATAAAACCCATATATTCTATTTTTGGATTATTACTTCATTGTAATGGATTATATCTTGTTTTTTGTATTTTTGGCATGTTACATGGTTCTTTTTTTGTGAGGGGAAAGTCATTTGGTTTCTAGGCCTGTGAAACTGCTTGAAGTGGAGTCCATGAGAAAATGAGCTTCATCAAAGTGCTTTAATAGCCCAGGATAGCAGTGTAAGGGATCTGGGGAGCAAGGGATGAACACCAGGGACTCATGGGTATAAAAGGGGGAGTTCTTTAGCTATTTTTCTACATTCATTACTTCATTTTTTAAATATGTATCCATAAAAACACAAATCATATTCATTAGTACTTAATAAGTCTTTTAAATATTGTTTTAAATCATTATTTTAATTTTTCTACCTACTATAAGCTGTAAATAATTTAAATAAGTCGGATTAAATTACTGAGATTATTATATTGAATTCTGTTTAATACTTAATTGGACCTGGACAACTCCAATTCATACTTGACCATTAAAATCTTCTGGAAAACTGACTAATCAAGATGTACATGTCTCTTTTACTGACCTTAGCTTGACATATTTGGTATCTATTATGCATGCATATTGAATATTTCATATTTTGCATTACATTTTGCATATAAAATACTGCATATTACATATTTCATGATGCATAATACTTAATGCATATGAAATATTGATTATTGCATCTGCAACCTGAAATACTCATGCATATGCAATGTAAAACTTAACCTCCTATCCAGAAAAGTAGAGAAATAAGTCATGTGACCTATAATTTGGAAAAGGGATAAGAGGAATGATAATTTTCAGATTTTTCACAGTAGCTTTAGTTTTTGTCATAAAATTAGAAAATAAGACATGAAGAACTATATCCAAAAAACCATATCTTTGGTGAGAAGTTCTTCCTTAAGTTAAAAATATAAATTTCAACCATTAGAATTATCTATATAGCTTCACATATGTTTGACTCTGAGTAAAAATTGAATATACTCAGCATTTTACTAATTTATAATCTGCCTTTTTTTATTCTCAGCTAAAAGATTTGGAGGAAAAAAGTATATAAGAGATATTTATACTTTATCACATCTAAGTGCCTCAAATTTAATGTGTAGAAGTGTGTTGAGTATTCATTTGTTGTATTCAATTCTTGTTTATTGGGTTGAATGCAAAATGAGATTTCCAACTGTGATGAAAAAAATTGGAATGCAATATGAAATGAAGATTGCATATGAAAACAGTGGCAAGAAAAACTTTTCAATTTTACTCATGGATTCTCATTCTTGACTAGTACACTATGTGTAAAAAAGTGTCACAAGCTGTCCTACAAAAACCAGCCTAAGGCATGTTTCAGCACAGATCATACAACTTTTGAGACTCAAAAATGAGAAGTGACATTCACCTGTGGCCTGTCATGCCCAATGATGTATCAGCACACTTTTCTCCTTTTATTTTTAGTTGTATTATTCTTTCCTTTTTTCATTTTTTCATTCTTTGGTATTAGTAGTTCAATTTTTTACAGAAAAAAATGATTGTTTGCCCTTTTTTCATTCTTTGAGCACTTTTTTATACTGGTGTGAAATTTTTCTTATTGGATTTACCACCCAAAAAAATCCTAAAACTCCCTATTTAAGGCCAAAATATTTCTGACCCAGACAAAAAATTAGTAAAAATTTTTGTTAAAATGGCAAAGAGTTTGTTATTTTTCTGTAAAGGTTTTAAAACCAATTTTTATTTTTATTTTTCAACCCTACACCTCTACTGCACCCATTTCCACCACCACCACCACCACCACCACCACCTCCTCCTCCTCCTCCTCCACTACCCATTTCCACCACCTCCACCTACTCCTCCACCCTTTTATACCACCAACTTCACCACCACCTACACCCATTTCCACCACCACAACCATCTTAACCCCTTTACATCACCATCACCACCACCACCTACTACACCACCTATTACTACCATTACCACCACCACCACCATTGACTCCTCCCCCTCCTTCTCTTCCAGTTGATACTATCATTACCAACACACGCCACTCACCACAAGAACCACCACCTCTACTCAGAAAAACAATATGAGTATCAGTGTGGAGCTAAAGAGTCACTTGAATGAACTACGTTTCCAGAATATTATGTTTTTTATTTTGTGTAAATTTTAATTTATGATAGTCATTTTAAGAATATTGAGAATGGAAATTCTTAAAAAAGCACACAAAATTTGAGACATTTAATTTAAATTCAAAGATAAAAATTGGTCTATAAATCTATGGACCTAAAAAAAAATAAAAAAATGCATCATATTTACTGGCACCATATTTACATCTTGAATGTTTAACCATTCAAGGATGTAAATTTTAACTTTTTTCAGTAATCAAAAAATTTATCATTATTTTTCTTTTTTAAGTTCCCCACAGTAAATTTTTCACAATTTATTTTTTACCTGAAGATCTCAATGGAAGTGGAAAACTTTATAGTTTTATTTTTACCTTGTTAAACCTAGTGTTATTGTGCAAAAATTTAAGATTTAATAAATTTAATAAAAACATGAGTAGTACAAAATGAAAGGGGTCTGCAGTGACAATTAGAAGGGTTACAGGAAATTTTTTTTGTATCAGGACACTGAAATGGGTGCTTTAGCTTTTTTGATGCCAGTTTTTGGCTTGAAATTGGTTGTCACAAGACTTCCTGTGACACCACTCTCACATGTAGTGGTAGTAGGGTCAACGAAAGCAGTGGTCAAGCAAAAACAAAAACAAATTTTACACTTAATTTTGAACAGAGGGTATTTTAAGTACATAATTATGAAAGTTGTGCATAATTTATTATTATTCCTTCATTTTAATTAATAATATTCATTGTGAAAAATGATTTTAGGTTGTTTAGTAATTGATCTATCTGTGCCAAAGTCTATTCTCAATATTAATTTTACTCTTTAAAATTATTGAAAATTTTTCTATATGAGGATTCAATTATGGTTAAATTTAATTTTGCATCTATATTTTGACCATTTTATCACAAAAATACCTGATTTGAGTTAATTCTAGTCAGGAAAAACTGTAGTGATGGTAGCTGTTAACTTTTCCTATAAGTAAAGGTTAGATTATTTTTCATACTTCCTTTATGACTGAAATTCATCATTTAAAACTTTCAAGTCACTAACTCATTAAATAATATTATTTTTTGATAATATGTATGAGTATTACTGTTAAGTGAGTTATGACTTGTGGGATTTTCTGTCACTAAATATAATTTATATATTTTTTAATCATGTGATGATTATTTAACCAACATTCTGAGCACTGGTAAAAGATATGCATTGTGATTTGAAATCATATTCAAATTTTGTGGAAGAATATTTTTTCAACTCAGTAGACCATAGTATGGAGTAAATAGGTCAAAAATATATATGGTACTGGTAATTTTTCTTTCATGAGTTGGAAGTGGGGAAAATTAAAACAATTTTTTGAAGATGAATACGCTGGTATTATCAAGTCTTTTTTGTGAGAGGCATATTATTTGGGTAACTTGTATAATAAGTCAAACTAAAAAAAGCTGTACATTCACAATAATGCCTTATGATTGATATACTGATGTGTGATTTAAGACCAAAAATTATAAAGAAGGCTTATTTTAAGTTAACTGTGAAACTTACTTTTGAAGAAACAAAACCACATATCTAAAAAAGCCCAAGATATCTTGTCAGGCTTAGTCCAAGTCCAGAGATGTGAATAGCTTGCTGGTCTAGTGTCTAGAAGAATTACAAAAGGTCCCAAATGAATACAATGGTATAAGACAAGCAAGTAGTAGAATAAAATCAATTATAAGGCTCAGTAATTTACTCTCACTTATTATACTTGGTATTACAAGGCTTATTGTTGTGCAGAAAAATAGATGTAATATATTTAAAATACTATTCAAAGACTCTCTAAAGTACTAATGAAATGTAAGATAAATTGTATTGGTTATATTGTAATTTTAATTGTAAAGATGATAAATTGAATGTAGAAAATATGACCAAAAACCCCCTCCTTTTATACCCAATAATTCCCCAATGATGCCCCTTGATGATTCCAATCCTATACACAGCCAAATGCGCCTCAAACTAACTAATAGACCTTCCCAACAGCATAAGGAATTTCCAATGACAACCAAAGAATAATATCACACGCCAAAATCCTGAAATAATAGGGATAATCCATCACAAATAAAGAATAACCCAAAAAAGAGTGTATATGCGTGTAATATCTAATTTTAATAGACTAAAAATAAAGAAAAAGGTACTAAATATAACACAGTATTAAGGGGGATTAACAGTAGAAATGTTAGAGTTAATTATTACAAATTTATACGTGAAATCCCTGTCCAAAAATAAGCATTATTGACTGAGAAACCACTGAAAAACCCAATTTAATGCGTGTAAGGGCTGATCCCTGTATGCAGACTCTTGGCAGGCGTAGACACGGGTAAATCCTTGACTAAATAGGCAATTTTTAAGCGTGGTAGCATAATTGGGCGCCAAGACTGATGTAACTAATGTAATTAGTGCATTTAATAAGGTTAATTCACATTGAAACTAAATTAAGACACTAAATAAGTGTCCCTCGCCTATTTTAGTGTGTTTCCACATATAGTGCATGTATGTGGGGTAATTTTAGCGTGAAAAATACTAACTTTGCTAAAAATGAAGCTATTCACATGGGAAAAATGCAGGCAGTATGTAGCCACTGCACAGAGGCCATTTCTGGCATAAAAAACACCAAATTTGAAAAGTGTTATTTTTACACTTTTAAATAGCCAGATCAATTGTTCCAAATAAGGCAAATTGATCTGTCAATGCGCATTTTTATTATCTTAACATTTATAGCGCATATATCCAGCTTTTAGTGATAATAAGCGCATTTATCAATTATTTCAATAAAATAATAGAAAAATTAGCTTTATGTGTACTTAAAAATTATGTAGACTTATGGCTAAGGTTCTTAAGGTTACCCTAACATATTCTAACTTAATATTAAGTACATAAGACTTAAATAAGGTGGATATATGCATGTATATAATGCTTTATAATGGCATATATTTGTATTAAATCAATTTTTATACAATTATTTATTGTTCCCATGTATGCTACATATGTTTAACATAATTTGTTAGTAATTTTACTCATTCCTGAGAATATTCAGGCTGACATATCTGGTGAAAATTTTCTCAGCTGCATATTTATATTTATCCAACTATTTATTTCTAAAAATAGTATGATTCAAATTATTTTTCTTCCCATCAAATTGGATGTGTATTAGTTAACAAGATACTTATTCAAACCTATGATTCTGGGTTATGGGCTTCCAGAAAGGACTTGGATGATAGATAGAAACAAGTTTGTGCCAGTGTGTCACATAGGACATAAAAAAGCTATGATGGGTTTAAATTTCTAAATTAGTAGGTTTTTGAACATATAAACAGAAAGTGTATTAATTTGTATTTCCCACCTATATTCAGGCTAGAGTATTTATTAATTAGTCAATTAATCTGTTACTTGGTAAATTATTTGAATTAAAAATATGAAGAACTTCTGAGAATTTTTTTCTACAAGTCCTTGGCTTTTACTAAATCATATTCATGTTAATGGCCCAATTTAAGAAAAAATATATGTCATAGTTTCCACAAGTGTGGCCACTCAATATGGGAGGAAGACTTGCTAGGAAGTCCGCAACCTTAAAACCTAATTCATATCTAATTGAGCACACATTGAGGTAGTGAGAAAAAATCACGAATAAATTGTGAATTTACTTTGAAAACAACTGAGAACTAATTTGAAACTTCATTGAAGAACAGGTAATTAATAGTCCAAAAATATTTAGGCTTTAATTAGAGGATTTTAAAAAGGAATAGAATAATAAGTGAGCCCTGCTACCAAGTCAGCCTTGCAGATACAAAATATTTTGAAAAATTATGCAGTCTTTTCATTTTTTAAAACTCATAAATCTCTAATATAATTTTTATTATAAAAAATTTCACTTCATTTTATAAGATATTTTACCTATGGATATATAGAGAAGACATAAAATATTTTAATAAATTATTCATTAAAAAATATTTATTGATTTTCTATTTTTCATCAAATTTTTATCAGTAAAAAATCAAGAAATAAAAATATTTTCTCACGGTATCTGTCAGCCTGGATATCCCCAAGACTGAGTAAAAAGCACTTATACTTATTTTAAACACATGGACTATACATGGGAGCAATAAATTAGAGTACACAAATAGTATACATAAGTAAATTTATGATAATATACAAAATATGCCATTATAACACCTTATATACACGCATATATCTACTTTTTAAAAGTCTCATCTACTTAATATTAAGTTGGAATATGTTAGGGAATCTTAAGAACCTTAAATATAAGGCTACATAATTTTTAAGTAGACTTAAAGCTGTTGTTTTCATTGTTTTATGTAAAAAACAAGAAATGTGCTTTAAAACACTTAAAAGTTGATTATATGAGCTATAAATTTAGTAATATTAAAAATGCGCTTTTACAGATCAATTTTTTTTAATTAGTACTATTGATTTGGCTACTCAAATGCATAAAAATAACACTTTTTAAATTTGGTGTTTTCTATGCCAGAAATGGCTTCTGTGTACTGGCCACATACTGCCTGCATTTTTCCTGTGTGAATAGCTTCATTTTTAGCAAAGTTAGCTTTTTCACACTATAATTACCCCACATTCTATTCCCACAGTGGGGAAACACACTAAAATGGGCGACAGGCGCTTATTTAGTGTCCTAGCTTAATTATAAATGCATTGACCCTCTTTATATGCACTAATTTCATTAATAACCTCAATCTTGGCGCTTTAATTCACTACCACTCTTAAATTTGCCTAAATTAGTTAGTCAAGGATTTACCTGTGAAAGTGCCTGCCAAGGACTGCATGTAGTTACCCCACATCTCATGCCCTTTTTTGGGTTTTTAGGTGGTTTCTCAGTGAATTTTGGTTATTTTTGAATGGGGATTTAACATAGTATAGTGTCATGATTAGCCCCAAAATTTCTACAGTTAATCCCCTTTCTTATTTAGTAATAATTAGTCTTAATTTTCCCTTTTTAGTATTTTATTTTAATGTATAATATGCATATACTCTCTTTTTTGCTTATTCTTTATTTTTGATGGATTATCCCTATTACTACAGGATTTTGGTGGGTGATATCATTCTTATTATGTTACTGGTCACTCTTTGTGTTGCTTGACATGTCTATTAGCTGGAATTAGGCGTCATTAACTGTGTATAGAGCTGGTAAATCAAGGGGCTCATTGGGGAAGTGATTGTGTATAAAAGGAGCGGGGTGTTGGTCTTATTTTCTACATTATTTATCATTACAATCAAACATATAACCAATAAAATTACAATACATATCAATAGTACTTATAAGGTCTTTGAATAGTATCTGGATTTATTAAATCTATTTTTCTACCAACTATAAGATTGTAGGCCATATATAATTAGTGAGATTAAAATTACTGAGACCCTTATAATGAGTTATATTATAATACTTATTGGATGTGTACTACAGTATTCATTTAGGACCATTAAAATATTCTAGAGAACTGACCATTCAAGCTAGTTCACATCTCTGTACTTGACCTCAGCCTGACAGTATCAATTTATATTATGACATATCTATCCATCTTCAGAAATTTTTTGGAAGTTGTAGATATGTTGGAGATGAATTTACAATAAATTTAGATGAATGTAAAATTTATAATATTGATATACATCCTATATTTATATGAGTGAAAACCAGATGTGAGTCAGATATTATTAAAAAAATAACTTACCATGATCTCCATTATGTCAAAAAAAATCAAATCTTTATGAGAATAAAATATATGTATAGTTAAAATTACAAAAAAATTGAAATTTTTTTAGGGAATGTATCATGCCATGATGATTTCTAAGTTTTATAATATCTTTTATAATTTTCTTACTTACATTTTTTCAAAATTCTCCTTCCAAGTATTTTTTCCCTTCAATTTTGAATCTTCTTCTTCTTCAATCTCACATTTTCTCACTCTCTTATATTTTACACAAATCTACCCTGTTCTCTCCCACTTCTCCACCACTCTTCATACCAGCACACCCCTCCTCACTTCTATTGCTCCCCTTTCAACTCTTTTCACTTCTCTCTCCACTCCTCTCCACCCCGTATTCCTGCATCTCACTAATTTCACTCTCCTTCTAACCTTTTTTACTCCATAGAGATAAAAGGGGGTGGGTTAGAAAGCTATAAGAAAGAGATGAAAAGCAAAAGGGTATCCCAGGGTGGGGGGGAATAGTTGAGGTGAGGAGTACAAAAAATGGTTTTGGAAGCAAAATGATTGTGATTACTTCAAAAAGGGTGGGTTAGGGTGAAGGGGAAAATAGAAAATAGAAAATTAAAGAGGGTTTAAAGGGGTGGGGAAGGGTAGATAGAGTCAAGAAAACTGTTACAATAAATGAGGAGTGCAGAAAAGGGGGTGGAGTTTGGTTAAATGTGAGAGGATACAATACAACATAATTATTGATAATTTTTCACATTGATAAAATAGCATTGTAAATTGAGGGGGGTACTCTGTTGTTTGGCCAAAGAGCAGAGTACACTTTCAATTTTTTAATAACTGCATTGACACCCTCTCAATTTATCCCCAAAATATTTTCTGCTTCTTCATTTCTGTTAGTTCTATTTCTAACCCCATTGCGCATTGAGGGGGTGGACCCTGTTGTTTGGCCAAAGAAAAGAGTACACTTTCCATTTTAGGGATAAATTGAGAGGTTTTAAATGGAGGTAGTAAAAAATGGCAGGTGTACTCTGTTCTTTGGCCAACAGTGTCCACCCCCTCAATTCACAATGCTATTTTATAAATGTGAAAAATGTTCAAAAATTATGTTGTACCAATATGTTTGTACCTAAATATATAATATAAACAGCTTCATTCAATATTTTTGATAAAGAATCCATGCTAAGAATAAAGAAGTAATATAAAAAAATAATCAGTAATGAAATAATTTTTTGCTTTTTTACAAAAGAACTCACATAATGCTTTTAATAATTATACATGAGGCAAATGAAGAATAAAAGAGAAAAAATGTATAAATAAGCTGAAAAATGTATAAAAAAACTTAAATTGAAATTCAAGTCAATGGACTCATGTATTCTATGAGTTCATCTTATTTATTTCTTTAAGAAATAGTAAAATATGCTGGTGAGATGAAAAATAACTATTTTATAAATCAAAGAATTAAAATAAAGGTTGAACACAAAATTTATCTACATATATAAGCTTCTATCTTAATTTCATGTTTTGTGATCACTATATATAACTTGAGTAATTGAATATAATAACTGTAAATTTAAAAAAGTTCCATAGTTTAAGTTGCCTTAATATCTTTGCTATAATATATTCAGTAAAAAAAAACCTACCAATGTAGACAATCCTATATTAGTAGCTATAGGCCTTGACCAAGGGAGTTGGAGAAAACCCAGATAGAAAATCCCCTGTCCCTTTGAGAAATACCAGGTTAGATTTATTTTCTACAGCAAACTGAAGACTGTTACAATACCCCTTCCAAACAACTTCTTGACTGATTGACAAGCCAAGACAGTAGCCAATAGCAGACCACTGAGAACCAAAAAGCCAAAACCTGAAATGTAGAGAAAATCTACACCTGGAACCAGATGCACAGTGCACTTGTTGCATAGAAAAGAGCAAAAATACTTGATGCATGTTACCAAGCTACACCAGAAAACCCAGTTGCCAAAGTTAAGTTGAATGAAGAGCTAAACTTGCAACAAACACAGCCAATTTTAGCCAAAAAACAATAAAAAATGAGTGAGAAACCATAATCTAATTATCAGATGGTTGTATCTAGGTTAGAGTTTCCCCAAACTGTCTTATTCAATAGGGGGTATCAAAGTTAGAAATCTTCTATTTCAAAATACCTCTTTTTTCCACCAAATCAACCATGATTATTTTTTTTAAAAAATGCCATATTGTGCCCCCAAAAAACCCTTTTACTGAAAATTAATGTCAAGTTTGTGGCTTTCTTTTAGTGTTGTGAAATACCTTTTAAATTTTTACAAATTTCTAACTTTGATACCCCCTAATATGTACATCCAGCTCCTAACCAAACTTGCCCAATTTCACCTCTAAAATGCATAAACACCATGTCCAAGCACTTCTCCCACCTTCCAATTTCACATGCGGGCCTGTACCACGCAGGCACCTGCTTTTGGGCCAAAATCATCATTTACCTTGGAAAAATCCACTAAGACTACTAAAACCTTTAAAACAAAAAATTAAGCAGTAACAATGTTGCAACATGAAATATAGAGCCAAATTAGGTCTATCCAATAGTACTAAGCACCTAACCCTAAGACTTAAGGTCAGCCCAAAAAACACAAAAAACAAAATTAAACAGCTATCTTTTAGAAATTAAAAAGGAGAAAAAGACCCCTTTAAACTTAAAATATGAAAAATGTCTTCAGGACATGAAATACAGAGAAAAAATAGGGCTATCCAATTGTAATAGCCACATACCAAAAGTCCCTATATTCACCCCATAAAATCAGAAAAACACATTTTTTATAAAATAATGTCATTTAAGAAATCCAAAAACAGTACCAAATAAACCAGTAAAGGCCCCTGCAAATATTGGAAGACCACAACAGGTAAATCCTTGACTAAATAGGCAAATTTTAAGTGTTTTAGTGAATTAAAGGAACCAATCTTGAGGTTGTTAATGAAATTAGTGCATAAAATGAGCTCAATGATTTTATAATTAAATTAGGACACTAAATAAGCACCTATTGACTATGTGTCAAAATTCAAACTTTCCTAAAAATGAAGCTATCAAACTTTCCTAAAAATGAAGCTATTCATATGGGAAAAATTCAGGCAGTTTGTGTTCAGTACACAGAAGCCATTTCTGGCAAAAAAAAAACACCAAATTTGAAAAGCGTTACTTTTATGCATTTGAATATCCAAATCAATGGTTCTAATCAAGAAAAATTGAT
>JASXTE010000015.1:15320000-15385000 GCA_030280995.1 Hemileia vastatrix
AAAAAATATGTGATATAAGAAAATATGTGATTTCATGTTGAGCTGGTGAAAGAAAACCAATGAGCCATCCAAAAAAAAGATATTCACCATAAATTCAAAAAAAAAAAATGAATATGAAACAAACCAAAATACAAAACCAAGTGAATAAAGTACACAAAGAGGACATTTGGAAAGTATGAAAACATAAAAATTAAAAATTAAAAGCGTTGCAAAGTGAAATGTTGGAGAGTAATTGGCATTATAATGGAGTGTATGCTGGTTGATTGAATGATTTGTGAATCAAGGGAGGGGAGTGCCGGTGGTGGTTCAGGATCCTCTTCTTCATAAAGATCATTCCACTCATCCTTTAAATCTGCTAGAATATTGTGGAGTATTACGCAAGTCAAGATCCAATGATTTGCAGTTTTGATCTCCAATTTTTTTTGAAATTGGATTCTGAGCTCCCAAAGACTAGAAAATCGTCCCTTTAAAATACCTATAGCATGTTCAATTCGTACTCTTGATTGTGCAAGGTGATAATTAAAGGCAGTTTTGGGGTCATTTTCTGAAGTTGCACCAGGGAAAGCAGGTATAATGTACTTTCCACTTGCATATGCTGAGTCTGCAAGGAGGTACTGAGATTCATCAAAGTATGAGTCAGGGGTTTGAGAAATCCTCATTCTTTGGAAGACGGAAGAGTCATGACATGATCCAGGGCAGCCACTATGAAAAGCAATATTATTTTTATTGACATCACATACAAGTTGAACGGCAATAGAGTATCTAGAAAGAAGATAAAAAGTTAGATTGTGAAAGATGAGAACTTGGAGGAGATTTTGAAGAAAACTTTTTTTGCAATCAAAATAATGGTTGCCATCATGAGCAGGCTTTTGACTCAAAGGGATGGTTGTGCCATCAACAAAACCTATACAGCCAGGGAAACTTTCAGCTTGCATTACTTGAGAGGATTCAAGTCGCTGTTCTGGAGTTGGCCAAGCAAGAGTTTGAGACTTGAGGGAAAGGATAGCAATCATACAGCGCTTGGTGTATAATATCATGGTACCATATCCTATGTTAAAGAGATTATCCAAACGTCTTACGGCAGCACCATTTCCATTTGAGCCAAAGCGACATAGAGCAACAGCAAGTTGGATGGCAGGATTACGCTGTTTGTTATGAGAATTGTTATGGAAGATAGGATGTTCAGAAATGAGTTGATAAAGTTTGAAGAAAGAATTGGGAGAAGTTCTAAAAAGTTGTGTGAAGTTTAAATGAGGAATGTTGAGAATGGAGGCCAGATCATATCGGGGATCATGATAAAGATTTGGCCCCCTGTTGATGATGTAACGCTTTTTGGAAAGAAAACACATATAAGCTAAAGCATCTTCCAAATCAGAGTCAGATTTATAGTAAAGAACTAAAAGAAAAGTGATAGCATTCATTGTTGAGTGAAGTAGCTTCCTAGTAGAGAGGTGCTTCATTGTTGCCGGTGGAAGGGTTAAGTGATGAGGGAAGTGGGAATTCACCGCCAAATGTGCAGTTGGGGTGTGTAGATAGAAAAAAAACTTAAGTGTTTGCCACCAAAATTAAGTAGCATAGCGTGAGGAAAGACTTAAGGATGGCATCAGCAATTATGAGTCATGTGACTTTCTTGCAAATCCATCATGGATGAGATGAGTTTGGGATCAGGAATTAGGAATGGAAATTGGGGTATAAGAGGCGGGATAATGCATTATCGTGGATTCCTTATCCACTAGCCCCAGGGCTAGTGGATAAGGATCTTCCGCAATTAATAATGTCTGATCCCTAATTGCGGATCCCTGAACATTGATACCCCCTAATATATAATATAAAATAAAAAATACAAAAATACAAAAATATAAAATAAAAAATAAAAAATAAAAAATACAAAAATATAAAAATTAAAAAATACAAAAATTAAAAATGTAAAAATAAAAAATAATGATAGAGAATAAAACATTAAGTAAATGAATTGCTATCAATTTGTTTACTTAATGAACAATTGTTAGCAATTGTTTGCTAAGTAATCGAATAATTAGCAATTTGATTACTTAATGAACGATTGTTAACAATTGTTCGTTAGGAAAAAGGGGGGGTAGAGGAGGAGGTAAGGGAGTGGGTGGGGGGAAGGGGGGTTTGAGGTGGCTAAAGAGAGGGGAAGGGGGGAGTCTTGAAGCACCTAAAAAGAGGGGAAGGGGGGTGATGAGGGACCTAAAGAGGGGGGAAAGGGGGGATTTGAGGCAGCTAAAAAGGGGGTATTGAGACAGGTAAAGAGAGGGAAAAAGGGGGCCTTGAGGATGATAAAGAGAGGTGAAGGAGAGAAAAAAAACCAAAAAATATTAGTTTACCCTAGAACAAAAATAAATGAAGCACTTACAAAAAAAAAAAAAAAAAAAAAACAAAAACAAAAAAAAAAAAAAAAAACAAAAAAAAGCAAAAAAAAAAAAAAAAAAAAAAATCATGATTAGCAAATAAAAAACCAAGAAAAAAGAAAAAAAAAATGACCTACCTAGTGAGTTGAGTTGAGAAAATAAATGCAACCAAAAAAAACTGAGGGATGTTTGAGGAGAGGTTGAAAAGGATATGAGTGATGAATGAAAAAAAAAATCACTGAAAAAATATGCGATATAAGAAAATATGCAATTTCATGTTGAGCTGGTGAAAGAAAACCAATGAGCCATCCAAAAAAAAGATATTCACCGTAAATTCAAAAAAAAAAAAATGAATATGCAACAAACCAAAATACAAAACCAAGTGAATAAAGTACACAAAGAGGACATTTGGAAAGTATGAAAACATAAAAATTAAAAATTAAAAGCATTGCAAAGTGAAATGTTGGAGAGTAATTGGCATTATAATGGAGTGTATGCTGGTTGATTGAATGATTTGTGAATCAAGGGAGGGGAGTGCCGGTGGTGGTTCAGGATCCTCTTCTTCATAAAGATCATTCCACTCATCCTTTAGATCAGCTAGAATATTGTGGAGTATTACGCAAGTCAAGATCCAATGATTTGCAGTTTTGATCTCCAATTTTTTTTGAAATTGGATTCTGAGCTCCCAAAGACTAGAAAATCGTCCCTTTAAAATACCTATAGCATGTTCAATTTGTACTCTTGATTGTGCAAGGTGATAATTAAAGGCAGTTTTGGGGTCATTTTCTGAAGTTGCACCACGGAAAGCAGGTATAATGTACTTTCCACTTGCATATGCTGAGTCTGCAAGGAGGTAGTGAGATTCGTCAAAGTATGAGTCAGGGGTTTGAGAAATCCTCATTCTTTGGAAGACGGAAGAGTCATGACATGATCCAGGGCAGCCACTATGAAAAGCAATATTTTTTTTATTGACATCACATACAAGTTGAACGGCAATAGAGTATCTAGAAAGAAGATAAAAAGTTAGATTGTGAAAGATGAGAACTTGGAGGAGATTTTGAAGAAAACTTTTTTTGCAATCAAAATAATGGTTGCCATCATGAGCAGGCTTTTGACTCAAAGGGATGGTTGTGCCATCAACAAAACCTATACAGCCAGGGAAACTTTCAGCTTGCATTACTTGAGAGGATTCAAGTCACTGTTCTGGAGTTGGCCAAGCAAGAGTTTGAGACTTGAGGGAAAGGATAGCAATCATACAGCGCTTGGTGTATAATATCATGGTACCATATCCTATGTTAAAGAGATTATCCAAACGTCTTACGGCAGCACCATTTCCATTTGAGCCAAAGCGACATAGAGCAACAGCAAGTTGGATGGCAGGATTACGCTGTTTGTTATGAGAATTGTTATGGAAGATAGGATGTTCAGAAATGAGTTGATAAAGTTTGAAGAAAGAATCGGGAGAAGTTCTAAAAAGTTGTGTGAAGTTTAAATGAGGAATGTTGAGAATGGAGGCCAGATCATATTGGGGATCATGATAAAGATTTGGCCCCCTGGTGATGATGTAACGCTTTTTGGAAAGAAAACACATATAAGCTAAAGCATCTTCCAAATCAGAGTCAGATTTATAGTAGAGAACTAAAAGTAAAGTGATGGCATTAATAGTGGAGTGAAGTAGCTGTCTAGTAGAGAGGTGTTTCATTGTTGCCAGTGGAAGGGTTATGTGATGAGGGAAGTGGGAATTCACCGCCAAATGTGCAGTTGGGGTGTGTAGATAGAAAAAAAACTTAAGTGTTTGCCACCAAAATTAAGTAGCATAGAATGAGGAAAGACTTAAGGATGGCATCAGCAATTATGAGTCATGTGACTTTCTTGCAAATCCATCATGGATGAGATGAGTTTGGGATCAGGAATTAGGAATGGAAATTGGGGTATAAGAGGCAGGATAATGCATTATCGTGGATTTCTTATCCACTAGCCCTGGGGCTAGTGGATAAGAATCTTCCACAATTAATAATGTCTGATCCTGGGAAAAAAAATTCCTGATCCCTAATTGCGGATCCCTGAACATTGATACCCCCTAATATAAATATAAAAAAAAATTAAAAAAGAAAAATCATTTAAAATAAAATAAAATAAATAATAATAATAATAATAATAATAATAATAATTTAATAAAAAGATAATGAGAAAACACAAGAAAAAAATTAAAAAAATTAAAAAAAAAAAAAAAAAATACAAAAAAAAAAAAAAAAAAAAAAAAAATATATATATATATATATATATAAAAGTAAAAAGTAAAAGTAAAAAGTAAAAGAGATTCATTTCTAACACTTCAACTCAAATGTTCTTACCTCAACGTTCCCCTCAACCTCAACACACTACTACTACTACTACAGCACTTGGTTGTTTCACCACAGGGCTTAACAATTACGTAACGATTGTGCAACAGTTACGAAATAATCGTTTTATGCACTGTACTTAAGACCTTTAAATACTTAAAACAATTGTAACATAACTGTTGCGTAATTGTTGCGACATTGCTGCGCCATAAGACGAAACGAATATTTACTGTAGTGACATCAACATCAACATTTACCATACTATTTTCCCTATCCTATCCAACTATACCATACCCTACCATATACCATACCACACAATATAACCTACCCTACTATATTACCATGCCACACCTCGAAACGTAATCTAATCTCAAACTCAAACCAAAATATCAAATTCATCACAACAAGATCTTTATCACAATCCTTGAAGCAACACACCCACACACACAGACACACACATTTTCCATTTCCACTATCATTTTTCCATCTCCATCTCTACTTTTATCTCTCCATCTCCATCCCACAAAGTGATATAAAAAAGGATAACAAGAGTAATTAACAAAAAAGAAAAACAAATCAAATCAAAAAATATTGGATTTTTTGCTCATACATATATATATGTATATATATATATATGACAAATGAGGAATGAAAAAAGAGAAAGGAAACAAACATAGATGATATTTTCTTTAATAATGTATTTATGTATGATGTATATATATCAACTTTATATTTATTTATCTTTTTTAAAAAAAGCAAAAAGCAAAAAAAAAAAAAAAAATCAATCAATCAATAAGATTCTATAAATAATCCATTATGTTATTTTTTTAATACTTTTTTTCTTTTCTTCCTCTCCCCTCTAATTCAAAACTTAGAAGACATGAAGAGCAACTTCTATCCGAACCCAACTCAACTCAATCGTACCACTCCCTTCAACCAATAGATTTTTTATTAGTAGCAGACTGCTTAGTCCTAGTCTTCGATGGATCAAATCCTATCGAAAGAGTCGGCTGTCCCCTCTTAGGAACAACTATATATTATGTATTTTTTTATAAAAAAGGATATTCCACAAGACCAAAATAAAAAAAACATCACTCAGCCAAAACTGACTCGAAAAAGAATCGATTTTCAAGACAGACAGACAGACAGGACACACCCACCAGTGATGACCGGGTCTAGCTCAGCAACATGACCATCAGTTTTTGTATCAACCACACAACTTGAGTGAATCAAAGAAGGTTGAGCTTCAACAGTGAGGCTACATGATACATCTTCTCCGGCGGTTTTAGAGACCACCGTCTCAATTTTTGGAATTGCGTTGCCATGCGGACTAGGGCTTGCGGTTGTAACAGTCGAAGCTCTTGATTCACCTTCGGTCGAAGATCGCTCAATCCCTCTATGATCTTCCGAAGACCCATTAGACGACGAAGTCGATTGATCTTCAGCTCCATTAGATGTCTGAGTTCGACTAGCCACATGCTTGAAACTCCACATTGCCCAATCACCTTTCTTCCTCACTAGATTCCGTTCTTGATCTACTTCTAAAAACGCACTGATACTCATGACGTGTCGTATCAGGGCGATATCTGTAGATAAGGATTTTATTCGATTGAAAGAAGCAATCACATCAATATTGACCCAGCCTTCTTCGTCCATCTAAAAAAGCCAAAAATAAATAAAAATAAATAAATAAATAAAGTTATACAAGTTATAAGTTTGTAAAATCATATCATGCCAAAAAAATAAAATAAAATAAAATTCTAACCTTAGATTTCAAAAATTGATCTTTGACCAAATTTTCGACACTGAAATAATATTCACACTGTCCTAGAACATAGTATTGAATAGAATCCAGGGTATTTTCATAAGTCATCATAGGTGGGGGACGGTTTTGATGATTAATATCGGGTTGAGCAACTTCACCACCACTAGAAAAGGGAACAGGATATTGACTTGGAGGATTGTTGAAAGAGGGATCAGTTGGAGGAACAGATTGAGGAGATAGCCAACTGGGATCTGCTGGTATCTGGGCCTGACCGTAAGATGGTTGGAGAACGGTTGATGTAGGAGTAGGAGTCTGATTGGTATCCATACTTGGTGGATGATAATAGTAATATGGATTCATGCCATAATAAGAGGCAGATGGGTCATAATAGCCATTAGACGGATATTCAAGAGGTCCAGGAGGTGTGAAAGGGCTAGGATGAGGAGGAGAATAGTATGCGGATGGGTTATGGGGATGAGCGTAACCATTCATCGCTGGAGAATATCCAGCACCCAAGATCCCACCCCCACCATTCATCGAACTAGCGGTAGTGGTGGTTAAGGAAGGCGATGCTGGGCAATCGGAAGCCATTGGGTTAAATGAAATAGGGGGTGTTGAAAATGGGTAATGATTGCGAGCTTGTTTGGAATAGCCATTCGGATGCTCATACACGTTATTGTGCTGAGGAGGTGGTGGTGGCGGTGGCGGTGGATAATGATGGTGAGGAAGATGGTGAGGATGATGATGGTTGGTGTTGTTGTTGTTGTTAAACCAATTATGATGATGTGGTTCTTCATGATAAGATAAACTTCCACCACTGGAAGTTGTGTATCTTCGGCCGGAGTGGCCAAGCTTTTTGTGCTTGTTTGAGGACATGGCTCCATTGTTAGAATGATAGTTTGAGTTAGATGATCGCCAAGAGTTTCGCATGGAATAGTTTTTGGAGCCATTTTGTGAAGACATGGTTGATTTTGTGGTGGTGGTGCTATTATTCTGGTTAAGTTTTTCAGGACCAGAGTCCACTTTGCTCATCGCTCCAGACTCCAGAGACTGATGTTGTTGAACATAATTTTTTGGCTCTTTGCTATCAACACTTTTACCACCATCGCCCAGCAGATTGCTGTTTGTTGGTCTTGGTCCCATACGGTCTTTTTCTCCCGACTTGCCATTATTGCTTGAGAAGGAATAGTTACTACCAGAATGAGCCTTGCTACGTGTCGAACGATGACCGGAATGAGAGCCATTCACCTTCCACGACTTGTTAGAGTTGGAGTTGGAGTTAGCACTTAAACTGTTTTGACAAGGTAAAGGACTGTTGGCACTGAGACCTGAAACAGGGGTAGATTGACTGGAAGTACATGTTGGAAGATTTGTTTCGTTGAAACCCATTTTAGAAACTTGACTTGATCCAGACTTGGAATTCGAACCTGACTGAGAGGTGTTGTCGGGGGCTTCAGAAGGATCAGGATGAGGAAGAGTATGACTGGTTGAAACCGAAGGAAGACAGTCGTTTGTGTTGTTACGGTCAACGTACGTCAACGCAGCCACACTAGGATTTGAAGAGGAAGGAACAGGTGTGACACCATCACTCGTCACTAATGGGTCATCGACCCACACATTTCCTTGAGGCGCATTGATATGATTAGGCGGGATAGGAGAGATCATTTCCGGATTCGGATAGCTTAGATCTGCTTTGGATGATTCAGAAGCGGCTGTACGCTCTGGTGCGGTGTCCAAAGATTTTTGTGGTTGAGAAGAACTGCTGCTGTCTTCTGGCTCAGGAGCAGGAGATGAACCGAGTAATGGCAAAGAACAGGCAGGTGGTGGTGAAGATGGTGCTGGTGGTGGTAGTAGTGGTTGGGGTGGTGGCGGCATTGTGAAAGTGAGAGGTAAGGGAAGTGAATGGGTGGGTCCGGCGCTGAGTTCCATTGTTGGAGGCTTAATGGTGGGTGATATTCGAGGAATGAAACCGGTCCTTCGAGGAGATGAAATAAGGGGTTGGACGGGCATAGGAGCTAAAGAAACAGAATGCCGAGTGGGAATTTCAGGAGCTAAATGCTGCTGTTGTGAGTAATATTCGGAGGGAGGATATCCCAAATTTGATGGGGGAGACTGATAATGCGGAAGGGCCAGTGAAGATACAGGATTGTAGGGATAGTGTGAAGCATGTTGAAAATCTTGACAACCATAAGGGGATACAGGGTAATTTGACCTGTAAAAGTAGATTACACACCTATATCAGCTGCCTGTTACCTCCACCCACCCCACCCAATATATATATATATATGAAAAAGATCAAAACACATACTTGGATAGATTGACATGTGCCATACTGGCTTCCAGTGATCCATCCAATGAGCTAGACGATAGTTTGAGTTGATCATTTTCAGGAATACCCTCGACGACCCTAGGAGAGATTTTATTAGAAGGGGATTTATGAAAAGTGGAACGATTGGAGGGAGAGTCTGAGGATTTATGAGAGGGAGGAAGATCACTAGGATGATGATTAGGAACAGAATGAGATCGGGAGACTTTAGGATTGTTGATCGGAGGACCAGTGTGGGGGCGAGAAGAGTGAGATGATTTATGAGGGTGAGAAAAGGCATGGTCTTTTTTAGATTGCCTGGAAGCGCGATGAGAAGCAGGATTATGAGTAGGAAGGGGGGCATTATGGGTAATATCGGCCTGGATGGGAAGCCACTTTGTTTTTTTGCCACCAGGCTTGATAGTGTTAGGAGAAGAGTCGATAGAAGAGCTGGGATGTTGTTTGATAACGGAGGGAGATTTGAGGGGTAAAGAAGGATGATGGGAAGACTCGTCGCTTGGAGCGGGCCATTCTGAAACGTCGGTTATGGAGGGATGAGAGAGAGCGGAAGAAGGAGGCAAAGGAGGAGGATGGAAGGTGTTTTGAGAGGGAAGGGAAGTAGGATGGAGAGGAGAGAGAACGGAAGGAAAATGAAGACTTGAGGGAGCGAATAGTTTTTCACGCTGCAGCTTACGAACATGCCAGACATTCGTGACGGAGGAAGACAAAGTGGGAGAGAGGGGACGATTTGACTGATTGGGGATGATTTTCGGATCAGATTGAGGATGAGAAGAGGATTTGAGGGCGAGGGACATCTGAGCAGCGATGGACGTAAAGAAAAGAAAGAAAGAAAGAGAAAGAACGAAAAATCCGAAAACGAGATCGGAGGTCAAGAGAAAGGAGCATAATGCATAGCCTATGCATAACCACGCTGGACATCGAAAGCGGAGATTAAGCATGATAGCAGGTAAAGGGGAATGTGAGATGAGTCAAAAAAACGATCCTATCAAGTCATAAAATATGAGATTTCACTGTTTATTGAACAGAAATAAGATCAGTTAAGTGCCTACAAGGAAAACTTGAAAAAGTACACTTATTTTTGATCTTGGATATTGAAAATATCTTAAATACAAAATCACTTAAAGCCCTTGGTAATTATCATCATGTCATCATTGTCTTTATCAATATCCACTGAAACAATTCAAAGCAGAAAATCCTTCGAAATCATCCCTTTTTCTCACAAAATTTCTTAAATGAGTTATTAAAGATCACAACAAAACAAAACTCAGAATTGAGTATTTATATTAGAGTCCTCAGAGCCTATTTATACTATCTTTTTATTTTTTTTATTTAAATAGATCATATCAATCTTAAAAGATACCATTGAGAAAAATAAAATTTGAATATATATGAAGTGGCAAATAAAAATAAAATGAGTGTTTTCTAACAATAATAACCACAGTAAATCTGAGGGGCGGAGGTATGGCTAGCAATCCAATCGCTTTAAAAAATTGTTGAGAAGACTTTGGGAAGCTGTTAGGGGACCATATTTACACATATTGAAATGGGATTTTGTCAGATATTGGACCCTGGCTGGTCCTTACTTAATCCCACCTTAATCAGAGCTTTGACCAATAGTTGAACTCATTTTTGGCAAAATGCATATTTAATATTATATGTCCAATACTGAAACTTTTCTCATGCATAATGCATATTTAACTTGCATGAATGATACATATTCTATATCTATGCATCATATATATTCAATATTGATATATAATGTATATTCAATTATTCTGTTCAATGTAAATTTGAGATGGACAAAAATAATATATTTAATATGGAAATATCATGGCATTATCCTGTATCCATTCTTCAATTAAAAGGCCTCAGAATATGTCAAACATTAGTAGTTTAATGGTAAGGAAGTATTCATTGCATTTTAATGATACAAAGAAGAGCATTATCTAGTACACTCATGGTAAATATCATATTTTCTTTCACTTAAAAATATATATTGATAGAGGAAGTGTCAGGCTGAGGTCAAGTACAGAGACATGAACTAGCTTGAATGGTCAGTTGTCTAGAAGATTTTAATGGTCCTATATGGATACTGTAGTACAAATCCAATAAGTATTAAAATTTAAATCAATATAAGGGTCTCAATAATTTTAATCTCACTAATTATATATGGCTTACAATCTTATAGTTGGTAGAAAAATAGATTTAATAAATTCAGATACTATTCAATGACTTTAAAAGTACTATCAATATGTATTGTAATTGTATTGGTTATATGTTTTAATTGTAATGATAAAGAATGTAGAAAATAAGACCAAAAACCCCCTCCTTTAATACCCAATAATTCCTCCAATGAACCCTTTGATTTACAAGCCCTATACACAGATAATGACACCTTCATTCTAGCTAATACAACTTTCCAAAAACATAAAGAGTGGCCAATAACATAACTAGAATGATATCACCTGCCAAAATTCTGTAGTAATAGGGATAATCCATCAAAAATAAAGAATAAGCAAAAAAGAGAGTATATGCATGTTATACATCAACATAAAAGACTAAAGAGGGAAAATTAAGATTAATAAGAGCTAAAAAATAAGGGGGATTCACAGTAGAAATGTTGGGGCTAATCATGACATTATACTACATGAAATCCCCATTCAAAAATAACTAAAATTGGCTGAGAAACCACTTAAAAACCCCACAAAAGGGCGTGAGATGTGGGGTAACTACATGCAGTCCTTGGCAGGTGCTTGCAAGGTGTGGTCTTCCAACATTGGCAGAGGCCTTTGTTGGTCTGTTTGGCATTGTTATGATATGTCTTAAATGACATTGTTTAATAATTGGGTGTTTTTCTGGATTTATTCAGCAAATATTGCAACTGTGGGGATGGGGGCACTACCAATGGATAGCCCGGGGTTTTATCTATATTTTATGTCTTGTTGACATTTTTCATATTTTAAGTATTAAGGGGTCATTTCCTCATTTTTTATTTAAAAAGATAGCTGTTTAATTTTGTTTTTCCTGTTTTAAGGGCTAACCTTAAGTCTTAGGGTTAAGTGCTTAGTACTGTTAGAATGAGCTAATTTTTCTCTACATTTTAGGTCTCAATGTTGTTATAGTCTAATTATGTGTTTTAAAGGTTTTAGTAGTTGTAGTAGATGTTTCTAAGTATTTTGGGCTTTTTTGGAGGTTTTTGGTGATTTTCTGACTTCAGGGAGGTCTGGCTGCTTCTAGGAGGGCCGCCTGCCTTGGTGCTAAAAGGCAGGGAAGTGTTTCTAGAGGGGTTTTATGCAATTTGGCGCTCAAGAATGCCAAATTCATTGGTGTGCATGGGCTCTTAGATAGTGGTCTGTGTGTACATAGTGAATAAGACAGTTTGGTGAAACTTTAATTATCATACAACCATCCAGAGGTGATATCCTTGCTCCTCACTCAGTTTTCACTGTTTTCTGGCCACAATTGGCTGTGTTTGTTGCAAGGTTAGTTTTTCATTTAACTCAACTTTGGCAACTGTTTTCTCTGGTGTAGCTTTGTAACCTGCATCAAGTATTATTGCTGTTATCTGTGCAACAAGTGCACAGTGTTTGGTTTTCTGGTGTGGATTTTTTTGCATTTCAGGTTCTCTTTGGTCTGTAGTCTATCTAGGCTACTGTCTTGACTTGTAAAGCAGTCAAGAAGTGTTTTGGAAGGGGTATAGTAACAGTCTCTAATTTGCTGTAGCAAATAAATCTCACCTGGTATTTTCTCAAAGGGACAGGGGTTTTTCTCTCCAGTTTTACTCCAACTCCCTTGGTTAAGGCCTATAGCTAGTACTGCAGGATTGTCTACATTTCTGGTGCCCAATGTGGGGTGAGGATTTGCTAGATTTTGGAATCTCTTCTTTTGTGGACTCTTTGTGGACTTTGGATTTTTGGTCCTGTATCTCTCTGCAGTTTATCTAGGGGGTCTTCTCTCTAGTTGTATTTGGTCCCTCCTAGGTCTCTGAAGGCTATTGGGGGGACTTTGGCCATCTGTGGTGGAAAGTTGGGGAGGTGTAATTGGAAATAGTTAGGATGGTCAGGATCAAGTCATGGAAAGGGCAAGTTTGCTTTGGAGAGGAGGCAAGGTTATTTTTGGAGATCTTTGAAGCTGCTGCTAATGTGGATGGAGCTTCTGATTTGGATAGGGTGAAGCAGGTGATCTTCTTCATTGATGATAGAGAGGTGGTGAAGGAAGTGCTTAGGATGGAGGGATATAGGAGCCAGGATTGGGGAAAGTTAAAGATGAAAATGATCAAGAGGTGGCCCACTGTGTTTTCAATGGATGATCTTTATGGAATTGCTAGGAAATGGGAAATGGATGGTGGTTTAACTTCTCTGGTTCAGTATGGTAAATTTATGGAGGAATTTGAAGAAGTTATGGACTATCTGGATTATAATGGTATGTCCTCTCATGAAATGGAGGCCAAGAGTTTATTTTGGAGTGCCATGGGTCTGGAGGTCAAAAAGGAGGTTCAGGGATTTCTATTAAAGGCTGAGCTGATGAAGACACTTCTGAATGGAGAAAGTAGGATTCCTGCTATAGATGTTTTGAAGAAGGCTATTCTGGGGCATCTTGAAAACCTTGTTTCTAAAGAGGTGAAACCTGAAAATGAAAATTTAATGGATGGAAAGGTTCAGGAAGAAGTGGCAGAAAATTCAGCTACAGTGGAAATTTTGGAATCACCCACTTTGGGAGATGATGATGTTTGTGATGTTTCAGAAATTTTTATTTCTTTAACAGATGATGTCAATAGATCTCAAGAATGTGCTTCAATTGATGTTTTGGATATGTACACACTGGATGATCAGTGTACTTTTTCAAAGGTGGATGAGCTCTGTGGGAAGGAAAAATTGGATGTTCATGATGATATGGTTTCTTCATGTTTTGATAATGGATTTTTGGATGAAGATGTTTCTTTAAGATCTGTTGATGGCCTGAAAGAGTCTGTGTTGGATCTATTTCTCTTAGAGGAGGATTATTTTCTGGGTGCTCATTTAAGTTCAGAAGATGAATGCTTGGAGGAGGATGTTAATTTTGATGTTATGGACTCTATTCTGGAGGATCTTTTGGATTTTAAGAGTAATTCTGAACTTAATGATTTGAAGCCTCATGAAAAAGATTCTCAGTTTCTTCTTTCAAGTTCAGAGGATGGAAGAAGTGGTGACAATCTCTCTATAGAAAGTTTGGATCTTCAGAATGATTATGTTCTGGATGTATGTTTGTTTGAGGAATATAATTCCAATCTGGTTCCCTCAAGATCAGAAGATGGTTCCTTGGGGGAAGATGATTCTTTTAGTGTTCTGGGTCCTATTTTTGAGGAATTTTTGAAACTTCAGAATAATTTTGTGATGGATGACTTGGAGTTAGAGTCAGTAGATTCTCAGCTGCTTCACTCAAATGGAGAAGGTTTCTGTAGGGTGGAGGGGGAAATTATTGGTAATTTGAATTTCCCTTACATGGAAGAGGTCATTTTGGATTCTCATTGTAGAGAAATTAAAGATGTGGTTGCTGCTCCTTCAATCTCAAAGGATGCAGAGTTGTTGGAAACTGGGATTGAAATTGTTGGTAAAGTCAGCGTATGGAGAAAGATGGAAGATTTTTATGGAGGTCTGATGATGGGATATCAGAATTGGAAGAGGGGCTTAGCATTTTTTAGCCCTAGGGGAAAACTTATTGGTTTCAACCTGGGGATTTCAAGAATCTGATTTCTTCCAAAATGAGGATTAACTACTTAATTTGTTTTGCATTTGTTTAATTTGGTCTCTGCGTATTTGGTCAGGATTTTTTTGTTTTGTCCAATTCTTATCAGTCTCTCTGGTTCAATTCTCTATATATAAAATAAAAAAAAAATTTTAGTATAATGAAGATAGAAGAAAAGAAAGATTCAAGGGAAGATGGATATTTAATTTAAAAGAAAATGAAGATAAAAATGATGATCATTGGTTTTATCTAGCCTCCAGCATGAGGTTAAACTGCACAAAATTTTGAAGAAAGAAGATCAGCAAGATCAATTCTTGGGCCTCCAGCATGAAGTTAAACTGCCCAACATTTTGAAGAAAGAAGATCAGCAAGATCAATTTTTAGGCCTCCTGCATGAGGATAAACTGCACAGTTTTAGAAGATGTGATTCAGAAGATGAATCAAGATTTGAAGATTTGGAAGATGGAAGTGAAAATGAAGATGTGAAATTGCAGAAAAGTTTTTGGAGTGATGAGATTGGGGTCTAAAAGTAAGTCCTCTGAATTGTGCACTGCTAGGGTTTCTTCTACACCTTTCAAAAACATTACCTTGGCCACACATGTGAGCAATGGGGAAACCCTTGGTTTTTGTTCCAGCTCTTGTGGTGAAGAGTTCCTGAAGATCCCTCAAGTTGAAGGCTGAGCTGAAAAGTATAAGAAGGTAGTGCAGAATATTAGGCCTGTCAATGAGCCTATGCCTGTAGGTTTGAATTCTCCTTTGAAGAGAACTCCTTTGTCAAGAGATCTGTACTGTACTCCTCTGGTGTAGAATCCTGCTGATTTTGTGGAAACTGCTTGGGTGACTGTGGAAAAGTTGAAAGTTGTTAATTTTGGTCCTGATTGGGTGGCTGTCTGATGTGGAAAAAAAGTTGTTGTTGCAAGTTATTGTGCTGAGGGAGAAAGCGGTGGCATTTGTTGAAAAGGAAAGGGGTGTGTTGAAACACTCTTATGGGGAACCTTACTTGATTCCTGTGGTGTGTCATGAACCTTGGCAAATTAAACCTATTCCAATTCTGGCTGCTATTAGGGATGATTTTGTAGAGATTGTTAGGGAAAGAGTCAGGACTGGGTTATACAAACAATCAACTTCTGGTTACTCAAGTCCAGTTTTCTGTGTTAAGAAGCAGAATGGGAAATTGAGGGTGGTGCATGATCTTAGGGCCTTGAATAGAGTCACTATCAAGGATGCCAGAATGCCGCCAAGTGCGGAGGAGTTTGTGCAATCTTTTTCTGGAAGGGTGTGTTATGGTTTGTGTGATATTATGAGTGGTTATGATGAAAGGGAGCTTCACACCAATTCACAGCCACTTACAACGTTTGAGAGTCCATTGGGAAGATTTAAGATCACTAGGTTGCCTCAAGGAGCAACTAATTTAGTAGTGGTATATCAAGCACAAATGGCTTGGATTTTACAGGATGAAGTTCGTACTCATGCTGGTATTTTAATTGATGATGGTGGAATCAAAGGACCCTCCACTGATTATAGAAATGCGGTGCTGAAGGAGAACCCTTGTATAAGGAGATTTGGTTGGGAATATGCAATTACTCTAGAAAGAGTATTGTTTAGGATTGAAGAGGCTGGTTTTACCATTTCTGGGTCAAAGTTTTGTTGTTGTGTTCCTGCTTTGGAAATTCTGGGTCATGTTGTATGTAAGGAGGGAAGGATTAAGGCAAAGAAGAAGGTCAATAAAATTCAGTCATGACCAAGGCCTAAAAATACTACTGAAGTCAGGGGATTTGTGAGGGTTTGTGTGTATGTCAGGATTTTATTAAAGATTTTTCTTTGTTGCTTTAACCTTTAAGAAGGTTGACCAGGAAAGATGCAGAGTGGAAATGGTTTGACAAGTGTGAAGAGGCTTTTCAGAAGTTGAAGAAAGTGGTAGGTGAAGATATTATTCTTCATAAGTTGGATTATGGAGTGGGAGCTAGAAAAATTTATCTGGAAGTGGATTCAAGTTATATTGCTGCTGATGATGTGTTGTCTCAGGAAGATAATACTGGGAGGGTCAAGCCAGTAAGGTATGAGTCTGTGGTATTTAATGAGATTGAATCTAGATATTCTCAACCTAAGTTAGAATTTTGTGGTGTAGCAAAAATTCTAAAGAAGCTGCAAACTGTTTTGTGGGGGAAGAATTTTGAGCTTCAGGTGGATGAAAAATCTCCGGATCAGATGATCAATACACCTAGTCTTCCAAATGCTCCAATGACTAGGTGGGTGGCATTTATTCAGCATTTCTCTTTTGACCTGGTACACAAACCTGTGAAAAATTTTACAATGCCAAATGGATTATCAAGGAGACCATCCACCAATGAAGATTCAGACTCTGAAGAATTTGATGAAGATGTCCCAGTGGTTAGAGCCAGCACAAAGGGTGCTGAAGATTTTTCTCTCCTCCCCCATGAGGCTAAACTGGATGATTTTTCTCTCCTCCACCAAGAGGTTAAATTGGATGGTTCTGATCTTGATTCTGGTGATCAGGATGTTTATTTTGATGAAGATGGGGCTGTTGTTTGGGATGGCTCAAAATTTGAAAATGGTGTTTTTGTTGGTGAACTGAATTTTTTTAAGATTTAGTGGAAGGAAAAGAATGTACCAAAGTTTAGGAATTGGTGTCCTGGATGGGCTGGTGGTGTTTCTCATGTGTACACTGGAAATTTTGATGACAGGGTTGTACCCTTGTATGTTGTTTTTTTGGATTTTGAAGATGAAACCTGGGTTCACACTGGGTTTTATTTTATTATGGTTGAATATCTGTTAACCTTGGAAAGGCCAGATATGTGTGATGATGATACTTGGGTGGCAATCAAGAAGAAGAGTTCTGGCTTGTATGTGTCAGGAAGGAGGTTGATGAGGAGGAGAAATCAAAATTTTCAAGTAGTGGTGACTCAGAAGAAGGGTCAAGAGTTGGTATTAAAGTCTTTGCATGAAGAACTTGGTCATAGAGGCTTTGTGTAAACTTATAGAAGAGTAGCAGATAGATTTTGGTGGCCAGGTATGAAGTTGGCTGTGCAGGGTTGGGTTCAATCTTGTGAAGAATGTCAAAGAAGAAGTCACTTGAAACCTAAAGAGGTTGGCCATGGTACTGGTGAAAAAACTGTGTTTGAAAGAGTTAGTTTGGATGCTGTCCATATCAAAGAGGGCAGGTATAATTACTTGATTGTTGCCAGGGATGATTTTTTGTCTTGTTGGGTTGAGGTGGTGCCTCTGGTTAATTTGACTGCAAAAAATGTGGCAGAATTTTTGAAGAAGGAACGGGTGATTAGGTATGGGTTGATGAAGTTGGTGACTGTTGATGGTGGGCCAGAGTTTGGAGCTGAATTTAAAGAAGCTGTGGCAAGTATTGGTTCTAAGGTCAGAGTGGCTACACCTTATTATCCTGAAGCTGAATGCATGGTTGAAAGAGGTCATCAATTTATCAAGAATGCTTTGGTAAAAATGTGTTTAGATAGTGCTGAAAAATGGAGGAATTATTTACCCTTGGTGTTATTTGCTGATAGAGTCACTGTGAAAAGGACAACTGGCTATTCCCCTTATGAATTAATTTTTGGGCAGAAAGCTGTTTTACCAGTGGATTTGGAAGCTGTCTCTTATCTTGGAATTGATTGGGGTGATGTGTGCTCAACCAAAGATTTGCTCTGTGCCAGGATGCAACAGTTGAAATGTAGAGAGGAATGTCAAGAGAAGGCATACTATAGAATGATAAAGATAGGAAATCAATCAGTCAGATACTGGGACAAGAAGTTGGTTCATAGACTCAGAAATCCCTTGAAACCTGGTTGTTTGGTTTTGGTGTATAATAGAAATTTGGAGAGTCAGTGGGGAGAAATATTTTCTGACAGATGGAACAGACCTTACAGAGTCAGATCTCAGGTTTCTGGAGGTTCTTATGCTTTGGAGGAGTTAGATAGTGCAGTCTTAAAGAAGAGTGTGGCTGCTGACAAGGTGAAGAGATTTTACCCTAGAGGCACTAGAAGTGAAGAAGATTTACTCTGCAATGAGGATAAACTATGGACCATCTTTTAAATTTTGGATTTTGGTGATGCTGTGCATCTGTTTTGTTGGAAACTTTTTTTGTTGTTGGAAGGTACCCATGGGTGGGGCTTCTAGATTTTGTTTTGGCAAGTGTGGGGGTAACTGATGGGCTGGCTGCTCTATCAACAGTTACCCCAGATTGTCTGCTTCCAACCCCTTCTCTTAATTTGGCTGAATCCTAGTATTGGCTTTCTTCACAGGTTTAGTCCTCTATGACTTTAAACTGGAAATTCTTTTGGTCTTCAAGTGCTGGATTCTTCACTCGTATGGGTTTTGGTTAATTGTGTTGGATTTTATGTTTTTTTTAGAAGGTAACCAGGGGGGCATCTATATTTCTATTTTGTCAAGTGTGGGGGTGACTGATGAGCTGGATTCTCTGTAGAACAGTTACCCCATAATGTCTGTTTCAATATTTTGTTTGTCCTAGTTGAATCCTAGTCCTGGTTTTTGTTATTCAGGTTTCAAGTCCACTATGACTTTAAACTGGCTTACTGGCTTGGTACTGGCTTCTTTCCTCTATTTGCTTTGGTGGGGGATCACTCGTGGTCTCCCATCATTTTTACTTATTGGAGGGAGCCCACCCTGTGATCATTTCCTTGGACTGGACTTTCTATGGAGCCGGACTTTTTCTTTTTCTTTTCTTTAATTTTTGTGTATATGGTTGTGTTAAATAGTAGTTTTAGATTATTTTCTTTTTTTCTCTTTTTCTCTTTTAATTTTTTATGGGGGTTATTAGGATATAAAGAGGGAAAATCACAAAATTATATTATATGGTGTCACCACATCAGGGTCACCTGGATGTGGGAAAGCATTGTTTGGGGAAAGGCTAATCAATTGGCTGGGCAACGCTATTTTCTTTTTTTTATCTCTATCTCATTTTTTATTATATTCTTTGATTTCTATTTATCTCATCTTTTCTTTATTGATATGAATTTTCTTAATTTATTTTTTATCTCAATTCATTTAAAAGTTATTTTAAGGTGTGTCCACATCAAGGTGCACTTGGATGTGGGTAAGGTATCAGGGGATCAGCTCATCAATTGGCTGGGGGATACAATTTGTAATTATTAATTATTTCATCTTATTATTATTCATTTCATTTTAATTTCTCAGCTCTTATATTTTTTTGGGTAATTATATTTAATAATTTTCAAGTTTTTTTTAGTATGTTAGTAGTTTAAATAAAAATATAAAAAAATAAAAATAAAATAAAAATAAATATAAATATAAATATAAAAATAAAATAAAAGAAAAATAAAAATAAAAATAAAAATAAAAATAAAAATAAAATAAAAATAAAAATAAAAATAAAATAAAAATAGAAAAAAATAAAAAATAAAATAAAAATAAAATAATAATAAAATAAAAATAAAATAATAATAAAATAAAAATAAAATAAAAATAAAATAAAAATAAAATAAAAATAAAATAAAAATAAAATAAAAATAAAATAAAAATAAAAATAAAATAAAAATAAAATAAAAATAAAATAAAAATAAAATAAAAATAAAATAAAAATAAAATAAAAATAAAATAAAAATAAAATAAAAATAAAATAAAAATAAAATAAAATAAAATAAAAATAAAATAAAAATAAAATAAAAATAAAATAAAAATAAAATAAAATAAAAATAAAATAAAATAAAAATAAAATAAAAATAAAATAAAAATAAAATAAAAATAAAATAAAAATAAAATAAAAATAAAATAAAAATAAAATAAAATAAAATAAAAATAAAATAAAAATAAAATAAGAATAAAATAAAAATAAAATAAGAATAAAATAAAAATAAAATAAAAATAAAATAAAATAAAATAAAAATAAAATAAAAATAAAATAAGAATAAAATAAAAATAAAATAAGAATAAAATAAAAATAAAAATAAAAATAAAAATAAAAATAAAAATAAAATAAAATAGAAATAAAATAAAAATAAAACAAAAATAAAATAAAAATAAAATAAAATAAAAATAAAATAAAAATAAAATAAAAATAAAATAAAAATAAAATAAAAATAAAATAAAAATAAAATAAGAATAAAATAAAAATAAAATAAGAATAAAATAAAAATAAAAATAAAAATAAAAATAAAAATAAAAATAAAATAAAAATAAAATAAAAATAAAATAAAAATAAAATAAAAATAAAATAAAAATAAAATAAAAATAAAATAAAAATAAAATAAAAATAAAATAAAAATAAAATAAAAATAAAATAAAAATAAAATAAAAATAAAATAAAAATAAAATAAAAATGAAATAAAAATAAAATAAAAATAAAATAAAATAAAATAAAAATAAAAATAAAAATAAAAATAAAAATAAAAATAAAAATAAAAATAAAATAAAATAAAAATAAAAATAAAATAAAAATGAAAATAACAATAAAAATAAAAATAAAATAAAAATAATAATAAAAATAAAAATAAAATAAAAATAAAATAAAAATAAAAATTAAATAAAAATAAAATAAAAATAAAACAAAAATAAAACAAAAATAAAACAAAAATAAAATAAAAATAAAATAAAATAAAATAAAAAAATAAAAAAAATAAAAGTAAAAATAAAACAAATTTATATATATATATATCTGCTAATTGTTATTGGTCTTTCTAGTTGGTGAATTATTAATTTCTTTTTTTATTTTAATGTCTGGAAGAAGAAGCCTCTGGCGGTTGGTCCAGATTATGGTGGGGTTTTTGCTTTTTGTTAGGATTGGAAGAAGAACTGTGTTCTTTGTGGTTTAGGTGTCTGGAAAGATTATATGGATTTTAGTGGTCAGGAACCAGGTTAGAAGGTAATCTTTGGGAAGAAGTGTAAGAATCAGGGATAGAGTGTTGGAAGGTGTGCTTGATAGTTCTAGACATCTTCCAGTGGTCATCAAGGATCTGTTTCCTCAAATTCTTTTCAAATTCATTCAAAGGACCATGAAGAGCAAAGGCCTTAAGCATGTTAGAACACATCATGCTTAGGTGTTGTTTCATGTTGGCATAATCCAGTGTTAAGGTAGTTTCTAAAGTTTGGCCAATCCCAATTTTAGTTTCAGAAGGCGGGGTTCAAACCAAAAAGAAGCATTGGATCAGTAATTGTTCTCTGTTAAATAATTGGATTTATTAATTTGGTACTTACAGATTGGGAGCTCTTCAAATTTGTATGCAGCCAGAATCTGGACTGTTAAAGAATGTTGAATGGATGTTGAAGAAGGATCAACCAGATGGAGGTATGGACTCTCATGATCATTCTCTAAATGGAGTTGAGAAGAAGGACTAGAAGAAGGAGGTTCCTGTGGCTTTTGTGGAGCAGCAGGTTGGCTGTTGTTGTTGTTGTTGTTGTTTATATTATTGCTTGGCACAGGTGGGTTAGATACTGGCAGAGGAGTGCCAGGTTGGTTGAAGGAAGGACCAAGGGAAGGTGACCTGGAAGCTGATTGTGATCTGCTAGATGAAGATCTAGAAGAAAGGGAACTATCAGAGGAATAATTGGTGTCCAGAGGAGAGGTGAAGTTAGTTCGTCTTGGTGGAACAGGAGATTTTTGTTTGGGAGCAGTGTTACATGCTCTAGTGTTTTCAGGAGGTCCTCTGGCAGGCCTTCTAGAGATTTTGGAACTTTTGGTGTTGTCTGATGAAAGATTTTTGTGTGTACGCATTTCTCTGGGAGTACTAAAAAGTTGTTGTGTAGAGTTGTTGGTGTTTAATGGTGGATTTTGGCTGTTATCTGGCTGAATTTGGGAGTTTTGAGCCTGATTTTCGCTTTTGGGCAACACAGGCGGGCCTCCTGGACGCAGTCTAGAAGCCGGGGAGCTTATTTTGAAGCTTTTTTGGCTAAATTTTCTGAGGTAAAAGCAGATTCTTGAGAAGATAAATCAGGTCTTTTAGGGAGTGTTTTGAGAATAGAACGGCATGATCTTCTGGAAGGAGTGGAAGATAAAGAAGAGGAAGCAGATCTAAGTTCTGGCGACCTGGTAGGAGATCTGGAAATATATTCATGAGAAGGTGAAGGCAGAGGTATTGGATAGTTGGGGTCTCTGTCACATCTTTTTTTTAGAGTTACAAGAATCACAGGCTCTGTTATAGAATTTGGCCTGAGGAGTAGGAAGAGTGAAAGTACAAGGGCTGCACATGTGGATTCTCTGTTTACAAGAATAGTCTTTTGGAGCAGTGAAGCAAGGAAGGTCTAATGGGTCAAACTCTGGGGATTCAGCCATGATCTGTGAAGGAACAACAATAAAAAGAAAAGAGATGAAATAAAATTTTATCAGTGATGGTGGATGATGAAGGGAGAGTGGAAGTTCAGCAGGTGGGCTGCGGAGCATTGTGCATGGAGCTGGCTCTACCCTTTTATACAAAATGTGTTTTAGTCCATCAAGACTTTAAACTGAACAGTGTGGAAGTCTGTCAAGACTTTAAACTGAGCACTGTGGTCAGTCCATAAAGACTTTAAACTGAAAAATGGTATAGTCCCCCAAGACTATAAACTGAGGATGGTTTGATGGTTGAATCCTTCAGGACTATAAACTGATAATGTGATGTTGGTGTAATTCTGGCAGAGGGAATCCAAAGGGGGAGTCTCTAAATTTAGTTAAGGCAAGTGTGGGGGCAACTGATGAGCTGGTTGCTCTGTAGAACAGTTATCCCAGATTGTTAGTTTACTTTCTTTGGTTTTTAATGGTTTTATCTCTGGTTCTGTCATTATGATTTAGTTTTTAAGTCCCCCAAGACTATAAACTGAGGATTTTTGAGTCCCCCAAGACTATAAAATGAGGGCTGTTAGTCTCCCAAGACTTAAAACTGAGGATGAGTCTCCCAAGACTGTAAACTGAGGAAATTTTTTATTTTTTATTTCTAAATCAAGAATTTCAGGCAAGAATCAATTACAGAAGAGAATCAAGAGATGAAACAAAGTGTTCAGAATTAGTCTTGAACTGGTGTATGAGGTGTCTTCTTTTCTCAATATCCTGTGGATCTTTGGCAGGAGTGGATTGGAAGTAGTTTAGAATGAGATGTTTTTGTTGAGAAGAGTGTTGTTGGAATTTGTACTTGATGGTGGGCAATTGATTGGGTGGTGGTGTTTCAATGGTTCCCCCATTGTCATCATCACTGTCTGGATGGGAATGAACTGGAAATTCATCAGCTTAAATTTCAGTATGGAGAAGCAATGTTTTTACCATCAGAAGGACCAGGTATGGTAGAGCTAGTTGTTTTAGTGGTGTTGGAACTTATTTTTGAAGGGCCTAACTTGTTGATTAATCTGGGTATCAAGATGGAAGGCCTAGATCTTTTGGTTTTGCTGGAAGATTGACCAAGTTGAGGGGGAGGTGAATCTGTTTCAGATGATAATAGACCAGGTCTGGAGCCAGATTTCTTTCTGGAATATCAGGAGTCACAAGCAGTTCAGTATGGATGGATCGGTGGTGTTATGGTACAGATGAGGTTATGGTCAATAAAGTATTGAGAGGAACCCATTTCAGAGATGGGTTTTAAAAAATGTGTGAACATGGTGGTTTTGGTGAAGTAGAATGCGGAAATTCTCAATTGGAGGGAGCATGTTGTCTTTCAACATTGGAAGAGGCCTTTTTTTGTCTATTTGGCATTGTTTTGATATGTCTTAAATGACATTGTTTAATAATTGGGTGTTTTTCTGGATTTATTCAGCAAATATTGGGACTGTGAGGATGTGGGTAATACCATTGGATAGCCCTGGGTTTTCTCTATATTTTATGTCTTAATGACATTTTTCATATTTTAAGTATTAAGGGGTCATTTCCTCATGTTTTATTTGAAAAGATAGCTGTTTAATTTTGTTTTTTGTGTTTTAAAGGCTAACCTTAAGTCTTAGGGTTAAGTGCTTAGTACCTTTAGAATGAGCTAATTTTTCTCTGCATTTCATGTCAAAATGTTGTTATAGTCTTGTTGAACTAGGAAAAGCAAACCTCACGCTTATCCACTTTTCACATTCAAAAGATACTAAAAGTAAATCTAATATTTGTTCTATTCAACATAATAATGAAACCAAAAGTTCAAGAAAAGCAGAATCAATTATACTCACAAAAGAAAGGAACAACATTAGGAAAAGAAAGTGCTACGAGCAAATGGCTTTTGAGAATGAGGAAAAGCTACAAAAGATAGAAGGAAGAAAGACAAAGACAAATAAAAGGCATTGTACACAAAAGGCAATTTGGGTCATGGAATGTTATGAACGACGGATTGGGGGACACACGCATCAATGGATAGGGTATCTGTATAAATAGCCCCCCTCTTGTATCTTAGTTTTAATTAGTTAGAGAATTAGAAATATATATATTCACTTTAATATTCTAAAATTCATTCTTATTTAAATACATTATCAGTACCATCCTTGGTAACTGACCCTAGAATAGCTCATTAAAAATGAATGATAATCAAAGTAGTAACATTAGTAAAAGATATGTATTAAAATCTCACAACTATGTTTCTTGGTCCACCATGATGAAGGCCGAATTTGATAATCTAGGTCTTCTTGGAACAGTTAAAAGCGAAACCAAAACATTTGGCAATGAAAAGAACAGGAAGATCTACCACTTAATTATAAGGCACTTAGACGAAGAACACCTGGCCATTGCCAGTAACAAGATGCTAGATCATGAAGGAGAAGGGATAAAGCTGTGGAATTTGTTTAAGTCAAAATATGCTGGAGATAATGCTCATCATCAGATTTTAGCATTAGGAAACCTTATAGACATATAGTACAAGAACACTGCAGACTTTGTCAAAGACATTAGGGCCGCCATCTTCAGATTAAGAGCCACTGGAATCAAATTCGATAACAAAATAGTATCTCTGCTTGTCCTTAGAAAGCTACCAAAGGAGTTTAACTCCCTAGTTCGTATCATGACCACCGATGCAGAGATTCCCAAAGTAGAGGATATCCTAAAGAATCTAAAAAAAGACAAACTCCAATTCAAGACTAGGAAAGAAGAAAATGTGGCACTAATAACAAACAAGAAAATGATGAAATGCTACAATTGCGGAAACTTTAGACACTCTGCAAGAGAGTGTAGAAAGATTTGGTCAAACTATAAATTTGCTCCACCTAAGAATGTGTCAACAGCTAATTATGACAAAGAAGAAAATAATGTAGCATTTACTACATGGGTCAGATCAGAAAATAAAAGAGGGAACAGCGAGAGTCCTGATGACAGCAGTTCAAATAGTAGATTGAAAAGAACATGTATTGATCTAACCAGTGAAGATGATGAGAGTAGAATCTTTGCTGAAGAAACGTTTTCTAATTATGAAGACAACCCATATGACAGTGATGTGGGAAGCCCCAAATTTAATGTATGTACTAATAGTCATATTAAGTTTGCAGGTATTAGTACATTAGTAGCTGATCACTCCTCCAAACCCAGCCATCAGATTTTGCTTGACTCCAGGTCCTCTGATCATACGGGAAAGTTGGGATAGGAGAAGTAGGGAGAAGCGTTGATATTAGAGGAAAAGGAGATGTGGTATTATTCTCAAAAGGTTGTAAACTCTCAGCCTGTATATCTCCAGGACTGAGTAAAAAGTGATTATAAGTTATGTTAAACACATGAACTATACATGGGAACAATAAATAAGAGTACACAAATAGTATACATAAGTAAAATTACGATAATACACAAAAAATGCCATTATAACACCTTATATACACGCATATATCCACCTTTTATAGGTCTTATGTACTTAATATTAAGTTGGAATATGTTAGGGTAATATTAAGAACTTTAAGTATAAGGCTACATAATTTTTAAGTACACTTAAAGCTGTTATATTCATTGTTTTATGCAAAAAACAAGAAATGCGCTTTATTTCACTTAAAAGTTGACTATATGCGCTATAAAATTGAGAATATCAAAATTGCGCTTTGACAGATCAATTGGGCTCATTTAGAACTATTGATTTGGCTATTTAAATGCATAAAAATAACACTTTTCAAATTTGGTGTTTTTTATGCCAGAAATGGCTTCTGTGTACTGGCCACATACTGCCTGCTTTTTTCCCGTGTGAATAGCTTCATTTTTAGCAAAGTTAGCTTTTTCACATTATAATTACCCCACATTCTATGCCCACTGTGGGGAAACACACTAAAATAAGCGACAGGCGCTTATTTAGTGTCCTAGCTTAATTAATAATGCATTGACCTTGTTTATATGCACTAATTTCATTAATAACCTCACTCTTGGCACTTTATTTCATCACCACGCTTAAATTCGCCTAATTTTAGTCAAGGATTTACCTGTGCAAGCGCCTGCCAAGGACTGCATGTAGTTACCCCACATCTCACGCTCTGTTTTAAGTTTTTTGGTGGTTTCTCAGTTAACTTTGGTTGTTTTTGAATGGGAATTTCACGTAGTATAATGTCAGGATTAGCCCCATTATTTCTTCAGTAAATCCCCCTTATTATTAAGCTATTATTAACCTTAAAAAGTCTCCTTTAGTCTTTAATATTATTGTTTTATATGCATATACTCTCTTTTTGTCTTTTTCTTTAATTTTGATGGATTTTCCTTATTATTACAGTATTTTGGCGGTTGTTACTTGTTTAATTATGTCATGGGTCACTGGGGATGTTGATGGGAAGGTCTATTAGTTGTTTTGAGGCGTCATTAACTGTGTATTGGATGGTATATCAAGGGATTTATTGGGGAACTCAGTGTGTATAAAAGGAGGAGGTTTTTGGGTCTTGTTTCTACATTCTTTATCATTACAATTTAACCAATATAACCAAATCAATTACAATACATATCAATTAGTACTTTTATAAGACTTTTGAATAGTATCTGAATTTATATAATCTATTTTTCTACCAACTATAAAGATTGTAAGCCATATATAAGAATAGTGAGAATTATATTACTGAAACCTTTATATTTGATTTTATTATACAATTTAGTGGATTAAGACTACAGTATTCATATAGGACCATAAAAATCTTCTAGACAACTGACTATTCAAGCTAGTTCACATCCTTGTACTTGAACTTAGCCTGACATAAACTTACATTTAAAGATACTTATTTTGTACCAGATTTACCTTTTTGTTTAATATCGCAAACTTTGTGGTGGAGAAAGGGAGCTCAAGTAGTTTGTCAGTATATTCTAGTATATAATTATGATATAATAGTGTTTATTTATGGTCCTACTACTTATTGATAAATGATTTAGTGATTAAACATCAGGGGAAGACTAATAAAATAGTTATACTCAAATAAAACTCACAATACTTGGATTTAAATGCGTGCTAGTGGTGGATAATAGATGAATAAAATATAGTTATAGCTTTATATAAAGATAAAATCAATTTATAGTGGCTTTATAATATATTTCTAAATGTTAATAATTGTATAGTAGTGTTTGTTGGAGTTGTAGTAATTGAATGATGATAAATAACCATCAAAATCCCTCCTTACTTATGCCCAAATCCACTGGAGTGCACAGACCTTCAATCCAGATGATGTCACTGCTATCCCTGGAAATTACAGCACTGTGAGGGCCCATCACCTCCCCATGGCGTCCACTTCAAGAAGTTTCAACACCCAGACCTCCAGTAAGGACCCTCCATCACTATTAATAATAACACTGATCCATACCATAAATAGAAAACCCAGATAAAAGCGGATACCATAAAGAAACAGGTAAAATAAACAATCAAAAAAAATTTAATGAAACTAAAAGCATATAAAGGAAACAAATAAAATGTCCAAGCCCCCAATAGCATCCCCAAGCATCCACATTAACCCAGAAACATCCTTCAAACCCATAAATCCGTGAATAACCATCCAAGGAAGTAATTTTAGTTGTCCAAACTGGGTGTATGCACCTGATATAGGTGTCTATGCTTCTGTAGGCGTTTTGAGTCCACTTATTTCGTCCATATGACCTAAAATAAGCAGAAAAACAAAGGTTATAGGCTATTAAGGGGCTAAAACCCACTTATATACCTAAATATACATAATATACTGCATATTTCACTGAATATAAGATTTATGTATACATATAAGCTTATGTATGTCAATAATTACTTCATATCACTTAAGATAAGTATATTATGACTCCATTAACACCTTAATAAGTATTATTAGGCCATGGATAAGCTATTTAAACTATTATAAGTTATATAATAGAATAATAATTATATATATATATAATAAAATAATATATATTATTATTTTAACCTTATTTTTAAGATATAAGCTTAATCTAGTTAAGGTTATCTTATTTTAAGCATAAGAAATACTCATTCCTAAGGATATTTAGGCTGACATAGTTAGTAATAAAAAAGGATTTGAAGTGTTACTAAACAATAAAATTGTGTTTGATGGAGAAGTAAAGTCTAGACTTCCCTTTGCAAATCTATATAAAGATGAAACATCAGTGCACCTAAGTATGGAAGAACATTGTCGAAGAGGAAATATGGGGGACGGGGTAAAATTTGAGGCTTGCATCAAAGGAAAATTATCTAGAAAACCTTTTGAAACCAGTAGAGAAAAAACTAATATTACAGGTGAAGAAATTTCAGTAGATCTTATGGGACCAGTTGAACCAATATCTATAGGAAAGTCAAGATACATTCTAATGGTAGTAGACACAGCAACTAGGTTTGTCTGAATAGGTGCTTAGCCAATAAAAATGATGCAGCCGAAAAGATCAAAGAAGTAATTAATTTAATAAAAAATCAAAAACAAGTAAGTGTAAAGAGATTAATAAGTGATGGAGGTAAAGAATTTATCAACGATAATTTACGAAGTTGGCTAAGAGAAAAAGGAATAATTAATATTACTACAACTCCTAATACACCTCAGAATAATGGGATAGCAGAAAGAATGAATAGGACAATCATAGAAAAAACAAGAACAATGCTGATCAGTGCGAAACTACCAAAATATTTATGGGTAGAAGCAGTAACATTTGCAGGAACTTTACATAATTATTTTGATAACAAAAACTCATTTAAAATGTTTTGGGGAAAAGACCCAAGAAAAGACAAAATTCTTACATTTGGGAGCAAAATATTTTATAGCGTACATCATTATAAACATCTTGGAAAGCTGGATCCATGATGTTTAGAGGGGGTAATAGTTGGCTTTGAAGAAGGACTAAACACATATAGAATCTGGAATAAACAAACGGGAAAGATAATCAGGTCAAGAGATGTTAAAAGAAAACCAAAAGAAGAAACAAACCCAGGATTGATAATTTATGAAGAAAAAAATAGTGATTTAAACAATAATGAAAAAAGAGAAGAAAATATCAAAGAGACAGAAGGTGCAATAGATAAAGGAAAACAGAAAGAAACATGTAAAGAAAGAATTGAGTTAAGAAGAAGTGAAAGAATAAAAGAAAAAAAAATGAAGAAATAAGACAAATAAGCCAAGAAGGAGATGATGAAGAATCAAAGATGGCACTACAATCATTTATAATGGAAAAAGAATACATCCCAGACAGTTTTAAAAAGGCACAAGAGACAAATGAGTGGAATCAGTGGAAAAAGGCTATATTTGTCGAGATTGACTCTATCATTGAAAATGGGGTCTTTGAAATCATTAAGAAAAAGGACAAATGTAAAGAGAAAACTATCATAAATACAAGATGGGTTCTAACGAAGAAATTCAATTCATATGGAAAACTAGAAAGATATAAAGCAAGGTGTGTAGCAAAAGGGTATAAACAAAGAAATGGGATAGACTACGATGAAACCTTTTCTCCAACTGGAAGACTTAGTACGCTAAGATTCATACTCAATTATTCTGTACAAAGAGGCTTAAAACCTAGACAAGCAGATTTTGTGAAAGCATACTTACATACAAAACTAGATGAATCAGAATCAGTATATATAAACATACCAGAAGGATTCATAGACTGGATAAAAGAAACAAAACAAGAAGTCTACTCAAGTGAAATAGTCAATGAATTAATCAAGAATCCCAAAGACTACCTAATAAAATTAAAAAAATCACTATACGGATTAAAACAAGCTGTCAGAGGTTGGTACAATACAATGACTGAATGGTTTATAAGCAAAGGTTATTGGATAAGTGATGCAGACCCATGTCTACTTATATCAAAACATGGACAACTAGTATTTGCATGGGTAGACGATCTCATATTAATTGGAAAAGATTCTGACCAAATTATTAAAGAATTAAGTAACAATTTCAAAATCAAGGACTTGGGAATAGCAAGTCATATCTTGGGAATAAAGATCATATATGGAAATAAGGGAGAGATTGTCTTATCTCAACATCACTACACAAAACGTTTGATAGAAAAGTATGGACTAGAAGATGGAAAAATGGTCAGTACACCAATACAAACAAATATAACACTTGAGAGCGCAACTGATGAAGAACATGAAGCATTTAAAGAAAAGAACTTAGACTATAGAGCAGCTGTGGGGTAATTAAACTATCTAGCACAATGTACAAGACCTGACATATCGTTTGCAGTAAGTGTGCTATCACAGTTTCTTGAAAAATCGAATAATTCACACTGGATAGCCTTTAAAAGAGTATTAAGATATTTAAAAGGGACCCAAGATTTAGGAATACTGTTTAAAAAGGATGAAAGCAATAACCTCATTGGCTACATGGATTCAAGTTATGCTGAAGACTTAAAAAGAAGATCTTCGAGTAGTTATGTATTCCAAATCTGGGGATCCTGTGTATCATGGCGCAGTAAACGACTAGGGGCTGTTAGCATATCGTCTACAGAAGCAGAATTTAGAGGATATCTATCAGCAGCACAAGAAGCACAATGGTATAGGAAAATTATTAATGACCTAGGACTAAACATTATTGGTCCAATTCAATTGTTCTCAGATAACCAGAGTGCCATGGAAATGGCAAAAAATAGTCAATATCACTCCAGAACAAAACACATTGATGTACATTACAAATACATTCGAGACTTAATTAAAAATAAAGAAATCATGATTACCTATGTCCCAACACAAGAGATGGTAGCAGATATTTTTACTAAAGGTTTAGACAGAGTAAAGCATAACTACTTTATCAGATTACTAGGCTTATTTTGAGAAAGCTCTATTGAAGTGACAAGTGGAAGGGAGAGTGTTGAACTAGGAAAAGCAAACCTCACACTTATCCACTTTTCACATTCAAAAGATACTAAAAGTAAATCTAATATTCGTTCTATTCAACATAATAATGAAACCAAAAGTTCAAGAAAAGCAGAATCAATTATACTCACAAAAGAAAGGAACAACATTAGGAAAAGAAAGTGCTACGAGCAAATGGCTTTTGAGAATGAGGAAAAGCTACAAAAGATAGAAAGAAGAAAGACAAAGACAAATAAAAGGCATTGTACACAAAAGGCAATTTGGGTCATGGAATGTTATGAACGACGGATTGGGGGACACACACATCAATGGATAGGGCATCTGTATAAATAGCCCCCCCTCTTGTATCTTAGTTTTAATTAGTTAGAGAATTAGAAATATATTTATTCACTTTAATATTCTAAAATTCATTCTTATTTCAATAAGTCTAATTATGTGTTTTAAAAGGTTTTAGTAGTCGTAGTAGATGTTTCTAAGTATTTTGGGCTTTTTTGGAGGTTTTTGGTGGTTTTCTGACTTCAGGGAGGTCTGGCTGCTTCTAGGAGGGCTGCCCGCCTTGGTGCTAGAAGGCTGTGAAGTGTTTCTAGAGGGGTTTTATGCAATTTGGCACTCAAGAACGCCAAATTCATTGATGTGCATGGGCTCTTAGATAGTGGTCTGTGTGTACATAGTGAATAAGACAGTTTGGAGCAACTTTAATTATCATACAACCATCTGGAGGTGATATCCTTGATCCTCACTCAGTTTTCACTGTTTTCTGGCCACGATTGGCTGTGTTTGTTTCAAGGTTAGTTCTTCATTTAACTCAAGTTTTGCAACTGTTTTCTCTGGTGTAGCTTTGCAACCTGCATCAAGTATTATTGCTGTTATCTGTGCAACAAGTGCACAGTGTTTGTTTTTCTGGTGTGGATTTTTCTGCATTTCAGGTTCTCTTTGGTTTGTAGTCTATCTAGGCTACTGTCTTTATTTTTAAAGCAGTCAAGAAGTGTTTTTGAAGGGGTTTAGTAACAGTCTCTAATTTGCTGTAGCAAATAAATCTCACCTGGTATTTTCTCAAAGGGACAGGGGTTTTTCTCTCCAGTTTTACTCCAACTCCCTTGGTCAAGGCCTATAGCTAGTACTATAGGATTTTCTACAATGGGTAAATCTTTGACTAATTTAGGCAAATTTAAGTGTGGTAGTGAATTATAGCACATAGATTGAGATTGATAATGAAATTAGTGCATATAAAAAGGGTCAATGCATTTATAATTAAGCTAGGACATTAAATAAGCGCCTGTTGCCTATTTCAGTGTGTTTCCTCACAGTGGGAATAGGATGTGGGGTAATTATAGTGTGAAAAAGCTAACTTTGCTAAAAATGAAGCTATTCACATTGGAAAAATGCAGGCAGTATGTGGCCAGTACACAGAAGCCATTCCTGGCATAAAAAACACAAAATTTGAAAAGTGTTATTTTTATGAATTTAAGTAGCCAAATCAAACGCTCTTATTAAGACAAATTGATCTGCCAAAGTGCAATTTTAATATTTTTAAATTTATAGTGCATATAGTCAAATTTTAAGTGATTTAAAGCACATTTCTTGTTTTTCACATAAAACAATGAAAACAACAGCTTTAAGACTACTTAAAATTATGTAGCCTTATATTTAAGGTTATTAAGATTACTCTAACATATTAAAACTTACTATTAAGTACATAAGACTTATAAAAAGTGGATATATGCATGTATATATAGTCTTATAATGGCATATTTTGTATTTTATCATAAATTTACTTATGTATACTATTTGTGTACTCTGATTTATTGCTCCCATGTATAGTCCATGTGTTTAACATAACTTATAAGTGCTTTTTACTCAGTCCTGGGGATATCAAGGCTGATACTCGCCCACCCAAAAAAACAATAAAAAATGATAAGTTATACACTTTTTTTTATTTTATGTTATTTTTAAGGTATTCAGAAAATTCTGTAGCATTAAAGATTAATTCTATATAGAAATAAAACATAATAAAATATTATTAGTACTGGTTTTCTAACCCTTCAGCTGGTTGAACAGAAATTTATTTCTGTTTAAATTTTTTAAGAAGGGAGGATAGATTTGAAATTTCTTTTTCAGGTATCCATTTATCAAATTCATTTGATTTCCCCTTAAATCTTAATAAATATTCAGTTCCTTTCTCTTTAGTAAGAATTTTTTTCTTGAGTATTTTTTCAATCTCTGCCTTTTCCACAATCTCTGCAGGTTGCTTCTTAGGCCTTCCTCTTCTTTTTGGAAATAAGCCAGGATCATTTGCATGATAAGGTTTTAATAATGAGATTGGGAAAACTTGATGTTTCCTATCATATGGGGCATATAATATGACTTCCACAGAATTATAACCAACCATTTTGCTTACTACAAAAGGTCCTACAAAGGGTTAATTCAATTTAACATTACCTTTTAAGTTAAAATGTAGTGTTGAAATTAGGACTTCATCTCTTTTTTGAACTCAAATTATTTATGAGATTTATCCCACCTTTTCTTTTCATATTTAAATGCTTTTTGGATGCATTCCACTGCATTTTTTCTACACATTTGTTGCATATGAATACATAATCTAGTACCATGGTGTATCTCTAACCTTGGTAATTTATTTAAATGATTAACTGGGGTATTTGGTACATATCCCAGCCAGAGTTCAAATGGTTTTTTCTCTGTTACAGAATGAGTTGTGCTATTATAAGAAAATTCAAGGCCAGGAATAAATGTCCCCAGTCACGTGTGAATTTCTCATTGTCTTTGTATTCCAATCCAGAGGCACAATATTATCTGATCATATCTTCCAGAGTCTGTATCATTCTATCATCCAGCCCATCAGTTTATGGATGGTGTGCTGTAGACAATTTCAATTGACAACCTGATACTTCCATCAAAGATGTCCAGAACTCTGAAGTAAATTTAGGGTCTCTGTCAGAGATTATGGCTTTGGGGAACCCAGAAGTATTCATCATTTGAGTCCACCATAGTAATTCCAAGTCTTTTGCAGATAACTCTTTATGGGTAGGGATAGATTTACACATTTTTGTTAATCTATCTACAATTAACCAGCAAGAATTGAAAATTTCTTTTCCTACTAATGGAATGTCAGTGAAAAAATCCATGTTTATAATTTCCCATGCAGCTTTCGGCTGCTCTATTTATTGTAATAACCCAGCTCTATTTCCTGTAAATCTTTTAGATTTCTGACAGGATTCATATGTTTCAATGTATTTTTGTACATCTTCTTTAATGTTTATCCACAAGGCTGTGTGTTTAACTCTAGTTAATGCTTTGGTAAAATCAAAATGACCAGCTAAGATGTCATCATGACAAATACTTAACATTAACTCTTTCATAGAAGGTGGTATAACTATTACGTTAATTAGCTTTTTTCTGTAATATATGTACCCATCTTCAACTGAAATTTTACCTTTTTCCAAGGCAGTTTTATACTTTGGAGGTAAGGTTTTAATTAATGCACACATAGAGGCATTAGTTGGATCATGTAAAATGGTAGATAATTTAGACAAATCTTTATCAGATGAATAATTTTCTAATATACATTAGATAAATTCTTCCTTTAAATCCACTATATACATCCCAAATATATGTATAACCTCATTTCCAGGTACATATGCTGGGTTGTCAGTATCATTTGGCAAAGGGCTTTTGGATTATAAATCCACATTAGAATTCAATGTTCCTGCTCTATGAGTGATTTTCATTCTTCCTTTGTACTCTTGTACAGATAGTTGCCATCTAAACATGTGCCGATTAGGTGTTTTCATGTTTAGTAATGATTTTACTGCACTAAAATCTGTTATTAATTCAAACTTTGGGTCTTCCAGATAGTAATGAAGCTTCTCCAGGGCCCACACAATGGCTAAACATTCCAGTTGTGTGACACCATACCTTAATTATGTCTTTCTTAAGTTTCTGGATATATAATAGATAACTACTTTAGATAATTTCCCATCTATTATCTGTTTCTGCTGTAAAGAAGCACCTAACCCTGTGAAACTTGCATCAGTATACAAGATAAAAGGGAGTTTAAAATCTGGAAGTCCCAATATTGGAGCTGACATACATCATTCTTTCAATTTATCAAAAGTGTTTTGTCTTTCATTATTCCAAATGAAAGCCTCATTTTTCCTGCCTAATTTTTTTAAAGGGGCTGCAATGGATTGGTAGTTTTTTATACACTGCCTATAATATCCACACATACCTAAAAAACTTTGAACATCTTTCACATTCTTAGGTATACTAATGTTTTTTATTTCTGCCACTTTGTTCTGGTCAACACAAATTTGTAATCCAGATACAACATGTCCAATTACTTTCCAGGATTGAGACCCAAACTTAAATTTCTTTAATAAAATTGTCATATTAATTTCATCCATCTTTTGAAAGACTCTTTTCGGGTGATTTAAATGTTCATCATATGTTCTTGAAAACACTATGATGTTATCAATATAAACTAAAAGCCATCCTCCAACCATTTCTTGATGAAAGTACTATCCATCAATTTTTAAAAGACTGAAGACACATTCTTTGGGCCAATGGGCATTCTCACATATTTATATATCCCCATGTGTGTGGTTATGAGTAACAAATTCTGAGAATTCTTTTCCACAGGAATCCGGTGGTAACCTTTGTTTCCATCCAGACAGGAAATATATTTTGCTCCTTGTAAGGTAGCATGGATAGAATCTATCCTTGGTAGAGGGTAAATATCATCTAGAGTGTATGTATTCAGAGTTTGTAATCACCACATAATCTTGCCTTATCTTTTTTATAAAATATTAAAACTGGTGAATTAACACAATACTTAGGTGTTGTGTCCACTTTTTCAACAATAACCATTTCTAACAACATTTTAATGTTGTCTTCAATGTCTGTCCTTTTCGCAGGAGAAGCCGGGTAAGGTTTCTTTTTCAAGCTGCTAGGAATATTATCCAGATCACAACTTAAAGAGATTTTCATCTCATGGTCTTTGACCAATCCAAGTTCATTTTAACAATGAGCAAATGCCATAGGATAAGATTTTTTTTTCAATCTCAAAATATTTTTTTCTTCAATTTTTGAGAGTTGAGGACTGAAAGAGGCTTTTTGGATTTTATTTTCCAATTCTACCACTTCAGAGGTGGTTCTTCCACCTTTCAGTTATTCTTCTTTAGAAAAAATGGAATAAACTGAATTTTCAGAGAAAATCTTCAATTTCATTTCTCATTTACACCTATTGTCAGTGTGTGCTAGTATCTAAGTATGATTTAATAGTAAATATTAATGGTTCTACTACTTATTGATAAATGATTTAGTGATTAAACCTCAGGGAAAGACTAATAAAATAGTTATTCTCAATATAAACTCACAATACTTGGATTTTATGTGTGCTAGTGGTGGAAAATAGATCAATAAAATATAGTTATAGCTTATATAAAGATAATATCAATTTAAAAATGCTTTATAATATATTTATATATGATTGATAATTGTGTGGAAGTGTTTTTTTAATGTGTAGTAAGTAAGTGATGATCAATAACCCTAAAAATCCTCCCTTACTTATACCAAAATCCACTGGAGTGCACAGACCTTCAATCCAGATGATGTCACTGCTATCCCCAGCAATAACAGAACTGTGAGGGCCCATCACCTCCCCACGGCGTCCACTTCAAGAAGTTTCAACACCCAGACCTCCAGTAAGGACCCTCCATCACTATTAATAATAACACTGATCCATACCATAAATAGAAAACCCAGATAAAAGCGGATACCATAAAGAAACAGGTAAAATAAACAATCAAAAAAAGATTTAATGAAACTAAAAGCATATAAAGGAAACAAATTAACTTTTCAAGCCCCCAATAATATCCCCAAGCATCCATGTTAACCCAGTAATCATATCCCAACCCATAAATCCGTGAAAATCCATCCAAGGAAGCAGATTAAGTTGACCAAACTGGATATATGCCCTGAAAAGGTGTATATGCTTGTGTAGGCGTTGTGGGTCCACTGAATACGTCCATATTACCTAAAATAAGCATAAAAATAAAGGTTATAGGCTATTAAGAGTTTAAAAGCCACTTATACACCTAAATATACATAATATAACTACATATTTCACTGAATATGAGGTTTATGTATACATATAAGTTTATGTATGTCTATAATTACTTAATATCACTTAAGATAAGTATATTATTACTAAATTAACACCTTAATAAGTATTATTAGGCTATGGATAAGCTATTTAAACTACTATAAGTCATATAATAGTGTAATAATTATATATATATATGTATTATAACCATATATATAAGTATTTTAACCTTATTTTTAAGTTATAATGTTAATGTAATTAAGTTTATCTTATTTTAAACATAAGAATTACTCAGTCCTGGAGATACCTAGGCTGACACTCCCTCACCCATAAAAACAATAAAAATGTTAAGACATTTTAATTAATAAGTAAGGAGTGAATAGAAAAATAATTTTAAAATTTTTATGATACATATACTGAATTAAACAGTATTAGTTGTATTTAAATTTTTTCAAGAGATTTTTAAGATCAGGGATTTCATTTTCTGGAATCCACTGGAAATATTCACTTGATTTATTTTTAAACCTTAATAGATACTCAACTCCCTTTTCTTTTGTAAGGTGTCTCTTTTTAAGTATCTTTTCAATTTCTGCCTTTTCAACTATTTCTTCAAGTTGTTTTTTATACCTTCCAGATATTCTTGGAAATAGAAAAATATCATTAGAATGGTATGGTTTTATAAGTGAAATACAAAATACTGGATGTTTTCTATCATATGGTGCATATAGAATGACTTCAACAGCATTGTTACCAACCATCTTTTTTACTACAAACGGTCCAATGAATGGATCCTTCAATTAAACATTAACATTTAAATTGAAATGTAGTGTAGAAATAAGGACTTCATCACCCTCTTTGAACATTTGTTCTTTATGGGCTTTAACCCATCTTTTCTTCTCATACTCAAATGCCTTATTTATACATTCTTGAGCATGCTTTATGCATAATTCTTGCATCTGAAGAAAAGATTTTGTACCTGGATGGATATCCAATCTAGGTAATTTATTAAGAGTTTTAGCAGGGGTATTAGATACATAACCCAAACATAACTGAAAATGCTTTTTTCCAGTGACAGAATGTATTGTACTATTGTATGAAAATTCTAAATCTGGGATAAGGGTTACCCAATCATGCATGAATTTGTCATTGTTGTTAAAGTCAAGACCAAAAGCACAATATCTTCTTATCATATCTTCTAAGGTTTGTATCATTCTTTCTACTAGCCCATCAGTTTGTGGATGGTGTGCTGTAGAAAGTTTTAATTGACACCCTGAAACATCCATAAGTGATGTCCAGAACTAAGAATTAAATTTAGGATCTCTGTCTGAGACCATTGCTTTGGGGAAACTTACTATATTTAACAATTGTTTCCACCATAAAAAAGCTAAGTCCTTTTCAGAAACCTCTTTGTGGGTAGGAATAAATTTACACATTTTTGTAAATCTATCTACATTTACCCAGCAGGAGTTATAACTCTTATGCCTTGCTATTGGAAAGCCTGTTACAAAGTCAATGTTAATTATTTTCCGTAGAGCTTTTGGTTTCTCAATTTCTTGTAATAAATCAGCTCTTTTTCCCATTTTTCTTTTTAGATTCTTGTCAAGAATCACATGTCTCAACATATTTTTGAACATCATCAGACATGTTAATCCACCATGCTGTATTTTTTACTCTGGTTAATGTTTTATGGAAGACAAAATGACCTGCTAATATATTATCATGACATATGCTCCTTAACTCCTTCATTGACGGTGGAATTACAATTACATTGCTTAATTTCTTCCTGTAATATATAAAACCATTCTTAATGGAAAATTTTCCTTTTTCAAATGCTTCTTTATAATTATGTGGCAATGTTTTTATTAAAACACTCATTGAAGCATTAGATGAATCATTTAATATTGTAGTAAGTGTACTCATTTCAGGATCTGACACATAATTATCAAGAATTGATTGCATAAATTCATCCTCAAGATCTACAATATAAATGCCATAAATGTTAATAATCTCTGTTTCAGGAACGTAAGCACAATTATCATCATTATTTGGTAGAGGTACTCTAGATAACAAATCTACATTAGAGTGTAAGGTTCCTGCTCTATGTGTAATAGTCATCTGTCCTCTGTATTCTTGTACAGCTAATTGCCATCTAAACATATGTCTATTAGGAGTTTTCATGTTTGAGAGTGACTTAACTGCACTACAGTCAGTTATTAACTCAAATTTTTGGTCTTCAAGGTAATAATGTAGCTTCTCAAGATCCCATACTACTGCTGAAAATTCAAGTTGAGTAGCACCATATTTCAATTCACTACTTCTTAGAGTACATGAAATATAACAAATTACTACTTCTTACATTTTTCCTTCAATAAGTTGTTTTTGATGCAAAGCAGCATCTAGACAAATAAAACTTGCATCTTTATACAATGCAAGAGGCAATTGGAAATTGGGTAATCCCAAGATAGGAACTTTCATCAAAAATTCTTTCAACTTATCAAAAGCCTGTTGTCTTTCATTTTTCCAAATGAAAATTGCTGATTTCTTTATCAGTGTGGTCAATGGTGCAGCAATTAATTAGTAGTTCTTTATATATTGTCTATAATAACCACACATACCAAGAAAAGATTGTACATCTTTACATTTTAAGGAATTCCAATATTCTTGATTGAAACCACCTTATTTTGGCCTACACATATTTGTAAGCCAGATACAATATGATCAAGCACTTTTAAAGACTCAAACCCAAATTTACATTTTTAAATGCAAGGGTCATTTTTATTTCACCCTTCTTTTGAAATACCTTCTTTAAATAGATTAAGTGCTCATCATATTTCTTAGAGAACACTATAATGTCATTAATGTATACCATTAACCATCCCTCAATCATTTCATTATGGGATGTTATATCCATTAACTTCTGAAATACTGAAGGAGCATTTTTTGGTCCAAATGGCATCCTGACATATTTATATATTCCCATATGTGTTGTTATCAACAAAAGGTTCTGTGAATTCTTTTCTACAGGAATCTGATGGTACCCTTTATTTCCATCTAGGCAACTTATATACTTAGCACCTTTAAGGGTAGAATTTATTGAGGCAATCCTTGGCAAGGGATAAATATCATCTACTGTAAATGTATTTAAAGCTCTATAATCACCGCACATTCTTGCTTTACTTGTTCATAAAAAATTAGCACTGGTGATATTACACAATATTTTGGTGTAGTTTCAACCATTTCAAGAATTTTCATTTTTAATAACATTATAATATTATCCTCTATGTCTTTCCTCTTCATTGGTGAAGCAGGGTATAGTTTCTTTTTAAGAATAGCAGGAATATTATCCATATCACAGGTTAAACTAATTTTCATCTCATGATCTTTTACAAGGCCAAGTTCATTGGTCCCATATGCAAAATCCATTGAAAATGCTTTAATTAAGTCCAAAATATATGTTTTTTCAGCTCCACTTATCTGAGTACCAAATGATGCTTTAAAAATTTCTGTTTCCCAAAGTTCCATCTCATTGGATTCTCTTCCTTTTCAAGGAATATCTATAACTGACTCAATGTCTAAGACTTTTTTAAAAGAATTTATTTTAAATTTTCTTTTACCATTCCTGCCAATTGTAAAATTATTATTAGCAGGATCTAATTTCACACCAAACTTAGTCAGAATGTCATTTCCAATGATAAATAAGCTACTACAAATAGTATTGTCCATTACTGCAAAGTCACAAGTTACTCTAACATAAACATGTTGATGTTTAAAGAAAACAGCAGCTTTTATCTACCAATGGGGTGTAGTACTGATCCAAAACCTCTCCAACTTTTACTTTGAAGGGGTTCAAGCTTTGACTTATAATCACTATCAATTTTCTGTAATGTATTTGTAGAAAAAACAGAACCAGCAGCTCCTGTGTCCAATACTATATTTACATTTTTCTAGAAATTATAGCTGGAACCGTGATAGGTGTCAATTTTAAGTTATCAGCTTGTATGTTCTTAATGATTTAAGAATCCTCAAAATTCATTAAAGATTCATTTGAGTCCATATTTAATATTGGATTTTCAAAGATGGACAAATAATCTCCCAACATACAGACTTCATTTTCATCACTATATGAGATATTACTGTCATAATCACTTGAATCTTTACTTTTTTCAGCGTCATTTTCAGATTTATTCTGATTTTCAACGATATTTATATTCTTCTCACATTTGTGACCTTTAACTCAAGGCTTATTACACTTATAACAAGTATTAGTCTCATAATTTTTAGGTATTACAGGTGCAGTAAGTTTTTTCTGCTTCTCCTGAAGTGGTTTTGAATTCTGATTTTTCACAGGTTCATTATTTTGTTTATAAGTGGTGTACCTTGCTTCATACTTATGGTTTAATAATATTTCATTACAAATATTAATAAATTCAAAATATTCATTAACCATTATTGTTCTAGCTACAACAATGTCTCTGAAAGATATAGGTAATTTATATATTATCATATCTTTCCATATGTTAAAATCCATATTTGGCTCAATGGCTTTTAATATTTTATTTAAGTTCATAAAAAATAACATAGGTTTGTCACCATTTAACGGATTATACCTAGTTTTCTCATATAATCTTTGCTGAGTGAGCCTTAATTTAGAGCCTCCAAATTGTTTTTCAATTAGTTGCTTTTATTCAGCTCAAGAGTAATCTTTACCCTCACTAAAAACAGCTTCAAACCATAAAAAAGAAAAATCCTTAAATAGAGAAATTAATTTTGATGTTATTTATTCATATGGTAACTTATATGAGAATTTTAAGTTGTCAATTCTTTGAATAAAATGTTGCCAATCAGAGCTGGATTCCCCATCATAAGTTGGGTACTGATCAATCTTTGGCCAGTTCTTTTGATTGGATTTTGTTTCACTAATCTTAGGTAAATTCAGTAACTCATTTACTCTGGATAAATGGTCTTGTATCTCCTCTTGCACGGATTCGTGACTTACATTTGTTTTCTCAGACTTGACACTACCCCCAAATGGTTTTACTTGTGGTGGTATGGGAAATGATTGAGATTAATTTTTGCCAATAAAAGGATTATTATTATACTGTGCATACTTATGATTATCCTGATTTATTAGTAGATTAGAAGTTTCAATCTCAACTTTAGTTAGTCTTTGTAACAGATCAGAGACACTCTGATTTTTTTGCGCAAAAGATAACTTAGTTCTTGATTCAGATTTTAATAAATCTGCTTCATACAATTTTTCTAACTCACAGAATTTGTTTGAAAGTTCACTATATTTATTACATAAAGAATCATATTTAAGAGTTAGAGCCAAGTTTTCATTCTTTAATTCTTTATTTCTTGTTGCCAGTTGAGAAATGTTCAATGCCAAGGACAAAATTTTATCACTTGTGAGCTTAATTGTCTGTTCCTCACACTCAGTCATTCTATTCCATAATGCTGAAACAATTCGATTGACAGATGGGTTATTATTAAAATAATCCGTGTCTTCCTTCTCAATGTTTTCACTGTTTTGTGAAATTCTTGTCTCACTAATAAGTGGTGGCAACTGAGGATTAACTGTATTTTTATTATAAATAGTACTGTTGTTATTAACAAAAGATAAATCAGGTGTATCTACATCAAAGCCTAATTGTCTTAAGTCCTCCTCAATTTTCTGTACAGATTTTACATCAATAACATTACCTATATTGTAATAATCAGTATTGTGTTCAATCTGAGAGGGTAATCTACTTACCATGGGATAGGAGATATCCCTGACTTTTGGCGCTTTTGCTTTCCTTTGTAAGGGTGAGCTGAGGCAGTCTGATGAGGGGGTGGATCCCTGTTGCAATTGTAGCTGGACCACTTCCATTTCTCTACCAAGATTTCTTCCTGGGAATGATGTGACCCTACTTGGGTAGGGGGTTGTTGGCTTGGCTGCCCTACCTTTAACTCCGCCTTGGTTTGATTCATTTGTTGGAACCCCACCTTGCAGTTGTTTTGCAAACTGCTCTACCTCCTTTAGCATGGTAGACCTTGATTACTCTAGTTTCAGAACCTGTTTGGCCAGATAGGAAAGTTGATCCTGCAGAGGAGGTGAAGTCTTTTTTATTGTTATCTTTTTGAGAAGGGTGTCCTTTTCCTCTATGCTCATCGACTCTGGTTGTGTGTAAGATTGGCCCTCCATGGTGATGTCCTGGAGCAATGTTTTTAGCTTTAGACCTGGTGTTATAAGCAGGTTTTTCACTTACTTTGTCCTGTGGAGCACTCATTGTGTCTTAAATATAAATTCTTCACGTCTACAAATAGGAAAACCTATATGGTAATTAGTTGTCACCGGACAACGTATGCACAAGGTCGAGGATGTTCCTGCAAGTGAGATAAAAGGTTCAGATACTTCTTCGAAGCACAGAGGGATAGTTCGAGGAAGTGATTCGAAGATGACTTGAAGGAAGAACTACTGCTTTGAGTTATGTTCGAGAAGGATTCTAATATAATTGAACGGTAATATTAAAATTCTTAAGATCTCACAAAGGGTTGGAAACTCAACAATCAAAGATTTAGGATTTAGATATGATTATTGAGAAAATAAAGAAAGATACAATAATAATGATTTTCACTTAGAGTTTTTATCACTATTAACTATAAATACGTTTTATAATTTAATTCTAAAGAATGTCGAACCAAAAACCCAGCCCCTTTTATATCCTTTACTCCTCCTCACATTGACCTCATACTCATCCACCATTCTGCACACCACAAACCATTTAAAATATATCCGTTACACTTGGACCCTCCTCACTAACATCCGTCAACCCCCCTTAATCCTTCACTAACCATTCCGTCCATACTCACTACCCCTTAATAACCCACAGACATTTCATAAACCTTTTAATGTACTATTATATTAACTATTGCGCTGTGCGTCGCTTATTGGGAAAAATACTAACACACACTATTGAGAGATTGACTAATTTAGATTTAGAGTTTTAGGCTAGCCCGATTGAATAGCGAGTACACAACGGAAAGTCGCAGTTGCTATGGAGAGTTGCTTTCTGCGCTTCGAGTATGGATTTGAACCCTTTAGTATTGATTTAATGAGCTACTTTTGCCTCGAGTGTCACGTGGCGCGTGACATTAGTAAACAAAAATATTAGCAATACGATTACTAATAAAAGCACTAGAGCTTACTCTTAATTTATATCTTTATTTATTTAAATAAAAGATAAGAAAAATTCAAAAAAATCTGTTAAAAATAACATAATAAGTTTCACTAGACCTTTATAAGGGTGAATAATTAGCTTACCAAGCTTTAACAAAATACCAATTTAATTGGGTGTTATATTGGTGACCAAATATCAAGTGAAATCGGGTTTATATTGGGTACATTTACTACTGTTAATACCTAATTTTTATTATAAAAAATTAGTACAATTATTATAAGGGTTCTTTTCCGTAATCACTGAGTTATGATGACCCCCTAATGTGCTGCAGACCCAAATTTTTGGTTTGTTTGAGATATAATAGAGTAAAATCACGTCCTAAGGCTTATACTAAATAATAAGTAATAATTAAGGAAGGTGTCAAGGTTCGCTTTTGGTCTAGAGGTTTTGGTATGAAGTTTAACAAGGATTTTAAAGGTTTAAATGGACTCTCAACAAATTTGTACGTATTTCTTAATTCAAGGTTGATTATTATACACAATTAAAGGAGGTAGGATTAAAATATTAATATAATTTATAGATTAGAGTTACGTATTGTAAATACTAATGATATAGAATATAAGAATAAGTTTTTATTTGTTATTGTTGTAATAAAATGATGTAGTAAAGGAATGATTAAAAAACAACCAAAAGAGAGGCCTTATATAGGCAAAGGAGAGACAAAGCACGGCAATCAAATTCTAAAAACAGTAGTATGAGAGAGAGAAAAGAATATTCCAGAAGGAGTATTTTCAAATAATAAAGTTGTTCTAAAAAGAAGGCGTCAAAAAGATGTATTTACAGAGTATGTCAGAAATACATCAATTTATTTAATATTTACTGTAGAAGTCAATTCTAAATAAGAAATTTGAATTTTTTGTATATATTTAATATTATTTGAATATTAAAATCTTATTTTAACTTAAAATCTATTTTTTAATATAAATTTTATTTTTTCCAACCTGTCAAATGAGCACAGTGTTAGAGAAAAAAATATATGGGACAATTTTATATTTTAATTTTAATTATTCATTTAATTTTATCATTCTGTAATTAGTTAATTTATTATAAGTAATTTTTAATGTAACTAATTTATAATTAAATAATAATTAAAATGATAAGGTGCGGCTTCATCCAGTAAATAATTAATTATTTCACTGGGTAAGTCTAGTAGCCTGGCTGACACTCCCTCACTCTAAAAAAAACAATAAAAAAAATGCTATGATTTTTTCTTTTTATACCTTTTTAGTAGAGTAGGAAGATTAGATATATCCTTCCCAGGTATCCAAGAATCATATTCAGATGATTTATTCTTGAATCTCAATAAGTATTCTGTACCTTTTTCAGCAGTGACTATTCTGTCATTTAAAATTTTTTCAATTTCTGCTGTTTCAGTGATTTCATTTGGGGTTTTCTTTGGTCTACCCCTCCGTTTTGGAAATAAATCACTATTTGATGTGTAAGGTTTCAAAAGAGATATTGGAAAAACAGGATGTTTTCTGTCATATGGGGAATACAGAATAACTTCAACTGCATTATCTCCAATCATTCTTCTGACAACAAATGGACCAACAAATGAATCTTTCAATTTGTTATTACCTTGTAAGTTGAAGTGGACTGTAGAAATCAACACTTCATCACCCTTTATAAAAGTGTATTCTTTATGGGATTTGTCCCATCTTTTCTTCTCATATTCAAATGATTTTTCAATACATTTTTGAGCATGATTTCTACATAGTTGTTGCATTTGAAGAAAAGATTTTACACCAGGATGTATATCTAATTTAGGTATTTTGTTATTGAGAATTTGGGCAGGAGTATTTGGAACATATCCAAGCCAGAGCTCAAAAGGCTTTCTTTGAGTAACAGAATGAACAGTGCTATTATAAGCAAATTCTAACCCAGGAAGTAAGGTAACCCAATCATGAGTGAATCTGTCATTATCTTTATACTCAAGGCCAAAGGCACAATATCTTCTTATCATGTCCTCTAAAGTCTGAATCATTCTTTCAGCTAAACCATCAGTCTGAGGGTGATGGGCAGTAGAAAGTTTCAGATCACAACCACAAACATCCATCAGAGACATCCAAAATTCAGAAGTAAATTTAGGGTCTCTGTCAGAGATTATGGCTTTAGGAAAACCAGCAGTATTAAACATATGAGACCACCATAAGAAAGCTAACTCTTTAGTGGAAACATCCTTGTGGGTAGGGATAAATTTACACATTTTTGTGAATCTGTCCACAATAACCCAACAAGAGTTATAACTGTCTTTACCAGAAATAGTTAATCCTGTTACAAAATCCATGTTTATTATTTGCCATGGAGCATCAGGAGGTTCAATATGTTGCATTAATCCAGCTCTCTTACCAGTTAATCTTTTTGATTTTTGGCAAGAATCACAAGATTTAACATATAATTTTGTGTCTTCAGACATATTAGCCACCAAGCAGTGTTCTTAATTCTGATCATTGTTTTGTCAAGATCAAAATGTCCAGCTAATATGTCATCATGACAAATTTTCAAGATGATTTGTTTCATAGAAGGAGGAATAACAATAACATTACTCAACTTTCTTCTATAATATAGATATCCATCATCAATTGAAAATTTACCTTTTTCCAAAGCTTTTTGGTACTTTGGTGGAAGGGTTTTAATTAATGCTTGTATTGAAGCATTCTTTGGATCATTTAATATGGTGAATAACTTTTTCAAGTCAGTGTCCTTATCATATGATTCCAGAATAAGCTGTAATAGCTCTTCTTCAATATCAACCACATATATCCCATGAATATGAATAATTTCATCCTCAGGATCATAAGCAGGATTAGAGTCATCATTTGGTAAAGGTAACCTTGATAACATATCCACATTTGAGTGAACATTACCAGCCCTATGAATAATTGTCATTCTCCCTCTGTACTCTTGAACAGCCAGCTTCCATCTGAACATATGTCTGTTAGGTGTTTTCAAGTTTAAAAGGGATTTAACTGCACTGCAGTCAGTGACAAGTTCAAATTTCTGGTCATCTAGGTAATAATGAAGCTTTTCTAGAGCCCATACTACAGCTAAACACTCTAATTGAGTAGCACCATATTTCAATTCACTATTTCTCAAGGTTCTTGAAATATAACAAATTACTACTTCTGAAACTTTATCATTTATCACTTGTTTTTGATGGAGGGCAGCACCAAGACCAATGAAACTGGAATCAGTGTACAAAACAAATGGTTGATTAAAGTCAGTTAAAGCAAGAATTGGTGCTGACATCAAACAGTGTTTCATAGTGTCAAAGGCTCTTTGTCTTTCACTATTCCAGACAAAAGCAACATCCTTTCTAGTTAATTGGGTAAGGGGTAAAGCTATGACTTGGTAATTTTTAATATACTGTCTATAGTATCCACACATTCCCAAAAACCTTTGGAGCTCTCTCACTGTTGTAGGAGCTTTCACCTGTTGTATGGCTGCCACTTTGTTCTGGTCAACACATATCTGTAAGCCTGAAACAACATGACCAGGAACTTTTAAAGAATGGAAACCAAATTTACATTTCTTCAAAGCAAGTGTCATATTTATTTCATCCATTTTCTGGAATACTTTACACAGGTGTTTAAGATGGTCCTCAAATGTTTTTGAGAATATAATGATATCATCAATATAAACCATCAGCCATCCTTCAATTATCTCTTGATGGAATGTGCTATCCATTACTTTTTGGAAAACTGAAGAGGCATTTTTAGGGCCAAATGGCATCCTAATATACTTATAAATACCCATATGAGTGGCAATCATCAGAAAGTTCTGAGAATTTTTCTCAACAGGTACCTGGTGATATCCTTTGTTACCATCCAAACAGCTGATATATTTAGCACCCTGTAAAGTAGCATGTATAGAGCTAATTCTAGGTAAAGGGTAGATATCATCAACAGTATAAGTGTTTAGTGCTCTATAATCACCACATAACCTGGCTTTATCTTTCACATAATAAATTAGGACAGGTGAGATAACACAATATTTAGGTGTTTCAACTACCTTTTCAATAATATTCATTTTCAAAAGGGTAGAGATATTGTCTTCAATATCTTTTCTCTTTGTGGGAGAAGCAGGATAAGGCTTCTTCTTTAAACTAGGTGGTATATCAGTTAATGGGCAAGACAATGAAAGTTTCATTTCCTCTTTAACTAATCCCAGTTCATGTGACCCATGAGCAAAGGCCATAGGAAAAGACTTTATCAAGTTAATGATAGAATCTTTATCCTCACCAGAAAGTTGTTCTCCAAAAGAAGCATTGTCAATTTCAGACATAAGGGCATGCATTTCTTTTGTAGATCTTCCTTTATATTGAACCACAGAATTACATGTGTTAAGTTCTGGTTTTAATAATTTTTTAGGGGAGGAAATCTTAAATTTTCTCTTCCCATTCATCCCCATTGTGAAAAATTGGTTTGAAGGATCCAATTTTATGCCATACTTGGTTAAAATATCATTCCCTACAATAAACCAATTGCTCAAGTTATCATTTTTCATGACAACAAAATCACAAATAGCTCTTACAAAACCATGGTTATATTTAAAAAACACTGTGGCTTTGTATTTTTCAGCCTAAATATCCTTAGGACTGAGTATTTCTTATGCTTAAAATAAGATAACCTTAAGTAGATTAAGCTTATATCTTAAAAATAAGGTTAAAATAATAATATATATTATTTTATTATATATATATATAATTATTATTCTATTATATAATTTATAATAGTTTAAATAGCTTATCCATGGCCTAATAACACTTATTAAGGTGTTAATGGAGTCATAATATACTTATCTCAAGTGATATGAAGTAATTATTGACATACATAAGCTTATATGTATACATAAACCTCATATTCAGTGAAATATGCAGTATATTATGTATATTTAGGTATATAAGTGGGTTTTAGCCCCTTAATAGCCTATAACCTTTGTTTTTCTGCTTATTTTAGGTCATATGGGCGAAATCAGTGGACTCACAACGCCTACAGAAGCATAGACACCTATATCAGGCGCATACACCCAGTTTGGACAACTCAAATTACTTCCTTGGATGGTTATTCACGGATTTATAGGTTGGAAGGATGTTTCTGGGTTAATGTGGATGCTTGGGGATGTTATTGGGGGCTTGGAAAGTTTATTTTTTTCCTTTATATGCTTTTAGTTTCATTAAATCTCTTTTTGATTATTTATTTTACCTGTTTCTTTATGGTATCCGCTTTTATCTGGGTTTTCTATTTATGGTATGACTCTGTGTTATTATTAATAGTGATGGAGGGTCCTTACTGGAGGTCTGGGTGTTGAAACTGCTTGAAGTGGACGCCATGGGGAGGTGATGAGCCCTCACAGTTCTGTAATTGCCGGGGATAGCAGTGACATCATCTGGATTGAAGGTCTGTGCACTCCGGTGGATTTGGGTATAGGTAAAGAGGGATTTTGACGGTTTATTATCATCATTCAATTACTACACTTCAAACAAACACTACAATACAATTATTAGCATTCAGAAATATATTATAAAGCCCTTATAAATTGATATTATCTTTATAAAAGCTATAACTATATTTTATTCTTCTATTTTCCACCACTAGCACGCATTTAAATCCAAGTATTGTGAGTTTAATTTGAGTATAACTATTCTATTAGTCTTCCCCTGAGGTTTAATCACTAAATCATTTATTAATAAGTAGTAGGACCATAAAATAACACTATTATATCATACTTATATACTAGACTATACTGACAGTATTTACCAATGGGGGACAAAACAGAGCCATACCCTCTCCAATTTTCAGAAATGATAGGCATCAGTTTAGATTTATAGTCTTGATCTTCTGAAGCAAGTGCTCTTTCAGATAATACACTTCCTCCATTTCCAGAATCCAGAACAACTTCAATGCTGGTTCCATTGATCAAGACTGGTGCCTTGAGAGGGGCAATAATTATTGAGCTATCCTCAATGTTCTTTATGATCTCAGCATCTTCAACTGTAGATAAATCATTATTATCAATATCAATAGTATTTATATAATGGATATCCTCTTCCAGCATCAAGATTTCTTGTTGAGATTCATATGAAATATTGCTGGCACAATCACTTGATGTATCATCCAGTACCACTGTGTCATCAGCATGCTCCTCTGTTTGTTCTACAAGATTTATCTTCTTGTCACAAACATGGCCTTTCTGCCAAGGCTTGTTGCACTTGAAGCAAGTGTTTGTTGCATACTTCTTTGGTGCAACAGGGGCAGAAGGTTTACCAACCTTTTCCAGAGGTTTCTGTTGGTAAGTGGAGGGTTTCTCCAAAGGGTTCCTAGGAATGAATCTTCTGGCATCATACTTATTGTTTAAAAGTATCTCATTGCAAGTATTAATGAAAGAAGAGGGTTCTTTGGAGAACTCAGTCCTAGACACTATCAAGTCTCTCAGAGACATTGGTAATTTATAGAGGATCCTGTCCTTCCATAAATCAAACTCCATATTTGGGTCCATTGCCCTTAAGATTTTTACAAGTTTCATTAAAAACTCAATAGGGTTATCAGTAGAAGAGCTATATCTAGTTTCCTCATACTGCCTTTGTTGAGCCATTCTGAACTTGGAGCCACCAAATTGTGCTTTAATTAATTTCTTCCAATCCTCCCATGAGTAGTCATTCCCATCCAGGAGAACAGATTCATCTCACATCAGGCCAAAATTAGTGAACAAAGAAATTAAGTTGGACACAATTTCCTCATCTGGGAGTTTGTAAGAATTTTTTAAGTTATCAATTCCGAAAATAAATTGTTGCCAATCAGTGGAAGAATCACCATCAAATGTTGGGTAATGGTCAAGTTTTGGCCAATTCTTTTGATTTTAAGGAGTCTCCTTAGTACTAGCTTGTTTCTGAGTAAGAAGCAGCTGTAATTTCTCTAATTGTGCTGAAATCTCATTGTTTAATCCTTCTGTTGCAGATCCTGGTGCATCATCAGTCTTTGATGGAAACTCAGTGTTATCAACAGGTATTTCTGGAGCTATTTTTACTTTAGATGAACTAGCCACAGGTACTATTTGAGCATCCTGCACTATATGTTCCTTCACAGAAATGTCAGAATATTTTTGGTCATTTAACAATGAGTTCAATTTTTCTTCAATGGTTGTTATTCTTGTCTTCATTCTTGGAAGACTAGATAAGCTCTCATTGATAGTTGCAAAAGATAACTGATTTTTATTTTGAAAAGATGACAAATGGTCATTCAATCTTTTCAGATTTATCTTATCTATCTCCACCTCCTGGCAACAGGCAGATACAGTATCTTTTAGTTTAGACAAATCATTTTTTATATTTTGCCATAAAGCAACTTTCTTTTCATGGGTTGCTTTGTAATGAGACAATTCATCAGAGACTCTCTGTGATTCACTTCTTAATGCTTGATAACCCTGATCAGTTAATAAACTATTATATCTCTGAGTCAATTGCATATTGTTCATTATATGATTTTGCTTGGCAATAATATCTCTCAAGTACTCATCATTAATTCTTGCTACATCTGGAGTGTTTCTCAATAAGGAAACTGAGTAACTTTCCAGACTCTCATAGAACTCAGGGTCAAGAGTTTCATCAATTAAAGCCATGTCAGGGTTTATCATTGAGGTAGCAATTAAAAGTAATGGATTGGATACATGAGATATCTGTCTACTGCTCCCAGCCTCTACTGGTCTCAAGGTGTCTTCTTCCCTCTCAGATTTACCTGAAAGAACAGAATCAGCCACAAGAAAAGGCACTTGAGAATCAATAGAGGGACGTACCAGGGTTTTCTGGGTATCACCATATTGGGCTTTCTTCTTCTTTTGCCTCCTTGATAAGGGTGGGGAGGAGTGGGGTTGACCTGGGTAGGCCTTGATGGACCTGCCTGAGGTAACTGATGCTGGTTTTGAGACAGGTAGTCCCACTGAGTGTTTAGCCAGTCCCACTGCCACTTGGACACTTCCACCTTCTCTTGGGACTGGGGAGCCAATTGTTGTTGATCCCTGGGAGGAAGAGGTTTCTTCTTCTCTTGGAGAAAAGTATCTGTTCTTCTCACCTTTTCTTCCAAAGCATCTACCCTTACCTTTAGTCTCAAGCTTTTTGTCCTTAACTCCTTTATGTGAGTAGACAGATTCTTTACCTGCTGAGACAATGGCATCTTTTTTATCCTGAAGCCTTTTGGAAGCTCTTCTGGTGGGTTTATCATAGGCTTCTGATCCTGAGTTGTGTCCACTAGGATTTCTACTTCTTCCATCTCTACATCCTGTTTGGGGCAAGGATTTATTAGTTTGAGAAATTCTTCTTGTTAAAGGAGAACTTACAGAAGTAGGCTCATCATAATCAATTAAATCTAGTTCTTCTTCACGTGCAGCAGAACCACTTTGGTCAGTCATTTTAAGATTTTACTGAAATGAAGAAAGGAGACAATAAGATTAATTAGTCTTTATTTTTGATTTTTTATTAAAAAATAAAAAAAAATCTTTTTTCAGGATAAAAATAAACTTAAATAAAATTAATTTATTGATAATAAAAAAAAATTTAAAACCAGGATTATAATATAATCAACTGTAGAAATAAATTAGAATTTTTATTAATAATTTTTAATTAATTATTTTCAGGATTTAAATCAACTAATTTATTACCAGGACTTATTGTCAACTGAAGTAATCAAATATGAAACTTTATTAATTTAACAAAATTTTATTAAACTGATAACTTAACTACCAGGACTTAATGTCAACTGAAGTAATTAAATATAAATTTTTATTTTAAAATTTTATTAAGCTTGATTACTTAATTACCAGGACTTAATGTCAACTGAAATAATTAAATATGAGTTTTATTAATTATAATATTTATTGAATTACCAGGACTCAAATTCAACTGAAGTAATTAAATATTAATTATATATTAATTAAAAATATTATTGTCAGGACAATTTGTCAACTGGAACAATTATATTAATCAGGACAAATTTCAACTGAAAAATTATAATAATTAATATTAAAATATAATTATTTTATTACCTCTGGGACTAAGAACACTTATTGCTCTATTATGGTCTACCAGGAAAAATAAAATAAAAAATATATAATAATAAAAATAAAGTCCAATTACCAGACACCTCCCCCTGAAAAATGAGAAAATTAATGCCACTTACAGAGTGCTGAGTAAAAGGAAATACGTAGCAAATGAAGAGTGAAGAGTAACCCACAAATAGTAATAACAATAATTACCACAATATATACGACGTTTACTCAGTATATGAAATTAATTTTTGGAGCGCGGTTAGATTCCCGTTCGCAGCAAAAAATTTTGTCACGTGACGTATGATGTTTGTCGTTTTCTCGCTCTCTTGTCCTTTACAGGTACTCGCACACCAATGGTCCCCTCGATTACACCTCAAATATTGTTGCGCTGTCGATAATTCAGAAAGCCCTCAATTGTCAAGGTACGCTTTTGGTCTAGAAGATTTGGTATGAAGTTTCTACGAGGATTTAAAGGATTTAAATGAACTCTCAAAAATTTGTACGTATTTCTTAATCTAAGTGATTTGTTACTCAAATATAAGAGGTAGGTTTTAAATATTGATATAATTTATGGATTAGAATTACGCTCTTGTAACTACTAATGTGATATAATATAAAAATAAGTATTGTGTTGTAAATAGTAATAATAAAGTAAGTTGATAAAAGAATGGTTTGAAAAGCACAAAATCAGAGGCCTTTTATAGGCAAAATATGAGAAAATAAAATGTAAGGAATTTACACCGTCTACTGTGAGTGTGAGAGAAAAGAATGACAAGAAAAAGGAGTACATAAATGACATAAGAAAGTAATAAATTAGTACGTCAACAAGGGCATCAAATTTATTAGCAACAAAGTTTGAATTCCTTGGACTGTCACAATTATTACACAATAAATAATCAATTACATTACTTTCATGGGATTACAGATCTCTCACTGAGGTAATATAATTGTTTTAAAGTTTTTATATTATAAATTTATTATTAATTTTACTCCCTTTGACATATACTTTTGAGAACGGTGTTAGGGAGTAAAATTTTAATGGACATTTTATTTATATTACTTATTTATACTACTTATTGTACTTAACTTTAGTTAATTGTAAGTACTACTTAAGTAAATAATTAAATAATTATTATTAAGAAGAAAGGCGTGACTTCAACTCAGTAAAATAATTAATTATTTTACCGGGTAAGTCTAGTAGCCTGGCTGACAGATTATGATAGAAATACTGATGACTTGTTAACACTTCCTCCAGGCCTTGAATTAGCTTATAACAGTACTGTTCATTCACTAAGTGAAAAAAACCTTTTGAGTTATGTTTAGGATATGTACTATCAGCCAGGCTATTAGACTTACCAAGTAAAATAATTAATTATTTACTGAGATGAAGCCTTGCCTTTTATTTCTTATTATTAATTATATTATATTTAATTATGTATTATTTGCAACACACTAACTAATTACAATAAGTGAATTTAGTAAATATTAAAATTAATGATAATGTCCCTGATATTTTTATTCCCTAACACTGTGCTCAATAACAGGTTGAAAGAGAAATAAAAATATTAATACTAAATATTAAAAATTCAATTACTTTATTTTAAATGTTTGAAATTATATTTTAAAATTCAAATTAATTTTTACTAAGTGTGACATCTAAGGTGAACTCAAAACTATATCAAATAATGTGATATCTTTTATTGACACATCATTTTAGCACACTTTTGTTACTTGCACATTCTTATTTTTGTAATAGTTTTATCTCACACTCCCTTATGGATACTTTTTAACCCCATGTATTTTCTCTCTCTTTTTTTAATATAAAGGGCCTCCTCTTTTGTGCTGTTTGATTCATTCATTACTTACAAATTTTTACTAAAACATTTATTGTTATTAACTACCTATTACTATTATTCATCTTTTTGTATTTACATTCTTGTAATTCTAAATCATAATTTATAATAATATTGATAAAACTATACCTCTTTTATTTGAGTAAAATAACATAAAGATAAAATTACATACTTGACTTTGAGAATTTCCACATCTACCGTCCAATACTGTGAATTGCCACCAAAAATCTGCTAGACCAAAAGGAGTCCCCTGATATGTACCAAGAACTCCAAGATCTTTGATAAATAAAAACTTACCCAGGTTAGATATACATCATGGAGCTAAGTCATTTCTTTATATGCAACAATTATTTAGAAATCATGCACAAGAATTTTTTGAAAATTCAAACCAATATGAGAAGAAAAGATGGGACAAGTCTTATAAAGAATGTACATATAGAGAAGGAGATAAAGTACTTATTTCTACAGTACATTTCAACTTACGAGCTAAGAATAAATTAAAAGATTCATTTATACGTCCACTTGTTTTAAAAAAGATGATTGGTAATAATGCTGTTGGAGTTTTATTATATTCTCCACATGATAGAGAACATTCAATACTTCCAACATCTTTAACACAGCCTTAAATTTCAGATAATCTTGATTTATTTCCTAAAAGAAAGGGAAGATCATAATCTAAACCTTTGGAAATAAATTAGAAATATGAAATTAAAAAAATCGTTAATGAGAGGAATCTTACTAGAGAAAGGGGAACTGAGTATTTATTAAGATATAAAGGAAAACCTACTGAATTTGATAGGTGAATTCCTGCTAAGTAAATCTCCAACTTTAACATTCAATTAAAGAAATATAAGTAAAAAATCTAAACTTTTTTATTATTATTTTTTAGAGTGAGGGAGTGGCAGCCAGTTACTTATTGAACATAGTTAAACTGGTCTGATTAGAATATTTACTAAAATATTAAAATACTTAGTTATTAAAATATAATAATAGGGGGTATCAATGTTGACCAATCTTCAATATAATCAATTGAGGATAAAAATCATTATAACCCAATTATCTTCTGAAATTATTTTTCTAATGATTGGGTTATTAGAACTTTTACATGTTAATTTTTCACCTCTATCTGAAATTTTTATCCTCAACTTTTTATAACCACATCTTGGAAAAGTTTCTGGATGTGCCAGCCTCCCTGCCTTGCTTCCCACTCCCATTCTGTCTATTCATTCTATTCATTCAAAATTCCTCCCCATCTCATCTGTTTTTTTCTTCTCCTTTTCATATTTAAATATCTAAACATGCCTTGTCATCATAGATTATTTAAAAGTCAGACATCCCCCATATTTTATTCAAATCCCATTACTCCCTCTCAGCTGAGAAATCAAAGACCATTAAACTAAAAAAGGTAATCATCTCATACTTATCAACTGGCTCAAAACTAAAGCTAATTTTGATTCTTGTTTTGGTACTGAGAATTCAACTAAAGTGGGACTTCCCCCTGCATCAAACATCAATGAATATCTTCTAATGGCCAATGAATTATGAAATAAGACAAATTTATGGATTAATCTTTTGCCTAAAAAGATGTCTGAGCTCTTCAAGAACTACCAATCCAAATGCAAGAAGGATAAGAATCATTCATCTTTCACTGGTTTGGTATTACTGACCTTGATATCTGTAAAGGAATCTAAACTATAGACAGTAAAATTGATTCTTTATGACCTTACTATAAAGAGATGAATTCCATATTTGGAGAGTGAGCCAATGTTGATCCTGAGAGTATGTTGGATGGAGAAGATGATATCTCCAAACATGATTTCAAAAGAAATCTTTTTCCTTCTGCTTCTACTCAATCCTCCCCTCATTTGACTTCCACAAATTAAGATATCTTTTCAATAGATCCTTATGGCAAGATAAACCAACCTGATCTCACTTCAGTGACCTTTTATTTCTTGTCTAGTTGATTTATTTTTTTATTCATATCTCTTTTTTTATTTTTAAAAAGGCTAATGAATGAAATGAGGATCCTGAAGCAAGAAAGTCTTAAGCTAGATGTCACACACAATGTGACACTCAAGCAAAAGTACCTCAATTACACCACTATTCAAGCCTAGCTCCTAGAAATACACAAGGAGAGATCTTGGAGCAATTAACTTCTATTGTTTTATCAAATTTGTCACACTATTCAAACTTTAAAATTATCTTAAAAAATTAAGATGCTTACACTTTTCAAACTTAAGCAATGTACGCACAGTCTAGCACTAAGGTTTAGGCAATCTTCAAAAGGGGTAATTGTGGTTCTGAGGGTAAATTAGGAGGTTTGTGATAGAAGTAACAGGATAGAAGGGATATAAAGTTGGATGATTTATGGGAATTACAGTGGATTAAATGAGTCTATGGGTATATGGTTGCTGGGTAATTAATGGGTCAGTGCAAGGAGGAATAGGATATTTAAAGGGGGTTACTTTGGTTAGACTTTCTCTAGAATTGAATTATAAAATATATTTGTGATAGTAGTCAAATTCTTATTAGTATATTATTATATTTGTCATTTTCTCTCTTAATAATCAATTTTATTAAATCCTAAATACTTAAATCTTCCCTTTGATTATTAAGTTGCAACCCTTTGTGATATTTACCATAATAGTTAGTGTCTCCAATCATATAGTAATTATTCCTCAAAGATAATTAGGAACCATTCTTAGTTACTCATTTCTATCTTTTAATCACTTCCTCAAAGTAATCCGCTGTGCTTCAAAGTTTTGATTTACCTCATCCTTTTATCTCACTTACTTTGGGATCATCCTTGACCTTGTGCCTAGGTTGTCCAGTGACAGTATAATTTAATTCTCTGTAGCTCTCATTATTTATACTACTACAACTTTCAGGTGCTAAATCTAAATATGGATCCTGTTCAAAATACTCCTCCTCCCATGGGCGCTACTACTAGAGCTCACACTAGGGATAGGCCGACCTCATTACATCCTGTTTCTCACACTCACTGCCTTGAACAGCTTGATGTAAGGGAGCACAAACATTCAATTCAATCTGTAGAGAAAATTCCTCAGGATTTTGAGGAGTCCTGAAAAGAATATGAAGGGGAGGACACCATGCACAAGGCACCATCAGCCCTGGCTGCCAGACCTTCAGGCCAATCGTCAAGTTCTGTAACAAATGCTTCATATGAGGAATTCATGAGACTCCTGGTTAAAACCCTCACTAATTCTGCCTCATCTGAAGGATCTAAATTCAAAAATCCTTTAATGAAATATCCAGAAAAATTTTATAGAGCACATCCCAACAGATTGTGTCTCTTCTTGAAAACATGCAAGCTACTATTCCACAATGAACCTCAAACCTTTAGTACAGATTGTTCCAAGGTCATTTACACCTCTTCTTATTTATCAGGAAAGGATTCACATTGGTTCAAACCTTATCTGCTTATTATTTCCTCGAAAGAACCTCACTTACTCATTAATAATTGGGAAACATTTGAGGACCAACTTTTTATGTTGTTTAATGACCCTAATGAAACTGAAAATGCATAGTTCAAACTTGATTTCCTTTGAATGAGTGATGAGGGAAAAGCTTCTGAGTACATATCAAATTTCAGGGCTTTACAAACTTGAGTTAATTGGAATGATGATGCTCTTAAATATCATTTCAAGAAGGGACTCCCTTCAAGGATTCTGGATCAATTGAATCTTCACCGGCGTAAAATGGAGAGTCTGATGGAATTAATGGATAGGACCCTCAAATTTGATGGTGTGCATCAAGGACAACTTCAAAAAAGGCATCACACACAAAAATCTCATGGTTCAAGCTTCAAATCTCAGCCTCCTTTGAACAATCATTACTGACCAATATAATCAACTCAATCCAGACCCAGTCATAAGGGAAAGGAAAATTCTAAACCCAAAACTCTACTTGTGGTGATATCAGTAAGGTATTGGATCTAAAAGGGGAATTAAAGGAAGCTGAAATGAAAAGACTGACAGATAATGGGTTATGTATGTATTGTAAAAGTAAAAAAAAGTAGGAAGATTGGGCAAAATTGAAGGAAAGGAAAGGTAAAAGTTTAAATTCAAAAAACTAGAAGATAGTTTATTTGTGTGCAAAGCAAAATAATTTATTTCTCCCAGTGCATATAACGGCCATCTCTTAAGGACTGAAGTTTCCATTAACCATTTGAGATTTATTCCTTTTAAGGAAGATATACCCTTTGGTTGTCTCATTCACTCTGGAGCTTCAACTTCATTTATCAGTTTATCTTTTGCAAAAAAACTTAAGTTGACATTTGTAGACACCAAATGAATTCCAATTTATTTGGTTAAATCAGAGGAACCCAAGTATTGGGTTAGTAAGAAAGTTTTATGGGTTTTCAACTTTCCAATTTTCCCTCCTTTGAGTGGGAATTAAAAGTCTTGGATGCCCTGAGAATGGACAATACCATTCTTGGCCATGACTTTTTAACGCATTGGAATCCTGACATTAATTGGTCAGAGGGATTGATCACCTTTTGTTCTAAGTATATTTCTGATTCTTCAATGCAGGTCAATAGGGAGTCAAACAACTCGTCTGACCAAGTCCTGCTGGAAGAAATCTCTCTGCCAGATGAATCGCAACCATCTGATTTTTCTCTAAATGTGTATTTGGCTAACTTTTATAGCTCGGTTACTTCACTCAAAGAGGTTTTAAACATCCTTGAGGTAAACAATTCTTGCTCTCTAAATTCAGGTCTACCTTTGACAGAATCCTTTTACAATGAAGAGGACAACCAAATCAATATTTCAGCCATTAAATCAACTCTACCAGAAGTTTATCATGACTTCCTCGATGTATTTTCAGTCAGTAAGGCGGACAAGCTGCCACCTCATCAACTCTGCAATAATCAAATAGAGTTAGTAGGTCCAGTATCATTGGCAGGTCCTTTCTACTCCCTATTGAAGGATAAATCTCAATTCCTTCAAGACTAAATTGCAGATAATGTGGCAAAAGGTTTCATTTGAGCCAGTAAATCTTCAACTGGATCTCCAGTTCTTTTTATCAAGAAAAAATATGGAAGTCTTAGGTTGTGTGTTAATTATAAAAAACTCAACGCAGTGACTAAGAAGAAAGCATACCCAGTTCCTCCCATGTCTTTACTTCTTAATTTGTTTAGTGGTTCTAACTTCTTCTCTAAAATTGATTTAAGAGGCGCTTACAACCTTATTCAGATTGCTGAAGGCCATGAACCTTTAACAGAAACTCCCACTAGGTTTGTTAGTTTTGAAAATTTTGTTATGCCTTTTGGGTTATGAAAATCACCCTCAACTTTTCAAACTTTTGTTAATGATATCTTTCATGATGTTCTCAAAAAATTTGTTGTTGGCTATTTAGATGATATTTTAATTTTTTTGAAGACCCTTGAGGAACATATTGAACATGTCTGACAGGTTCTCAATTATCTTCAAGAGAATGGTCTTTATGCCAAGCACACTAAGTGCAAATTCTACCTAAAGTATCGGCCAGTTGTCTAGAAGAAGAGGAAGAAGAAGAGGAAACAGAGAGGAGGAAAAGAGGTAATATAAAGAGAATTGAATAAAATAATAATGTGGTATAATTATTTTAAAAGGGAGGCAACGAGTAGACTCTAGGGACTTTATACAACAGTGAGGTTTAATAAATTTTAATATAATTATTTAATAAGTAGTTATTTTCAATGCAGGGCAAACACTATTATTATTATTAGACCTATTTCAACCTGTAGTTATTTATATAAAGTTTAAATTAGATTTGAAATACTCATAAAAATAATAATAAAGGTGTTTATATTAAAAGTATGTTCAAGTTTGAGTGTATTGTAAATGATCCAGCTACAGGGTATTATCCAAAGCCTTTTATAGGCAAAGGACCCTCTGAAGCTTTACAAATGAGTACTTACAAAAGAGTAATAAAATGAAACAAGAATATAAAAGAATAGAACTAAACATAGAGATTGAGAGAAAAACATGAGACAATAAACTAAACCTGTGAATAAGAAACCAATTTTCCCACCATAACTTCCCAAAACAATTAATTAAAATAATTGGTAACCAAGTAAGTCTGAAACATGAGAACAGTGAGTAAAATAACCCAAAACAGATATTACAGTGAGATGTAAAGGATTTAATTAAAACAATTTGAATTATTTTCACACCAAAATCCATGTAATCAATTCAATCCAGTATAAAGCAATTTTAATTAATTTTTTCAACTATTTAATTAGTTCAATACTTAGTTTAAATGAAACATATAATTAATTTAATGACATTTCTAATTTAATGATTGAATTTTAATACCATGTTATTTAATAAGTGTTATAATTTATTAAATAATTTTTCTGACACAATTAAGAGTCAAAAAAAGCGCCCAATATTATTGTTTAATAATATATGAAAAGTTTTATTTAATATATAAGTTTAATTAATTAATTTAATTACATTATAAGTCAATTTTACACTTATGATTATAATATATGTTTATAATTAATTAATTATTAATTTATAATTTCTAAATACATAAAAATGCGCCATAATTTATAGAATATAAAATATATCATGCTTAATTTAAATGTATAAATAATTTATATAACAATTAAATTAATATAACACTTATATTTAATAAGATACTTATATAATTTTATCATGCAATAAAATATTAATTTATATACATAAAAATGCATAATTTACACCCTCTTACAGGTCCAATGAATTAACATATAATTTACTGGGCTCCTGGTATAGCCTGGCTGACATAAAGTCTATTGACTTTTTAGGTTTTACATTATCTACTGACAGCCTTGTCATGGATGATAGGAAAGTTAAAAAAATATTGGAATGGCTGGAGCCAAAATTTGTAAAATCCTTACAAGGGTTATTAGGTTTTGAAAATTTATATAGAAGATTTATTAAAGATTACTCTAAAACTATTATAAATCTCACTTCTCTTTTTAAAAAAGATATTCCCTTTGTTTTCACTTATACAGCACAAAAGGCATTTGAAGTGTTGAAGTCTGCTTTCACCACAGCTCCAATTTTTGACATTTTGAACCTTCTGCTTAGACAATTGTTGAGAAAGATCCTAGTGTTTATGCCATTGCATGGGTTATTTCCCAATTAAATCCTGAAACAAAATTGTTTCATCCTTTTGCGTTTGAATCATTCAAATTGCTCACAGAAGAGTTATACTACAAAATTCATGATAAAGAGTTACTTTCTATTATTCATTGTCTTAAAAAATGGTGTTCTTTTCTTCTCAGTCTTAATAGCCCTTTTCAAATTTCAACAGATCATAATGTTTAAAAATAGTTTATGTCTTCCAAAGTCTTGACACAACGTCAAGCCAAATGGGCTAAGTTCTTATCTGAATTTCTTTCACTATTACCTATTATCCTGGGAAAGATTGCATAGTTCCAGACATATTGTCACATTGGGATGACATTTAACCAGAGAGGGGGGTGGTATTCACTTACAAAAACCCAGCAAATGTCAAATCAATGTTAATAACTCATCAACGCAATACGATGATTACTCAAACAAGTCAAAATTCCCTATCCAACATTCAAGATGCTCAAGCTAAAGATAATTATTGTGTGGGGATTAAAGACAAAATACTCTCAAGGCAAGGAGACAAAAATTCAGTATCAAATCATGTCTATTAGTCTTTGAAGGTAGAGTAGTCATCCCTGATGATATGGATATAAAATTATGGATTTTCAATAATAGACATGATTTTCTGTTAGCTGGTCATTTTGGGGTTGAAAAAACCTACCAATTAATAGCAAGGGATTGCATCTGGCCAGGAATGACTAGAGAAATCAAGGCCTATATTAAAGCCTTTTATGAATGCTATAGGGACAAGGTACCTCGACATAGGAAGTATGGGCTGCTTCAACCACTTACAGTTCCCTGTAAACCTTGGGAATCAATTTCAATGGATTTGATTTCTCAAAAACCTCCATCAGATAATATTGATAGTATACTAGTTATAGTTAATAGATTTTATAAAATTTCTATTTTTATTAAATCTGTTAGTACTGCAACAGCAGAGGAATTAATAAAATTATTTCTAGAACATGTATTTTCTAAACATGGATTACCCAATGATATTACTTCAGATAGAGGTTCTTTGTTTGTTTCTACTTTCTGGACTCAATTATGTCAACAATTAAATATTACAAGGAATCTTTCTACTTCTTATCATCCTGAAACCAATGGGCAAATGGAAAGAGTCAATCAAATTCTCAAACAATACCTTCAAATGTATGTCAATTATCAACAAGACAATTGGACCACATTGTCACCATTGGGAAAATTTTCATATAACAACTTGACACATTCTTTGACAAACAAACCTCCCTCAAAAGTATCTATGGACAACATCCTTGATTCAATCTTATTCATGTAGGAATAAATAATCCTGCTGAACATTATCTTCACACAATTTCACAACTTCAAAGCAAGATTCAATCTAACCTGGAAGAGGCAAATCAAAGGTATAAGGAATAGGCCAACAAGCATCAAAAATATGCTCCACTCTTTAAACCAGGCAACAAAGTATGGCTTGACACCAAAAATATTTTAACAACTCAACCATCAAGAAACTATCTGAGAAATGCTTGGGTCCATTTAATATTGATGCTGAAATCTCAGAAAATTCATTTTGACTGAAGCTACATCCAAAGTGGCAATCAATTCATACTGTTTTTCACATATCTCTCTTGTAACTGGCTCAAGAAATATACCCGTGCAAGAACCATCCTCCTCTGAAACTGGTCAAAGTAGAAGATCATCTAGAGTGTGAAGAAAGCCAGATTCTTGATTAAAGAAGGTGCAAAGGGAAACTTCAATACCTCGTAGAATTGGAAGGCTACCTTAATAATACTAATAAAACATCCTGGGAACCAGCCATTAACATTTCTAATGCTCCTGAACTTATCAAATATTTTTATTTAATATATCCTTCAAAACCTAAACCTTAAATTTTATTGCTCTTTTCTTTCTTACTCTGTTTCTTTTCTTTTTTCTTTTCTTTTCTAAAAACTTAAAAC